>JAWNNJ010002167.1:600000-988319 GCA_035045125.1 Hypselothyrea guttata | reverse complement strand
TTAAACAGCCTATTTCTTAAATTATTTTAAATAAAAACGTAAAACAAAATATGTGTGTTCTTATGTATTTAAATTAAGCTTATATTTGAGTCTTTAAATATCTATATTTTTAGCTATTTATAGCTTATTCTGATCAGCATTCTAAACCAAAACCTGACAACACTGCGGCCAACTCAAGACTCGGTCAGAAATTCCACTGTGGAACGAGTGGCAAAGGCGCGTGAAATTGCTTTCTATATTTGAATGGCATAACTCTTTAAGGCCCCGCACACGGACATCCAAATTGCACAAAAACACCTACACCTATATATATAAGTATGTATATATCGCACTCATTAATTGTAATTCAAATGTGTTTGGTTGAAATTTTTACACTGCACTTTTACACATTGCTTGTTTGATGAGCTTTAATTGTGAGCACGATTCATTTTGGTTTGGCCATCAGCTGCAAAGATCTACAGCAAAATTGCAGTTCTCAGTTGAATGACGATATCAAAATTATTTCTATTTAAATGCCTAATTGTGGGGCATCTCCACAAAGCACCGACAGCAAACATGCTAATTATTAAATTAAATAAATACAATTTCAGACAAATGGTTTGGTTGATTTAAAATCATGATTTGACAGCTGATGTATTCATTTGACTGAAAAATAGAACTAGAAAACTTTCTGCAAAGAAATGTTTTCTTTTTACTTTTTAGCTAATTTCAGATATGTTTTCTATTTTAGTTGTGATGTATAATTGTTTATTTATTTTATTTATTTATATATTTATTTTTATAGTCAAATGAAATAGGTTTTCAATTCATAATAGAAGTTTTTACTTATAGCTATTATTATTTATATTATTTATTTGCTGCTCGTAATTCTAAAACTAAAACGTAGTTTCAATTGCTTCAATACAATTTAAATTAATTAAAATTCCTTGCAATTTGTTTATGCCAAGCACACATAATAATAAACAAATTATTTAACTGAAATGGATTTGGAATTCTGAATTTTCTATTTCCACTAAACTCATCAGCTATAATTTAGTCGGCTGCCTCTAATAATGTGATTCATAAAAAATACAATTTATATTTTGATTTTGTAGAGAATTCGTTTACTGTGCATTAGCACAAACATCACATTGTTTGGCAGGTGTCATAAATATTGCGCATACGCCACGAGTGCCCAACAAATGTTAGGCAACAAGCCGCTGACACAACTACACAGCGATACACCGATACCCGTCTCGTCAGCCTGTCATCAACAATAGGAAATGCGAATGATAGGCATTTAAATTGAGCCTAGAACCTGGCTTAGATTGAACTTTACCCTAGGTGCAAAGGGCATGGGATAATTGCATCCGGTGCTTAAATAATTCAATAAGTTGGCTGCAGAGAAACTCTGTTTTAAAGCAGGGCAAAGGGAGAATTTTAGAAGGAGTTTATAAAGCAAATAAATAATTTTAATGGAAAATATAGTATAAACATTACAGACTTCTTATAGGCTATCAGCATTATAATCAAGATAACATATCCTAATCATAATACGATATTCCAGACAAAAGTTTAGGGCTGTTTCTCTACTACAGCTGGATTCCTTCGCACATATGCAAATAATTGCGTTTGAAATTGGTGCTAAAATTGCGGAAAATTACTTGGCAACAAATAACAGAAAAGCTTTTGCTTTTATTTTAGAAAAACCTGAAGAGAACTCCTCTACAAGACTGATGCGGATTTTGTGGATGTCATACATAGGGATAAACATACGTAGTATTTATATAAATTCTCCATGGTCTGATGCACTCCATTGTACTTAGTTGTTGGACTTCTATCGCAACATGAATGGCCAACAAACAGCTGCAACAAATTCAACATAAGTTCTACGAGTTCTTTCATTCACATGCTTGGTTCTTTCATGAATTAGGAAGGAGCTTTTGCTCAACAGTATAAGTACAAGTATGCAAAAGTAGAAGAACGAAGGAAGAGTGTGAGTAGGAATATAAATACGAGGAATATAAGTACGAGTATAAGTGAGAGTATAAGTACAAATTGGAGAATAAGTACAAGAACAAGAATAAGCACGAGTATAAGTACAAGTATAGGTACATGTATAAGTACGGGTATAAGAACGAGTATAAGTACAAGTATGCAAGAGTAGAAGAACGAAGAAAGAGTGTGAGTGGGAATATAAGTACGAGTATAAGTGAGAGTATAAGTAAAAGTATGGCTATAACTACAAGTACAAGTATAAGCACGATTATAAGTACATGTATAAGTAAACGTTCAAGTAAAAGTATAAGTGCAAGTATAAGTACATGTATAAGTGAGAGTATAAGTAAAAGTATGAACATAAGTACAAGTACAATTATAAATATTTTATAAGTACAAGTATAAGTATATGTATTAATACGGGTATAATTACGAGTATAAGTACAAGTATAAGTACATGTATAAGTACAAGTATTCAAGAGTAGAAGAACGAAGGAAGAGTGTGAGTAGGAATGTAAGTGAGAGTATAAGTAAAAGTATGGCTATAACTACAAGTACAAGTATAAGCACGATTATAAGTACAAGTATAAGTACAAGTACGAATATAGGTACGAGTGCGAGTATGAGTACAAATATCTGAATGCATTCGAAGCACTCGATACGCCTGTGATTTATACTCGTCTGCATTGCGAATTATTTTAGAACGCCAATTACTCAAATCTACATTTTCAATTTGGCGTCATTGGTGCGCGCATAATTTCAGTGCTTAGTATTTTGAGAAATGTCAAACCAAGGCAGCCAGCTCGACTAGCAGATACTCTGTAATGCAGCAAATGCTTGAAGGACTCACAAGCCATGCTGAAACTACAGTTCCACTAAAGCTAACACTTGCTGCTTGAGTTGCGCAGCAGTACACAGTAAAAAATATAATAAAATTCTTAGGAAATTGTTACAAAAATAGAAGATGAACAAAACAGCTGCTGCTTGTAGGGTATGCAATTGTTGCAATGATATCATGCTGAAATGCATTTATAGCTCGGCATATTGTTTAGAAAAGCGTCTAAATTTGTGACGCCAACTATTTCCATTGTTAGAAATATTTGAAAATTCTGGCATTATGCAATTGGCGGTAATTACATACGTAGAATATACCGTAAATCTAGTTGAAAATTTCATGGCATCGGCAACTGTCAGCAACTAAATTAGAACTTATGCCACATGTGCTATTTATACCAAATATTCTAACCATTCTAGCCATCGAGTATTTGCTCTAGGTGCACTACACACACACACACACATACAGCACACCTACACACCTACACACACACATACAGATAGACTTAAGAATGCTTTCCAAAGTGCTTCACGTTTTGTCATAAATAATAAAAATCAAATGACCATCAAAAAGTTGCCTTTGCCTTTGGCTATTGACAAAAATGCGAAATGCGACAGATCAGAGAAGAGAAGAGCAGAGCAAAACCGATTCTTCGGAAGGTTATACACACACTCTACACACACTTAGCACACACCCACACACACACTCACACTCTGGTTAGCACCGCTGCAGCGCCACGCCCCCCTCTCAGCCTGTCCATTGCTCTTGGTGCACGTCCAACTATTCTGATGTCCATTTGCCAGTCTGAAACGCCTGTTTGTTTGTTTTAACGCTAAAATATAAAACCACATCAACATTTTTTGTGCTGAAAACAATTTGCGCGCTACCGGAGAGGTGCTTTTTGGGGGTTCCGTAACTACACCGATACACTGAAAAAAAAAAACCATGTAGCAGCTAGCAGCTCAAAATCAGCAGCAGAATCTTTATTAATTTAATATTCTTATACTTTTAGTATTTTATAAGTAATAATTATAATAATTTAATCAATATTGAATATTAGAAATAAATAAGTAGTACAAACGGAATCACTTTAGAGTATTACAAATTAATATATATTTTAAAATAGTAGCTTTATGATTTAAGCATACATGGAATTCTAAATTAGCTTAATTGGCACGCTGAATAAAACTAATAAAGCAGTTGATCCATCGTTTTCTTGCTTCCAAGTTCGATTCATTGCATAATGCTCTCTGAGAGCAGCTTAGGACCCAGTAGCGCATATTTGATGTACCGAATACATTACGAATGGATTACTTTACAGTATGTCGGAAAACGTGGGCCACAATCCAGTTTACTTTTGTAAAGGCAGGGCCGCTTTGTAGGCGAGGCGCCTACCCCTTGCATTACTTGTAATGTACGAAGTATGCAACTGCTGATTGGTGTTTGGCGCTCTCTCACACCAATACAACTGTGAAGTGGAGGCTCACGCGTATTACAGTTGCATAGAGAGAGCGTCAGAGAGAGAGAGAGAGAGAGAGAGAGAGAGAGAGAGAGGCATCAGAAGGTAACTCCCACATACACCCACACCCAAAAGAACTTTGAAATAAATATTCAAGCCACGTTTGCAGCTCTGTTCTTTCTTTATAAATAATAATAAATAATTAATTTAATAATTAAATATACATAAAATGTACTATTTGAAAACAAATTTTAAAATTACAATTTCATCATTAACAAATACTAGTAAACTAAATATTATTTATCTTTTTGTTGAGATAAAATACTACAAAATTGACAAGACGGGCAGAAGAATTAAAATGATTATTTATTGTAATTAATTAAATTTATTGATAATAATATTTTGTTTTATGGATGAACAAGTAACGAAAACTTAACTGGAAACTGAAAATTGGAAAACAATGCTTTGTATATTAGCAACAAGTAGTTGGATCTTGAAATTACAAGAAACAGTATAATTATTGGTCTCCAGCAAAGGTTTGAATACCTTCGATTGGTCCATAACTGTTTCTCTCAGTGCACACAAGCAGCAAGAGCAGAGCAGAGAGTGCCAACCATCGCCTAAGCACATCGGCATCGTCATCGACATCTGGCCCACTCATGATCATATGGACAAAAAATTGCTATAAAGTACTAAAAATACAATTACCGTGAGAAATTTGCGCTGATTTTGTGACTGATTGTGAGGACGTTTATAGCCGATTTTTAGTGACTGACGAATGGGCGGCGAACATGGCTGACAGAACAAGCGGCAGCAGAGGCAATTGCTGCCTCAATTGTATAACGAATATACATATATGTATCTATATATCTGTATGTACATACTATATGATAATAAGATTTTCCGGCTGCCAGCCAGCATGGAAAAGATGAAGACAAATAGTTGGAAGATGATGGAAATGACGTCGCAATCAACAGAATTGCAATGCCTAGAGGTTCGACCTTCCATCCGACCGTTCGACCGTTAGACCATTCGACCATTCGACCGTTCGACCTGTCGTCTTGTTCATCCGTTGTATTTGTAGCACACTTTGATCTGAACTGCGTCTGGGCAGCCTCCGCTGCCACATTCCACATTCCAATATGCCCCAATACACAGAAAGAAAAGCCTGTGATATGGAAAAGCGATGGGGGCTCGGGGAATGTCGCTGGTTGTTAATAAAGCGTTGCGGAAAAAAGCCAAAGCAACAATAAAGCAACCTGAAGGATGATTGCGAGCATGAGTATGCGTATGAGTATGAGTACTCATATGAGTACTTATGAGTATGAGTGCGAGTGCGAGTGTGAATTTGAGGTGGGCTGTGACGTGGCCACTAAGCGGATTTTGTTGTTTATAAATAATGATCTTGGCCAGACGATTGGATTAGTGGGTGCTCGCGTTCCAACGCAGAAACTCGTACGGTCACTTTGCCCAAAGCAGCACTCGCAATCGCACTCGCAATCGCAATCGCACCCGCACTCGCATTCATATTCATATTCATTCGCCATTCGCCAATCGCATTCATAAACGCAGCGCGCATCCCAGCGGAACACAGGCCCGAACAGCAACAACAACAACAACAAAATGGTACACCGCGAGAAACGCTATATCAAATAACAAGTTGCACAAGTGAACACATAGATTGCAAATTAAAATAACTCAAAATTTAAATTAAAACTGCGCGAAATTTGAATTAAACAATTTGCCATAAAACTCACTTCTTCAAAAATACCATAAAACTTACAAAATTTTAATAATTTATTCGATATAATCGCAATAATAAAATAACCCTTTATTTCCCATTTTTCAATGGGTACAGGGTAAAAAAACTACAACAAAAATTAAATTATATTCCATATGCAACTGTTTTAAGTCTGGCAAAATTAAAAATAAAACGATTGAAATGTTACACAATTATTTGGTTTCAAATTCCGTTATAAAAATAATCAATAACGACAACAAATTACAGTAAAGAACTCACCTTAAATGTTAATTTAAATTGTGTTTTAAGAATTGCAAAAATTAAAGTGAAACCTAGAAAATAAATTACTCACAATTCTGTTATCAAAAGGCTAACAGTAAAAACAAAATGTATAAAAATAAAAATATTTGGAATACATTTTGGCTCAAAACTAAAAAACTCAAAGACTAAATTGTTCAAAATAAATATTAAAATTGTTTGTATGCTATCAAAAAGCCTTAAATAATTTGTTAAAATTAAAATAAAACCTAATAAAATGCATTTCAATCAAATATAAAAAATCTCCAATAATTAGCAAAAATTAAAATGAATCCTACAAAATTTCCTAATATAAATTTTGCTCCTAAAAAACTGGCAATAAAACCCCACAAAATTAAATTAAATACTTTATATTTAAATGATGCCCATAAAATGACAGATATTTACTAAAATTTAAATAAATTCTACAAATATAAATAATCGGCTGTGAAAAACCTTAAACCAATTTCGAAAATTACAATTAAACCTAAAAATAAATGTAAATAAATTATAAATTAATTCATTCAACGTGCAGTTCTAGCTTTCAGTTTTAGATTAATATATTTCCAAATTCTAAAATTCCATGCTGCCTTCCAGGAGGACGATGAGAAAATGGACATAATGCGCAAGGCATTCCAGATGTTTGACACCCAGAAGTCGGGCTTCATCGAGACGCTGCGACTGAAGACCATCCTGAATAGCATGGGTCAGATGTTCGAGGAGAGCGAACTGCAGGCGCTGATCGATGAGAACGATCCGGAGGACACGGGCAAGGTGAACTTCGACGGCTTCTGCAACATTGCGGCGCATTTCCTGGAGGAGGAGGACGCCGAGGCCATCCAGAAGGAGCTGAAGGAGGCGTTCCGCCTGTACGATCGGGAGGGCAACGGTTATATAACCACCTCGACGCTCAAGGAGATTCTGGCCGCCCTCGATGACAAGTTGTCCTCCAGCGATCTCGATGGCATCATTGCTGAAATTGATACTGACGGCTCCGGAACGGTTGATTTTGATGGTAAAAAAAGAATTAAATAAAATAATGCCAACTAAATTAATGCCATATTATTTGTAGAATTCATGGAAATGATGACGGGCGATTAAACGAAGAGAATTGGAGCGAAATGGAGCTGGAACTGGAACTGGAACCGAAGCTGTAGAGCGATTGTGTGTGAAACGAGCTGCTTTTGTTTTTTAATAATAGTTTTTTTTATTATTATTAAATAAATTAACTAAACGCTTTAGTACACACTTCAGTTACTGTGGGTTGGCTTAACATAAAACATAATACATTAAATATATATAAATCATAAATCGTAAATCGTAAATCGTAAATAGCAAATCGTAAATGAAAACAAAATTCAGCTTAGTTTAGTTTTAAGAACATATTCCATTGCATTAACATAAGTTTTACATTTATTATTTACATGTGAATATGCTATTTACACAAACAAACGCAAAGAAAATCCAAAAGAAAATCATCAATTTTTCCAATTGACAAATATATAATAATTTCCGCAGCATTTGCCAAAAAACGAAACGAAAATCAAGAGCTTAATTTGCAGGTGCGAAATCATAGCAATTAATACAATCTATAGAACTATTTATAGCTAAATATTGAACAAATTCTAGATATATATATGTCTATATATCTAACGCTTAATGGCTAATTCAGTGGATTTTACATAAGGCAGCATTATCGCTTGCAACCACAAGTTGCAAGCTGCTCAAAGACACTAACAGTACAAGTAATGGGTATATAGTATAGCTATAGTACGCACTCAGTTCACGATAAGCGCAACGTGTAAACGTGCGCTTTGGAAGCGCACAACAAATGAGGCTGGCACAGACTAAGCACAAATAATAATGAAATACATGATTCGATTGTATGTACAACGTGTGTGATATTTCTCAAATAGTTAAAGCATGTTTTAACCAATGATTTCAGCCACTAATCGATAATCGACTAAGCCAATCGATAATCGATTATCGATAATCGACCACAAACAGGCCTAAACGCTAAACGACAAAGAACGCAAAAACTAAACTAAACTCTCTAAACGAAATACATAAATGCAGCTTAGGTTAAACCTACTTAGGTCTATAGAATTAGACGATCTTCATGGGCACATCGATGAGGCAGTCCGTCTCCAGTCTGCCCAGCGTCTTCTTGACACGCAGCGCGGTCAGACGCACCGTGGGATTGGGATGCCAGCACTCCTGCATGATCTTGGCTGTGGTGGCCAGCACGTCGTCCTCCTGCCAGCGTGCCGGAATGGGCGGCCGGAAGCCCTTGACGCAGACAACCGCATGCATGTCCTCGAAACTGGGATCCGAGGGCACCACATCGTGATAGGGCAGCGCGTAGTCCTCGCAGGTGGTGGTCTTGGTGCCCGAGATGGGCGTATAGCAGCGTCGGGCCATCTCCCAGAGCACCAGACCCACCGAGTACATATCGGCACGCTTGAACTCCTCGAACTGCTGCGGATTCAGCGCCTGGCTGAGCACCTCCGGTGCCATGTAGCGTCGGGTGCCGACGCGCGTGTTCTGCGCAATATGGATTTCATCCAGCTCCGAGATGTACTTGACGGCCAGGCCAAAGTCAGCGATGGCGCATTGTCCGTTCCGCTTGACCAAGATGTTCTTGCTCTTGATGTCCCGGTGGGCGATGGCGGGTTTGCCCGGCGTGCCAAAGATCTCGTCGTGCAGATGGGCCAGGCCGGAGGCCAGCGAGTAGGCCAGCAGCTGCAGCTTCTGCGGATTGATCACCGACGTGGACAGATAATCGTGCAGGCTGCCCACCTCATGGTAGTCCGTGATCAGCAGCATCTGCGTCCAGCTGCCGTTGCCCTTGATATCGGCGGCAATGAATCCCAGGATGTTCTCGTGTCGCATCAGCACCGTCTGGTAGATCTCTGTCTCACGGAACCACGAGGCCTCCTCGGTGGTGAAGAAGGTCTTCACCGCCACCCGCTCGTCCCGCCACTTGGCCAGCCACACCTCCCCGTACCGCCCCTTGCCCACCAGCCGCACCATCTGTATCTGCTTGGCAATGGTGCGCTGCACCAGCAGCGGCAGTCCCGAACCGGAACCGGAACTCTGCTCCACGAGCTGGGAGAGCGGCGAGAGCTGCGAGTTGCACATGGAGCTGATGAGGCGTGGCTGCTTGCGCAGCTTCTCCCTGCGCTTGTAGACCAGGCAGAGTATGAACACCACCACAATGAACACCGACATGCACACGATGATGGAGGCGAAGAGGGCGAGGGTGTGCATCGATTCGCTGCTCACCGGCAGCTCGGGGGCGGGCGTCGTCATCTTGGGCGTGTAGGCGGGCTGCAGGTGACGATTGCACAGATCCTCGCCCTCGCAGCACACGATGTTCTTGCCATGTATATGCGGCACGGCGGCAACTTTACACTGCAAAAAAAAGAGTGTGTTAGTTATGGTTCGATTTATGTAGGAATCTCTCGCTTACCATTAATAGTCCGCCGTTCTCCTCGGGTGGCATGCAGCCGTAGGTGCGCTCCTCCTCGTAGGTGCCCGTGGTGTCGTCGTACACCTCCTCCACCGCACTGAAGCAGCTCCCCCCCGGCCTAGTCTCGCAGGTGCCGTTGCTCACGTTGTTCGGACAGCTGCCATCGCAGTAGCAGGTCAGCGATCGAGCTGCAAGAGAAAGGAGAAAAATTGGATTAATTGAGCTGTTTTTTAGAGAGTTTAATTCTAGAGAAAACCCCATAATTATATTTAGAGAACTCATCAGTTAAAACTGCATACAAATTCAGCTTAAGATTGCATATTCTTTCAATTTAAATTTCAGTTTCTTTTATAAATGTACTATTTTAATAAGAGCATAAAATTGCAGTATTTTAAAAATTTGGAAAATTGTGAGTAGTGCTGTAACTTTTAATTTTCATTCAATAAAATCAATAAATAATAAATTAATTGTGTCAGTCAGTTACGTCCGACTGTTCAACTGCGTTCTCAATGATTTTCTTTATAATGCACAGTTAATTAAATTAACTAGAATTCTGGCTGAATTAATTAATTTATATTATTTATAGCTTAAAATTTTGATCTTGTTGCTAAAGTAATCCTCAATTTAAATAAAATATTCTGACAGCATTTATTTATTATACCCTGTGCCCATTGAAAAATAGGAAAACAGGGTTAATAACTTTGTCAGAATGTATGTAACAGGCAGAAGGAGGCGTGGCAGACCCCACAAAGTATATATATTCTTGATCAGGGAGACGAGCTGAGTCGATTTAGCGATGTCCGTCTGTCTGTCTGTCCGTCTGTCTGTCTGTCTGTCTGTCTGTCTGTCTGTATGAACGCGTCGTTCTCAGCAACTACAAAAGCTAGAGATGCCGTTTTGGTTGCTATAGATAGGTAGTTATCTTACGCAGATCAAGTTTATTTCGAAAATTGGACGCCACGCCCCCTTGACGCCCAAAAATCAATAAAACCCAAACAACCTCGTGTTTTTTAACATAAAAAGTTGAATAACAAGCGTAATATTAAACATAGAAGGTTGTTATTTGGAACATAAGCTCTCTTGTATGATATTTAACTATCATGAAAAGCGCATTGAAATCGGTTAAGAAACACAGGAGATATAAGCTTCACAATAGTTGAACTTAAAAGTTCAAAAACAAGCGTAATATTAATCATAGAATGTTGTTATTGTTGAATATATATTCTCTTATATTATATTTAACTGTCCTGAAAAGCGCATTGAAATCGGTTAATAAACAAAGAAGATATAAGCGACGGAATACTGCATGCACACGCCGTTGCAGCTAAGCAACCTTACGCTTGGAAATAGTGTGCGAGCGAGATGGCGATACCAAGCACGCTGCTGGGCAATTGTGCGATTGTGAGAACATTTGAACATACAAAGTTAAACAGCAAGCGTAATATTGAACATAGAATGTTGTTATTTGGAACAAAAGCTCTCTTCTATTATATTCTATCTTGAAAAGCGCATTGAAATTGGATAATAAACACAAAAGATATAAACGAAACGATGCGCGCCCATACTATTCTTTATAAATAAATTAAATTATATTTAAAATATTTTATTAAATTATATACTGTATTTGCGAGCGCGCAGCGCGAGCTTTGGCACAGGGTATAAGACAGTCGGGCCCCGTCCGACTGATCTGCTCCGCCCATTCTGGTTTATATCTATGTTGATAAACAAAAAATTGAATTTTTCAAATTAATTTAAGACAATATCCTACATTTAAATAAATGAAGACTTTGATTTTTCAAGATTTTCTTTTTATAAGTAAGTATAATAATACACATTAATTTATTTATTTTTAATGAAAATATTATGAATTATTAATTAATTAACTAAGCTTGTAATGCCCCAAAATTCAAAATAATGGTTATAATTATTATTTTTTATTTTATTTTAACAAAATAACAAATTGCAAAACTATTAAAAACCAATAATTACTGATATTTTTTAAGACAGAAATTCGAATTAAATTTTCTACTTTATTTAGTTTAAGAAATTAATAAATTTAAAACATGAGCCCAAGCAATTGTTTTAAAATTTGCTTAGAAAGATCTTTAGTATGATCTAGTAAATAAAATGCCTGAAGTTCATTCTCTATACTATAGATCCAACTCTAAAACTTTGAAATAACTCTATGCTACACCCTCAACGTAAACCTAGTTTTAATTGCAGTTAAAATAAATAGAATGCTTCAAGCGTTGCCTGCCTTAACGCTCTAAAAAATGCATTAAAAAAGTGCCTAACGCATTGTGGGCGTGCAATGGCAACAATTTACACAAATTACAGGGTATCAGTGCAGGCATGGCATGATGCGTGCTGCATGTAGCGAGCCCGTGTCAATAATTTAAATTAGTTGAACAATTCAATTAGCAGCTGGGCTGGCGTTTAAAAACGCTAGCGAAACGCGTGCAGCAAAATGCGTCTGAGCGTGAAGAGTGAACGAGAGAGAACGAGTTGCAGGTTGCCTGTTGCAAGTTGCTAGTTGCAAGTTGTGATTAGACCGAGAACAAACGGTAATTCGAGCAGTTCGAATTGATTCAGGTCGCTGGCACTGCACGCCATTTACGAGTTAGTCCAAGCATACTAACTGGGCTAAAACAGCCGACTAACTAAGCAGCCAACTAACTAACTCAGTAAGCAACTAATTACGAGCGTGCGGTAGCTGGTCCAGTGTGTGGTCAAGTGACAGCGGCTCCAGTTGCAGTTGCACTGGCCTACACTGCAAGAAAAACACTGCTGCTTTTGGCCTGTCCGTCTGTCCGTCTGTATAAACGCGAAGATCTCGGTAATTATAAGAGCAAGAGTAGCAAATTTTGGAATGTAGTTAGATGTATACAGTAAGCAGATCAAGCTTATTTCAAATGTTGGATGCCACGCCCGTTTTACGCCCAAATAGAATAATACCAAAGAACTAGCGTAATATAGAACTTAGAAAGTTGTTATTCAGAATATAATCTCTATATAGAATATTCTCTATTTATTTAAAATATTTAAAAAATATAGCGCATCGGTTCGTCTGCTGTCGGGCGCGTCCTACTGATCCGCTACACCTTTACTGCTTTTACTTTAAATAGTTTCCTATTGATCTGAATACAAGTTATCAGCTTACGCCTCTTTAAAGATAATCATTTATTACCGGTTATCTGCGATCTTTACATGTGCAAATTTTATGTGTTTTATTAGCGCAGTTTTTGCGCAGTGTAGTGAGTGTTATGTTACCTCTAAACGCTTAACGGTCTGTGGCCTGCGCTTGTGGGCGTCTTGGCCAATGTATTTGGCTTTTTATAGCCATTTCTCGCGCAGGCCTCGCCCCTCGGTTGGACGCGACAACCGTTAGCCATTTGCCCACCGACTGGTTCCCACCACCGAGCCACCGCACCACCGCACCACTGAACCACTGCACAACTGCACCACCTTGTTATTTGCCGTGTGTTCATTCATAAAAATCGCTTAAGTGCTTGTAGAAAATGTGCAATAATTTTGTATAAGTTTGCAAACCTGGCAGTTGCAATTTGCATGTTGTCTCTCTCTCTTTCTCTTTTTCAGTCTCTCCGTCTCTGTCTCTGCTTGTATTTAGCATATATTTTCAGACATTTTCAGACATTTTTATAACGCAGACGAAACCTATTAATGCCCGGCTATTTATAAGCCATAACATTATTGTATATTCATCCATAAGATTAACAACAACTTCGGCGGATGTGTGTCATGAGCCGGGCTAAAAGCGATACCCGATTTGTCAGACTTTCCTAGAAGTAGCTCAATTCATTCGGTCTCTGTTCAAGCGAGGCTACTACACTGCGACAAAAACTAATGCAATTTAGTAATTGATATCCAGTATACAAAAACTAATGCAATTAATTAATTAATATCTATTAAAATAAATATTCAGAGTATTAAGACTTCATTATCTGTAAATTTAGCAATTAAACCACATCAATTCTAAAATAGATTTTTAATTTTAGATAAATAACATTAATAAATAAACCGATTTTATTTAAGTATAATTTTAATATCTTAAAATATATTACTATTATTTATTAATTTAAATTACTTTATGTTTAGTTTTCTGTTATTGTAATAAATTAATAGTCAAAAATATATTCCTATAATAAATAAGAATTTATTTAAAATTCACATCCATTAATTTTAGATATATTAATTCCAAATATCCTACTTTAATCCCATTTAAATGTGAGTTATCTCAAGTGCTTATTGCTTTCTGATATTTTCTGAATTTAAGGAGAACTTATATTAAATTATTATTTTTTTTATTATTTTAAATAATATTTACTAAAAGCTATAAATAATATTTATTTTTATAAAGCCTTTGAGTAGTTCGTACGCTTTTGTTGACCACTGTCAGCAGTTCCGCCCACAAGAATTTTTTGGCTGATTTATTGTGCTCAAAACAGCAATTGTTTATTAATGTTGGATAGTTGGATTTATTTATACAAGATTATAAACCAATAAACAGGCCGGAATGTAATTGATACAAATTGATAACTGGCACAAAAAGAGAGATAGCGAGTGCTAAGGATCGCATGATTTTGGGCATTTAAGCACTTCTGAAAGCTAAAATATCAATGAGACTGGTAGTAAACAAGCCAGAAGTAGAAGTCGAAAGAGCTTCGAAATATTTGAGCTAAAGTACAGGGTATAGAATGCAATTGAATCGCATAACAAATAGGCGGATGTAGTTGGCACGCCCACAAAAAAGGCGACCACTGCAATGGGCGCAATGGCGAGATAATAATTTAATTACAATTTAATGGCAGCGACAGTTGCTCGCTGTTGTTGTTGTTGTTGTGCGCGTTTTGCTGGCGATTTTTATCGCGCAGCTTATGCAAAACGTGACCACAAACAATGACAAGCGTTGATTTTTATTGAATTTCTATTCATAAGCGATGCGAATTATTAAATATTGCGTTATGCTCGCCAGTCAAAGATCAAAAAACTACCTGTAGAACAACTTGTTCTTGGCCGAAACTCAAAACTGGCCAAGATACTTTTAACAGCCGCCACGTAGCACAGTAGCCTTAGCAGCAGACAAATTATAATTTTTTTTTTTGTTTTTTCAGCTCTCCACTGAAAACTGGCTGAAAAAAAGGGAAACCAAATTATGAAACGACGCCAAATTGTTGGCTCCTTTGGGCGCTCGTTTGTGGCTACCTGCTTTGGGCCCATAAGCGTATAGGCGAAGGGGCGGACCAGTCGAACGGCTCCTACTTGGCTCCAGCTTGGCGCCAACTGCACGCGCTTCCCCAATACGTAGGCAGTTTTTTGTTTACTCCAGAGAGCGAATATTTTCGCAAATATTTGCCAAATATTTCGAAATATTATTTGCTCATTTTATTTCATATTTGTGAAATTAAAAAAAAAAAATATCAAAGTGAAACCGTTGAAATTTCAAACTAAAGTCTGCAAAGCTAAAAACCTTACATTAAAATAATATTAAATTTGTCCTTTGACTTGAACTAATTTTTAGTTTTTAGCTTTAGATTTTTGCATTGATATTAAAGACGGAAAAATGTAAATTAAGTCTTTAACATAATTGTCTTAGTTTAAGTTTGAAATGTCTATTAAATATATTATTTTTTAAATATTTTCTATAACTTTTTATATATTTTCTATTACTTTTTATATATTTTCTATTATTTTATATATATTTTCTATTTTTTTATATATATATTTTTTATTATTTTATATATATTTTTTATTATCATATATATATTTTATATTTTTTGTTATATATTTTTTAATATTTTTTATATTGCTTATATTTTTGTTAATATCTTTTATATTATATATTACTTTGTAATTTTTGTATATCAATTTATATTAAATCTAATAAATTTTTTCTGTATCTGTAATTCAACATTGTAAGAATATCTCTATTTAATTTGAAAATATTTGTAAATAAAGTTAGCTTTACTATCAGCAAGCTTTTTTTATAGAGCTGAGAATCAATATTATATTTGCCTAAAAAAAAATATATATATTAATACTGGTATTTAAATAATGTTATTTAAAAAGATTTTTCTACAACAAAATCAAACAACAAATTTATTAAAACTTCGTAGCATTTAAAATTGATTGATTTGAACTATGTAAAGTAAAGTTGTGTAATTAATATAAATATTTAAAAATTAATGCGAACTTTCTCTCAGAACAATTCATAAGTTATTATATAATTTATATTTATATTTAAATTTTTTCATGCCACAGGGTATTATTGAGTCTATATTCCTGCACAAATCGGTGTGAACTTGTTAATCAAGTTTACTTTTCGCGGAATGAGCAGATATACATGTGTATAATTAAATGTCCCGCTGAACACTCAAAAGAGCTTGGGGTTCATGTGTTTGCTGGGATTTCGATTCCAAATCAGATTCAGATTCAGATTGAGATTGAGATTCAGCTACTGTAGATGGCGAAACTAGCAGCAGCTGTTGCTGTTTGTTGTTTTGTTGATGATGTTGATGCCATTGATGAGCTCACCTACGACTCTGCCAACGTCAGCGACGTAGTACAAACAGACAGATATAGAAACAGCCACAGATATAGATATATAGCTATAGATATAGTTATGCATGTGTGTGTGTGTATATCTGAATATGTAGGTAAAGCTAGTGGCCCGATTTGTATATGTTTAGTGGGCACATGACCTGACTGCATATATTGGTATGTGTATATTTATATGAAGCACGAGTTGCCGCAGCATTTGGCAAACGTAGCCGAAGAAGGCGACGCACAGTGGGGCAATTTTACTACAAAAGTGTCGTTTAATTGATCGAAGTTATATTTTTTCCTGTTAGAATATTTTATTTTAAGTAAAAAACTTGTTTTTTCAATATTGGGGGTGCAATTTAATTTAATTTAATTTTTTTTTGTTAATATAAAATTTGTTAATATTAATGTAAAAAATGTTAGCTGTTTTTGCATGAAAAACAAATTTTTGTTCTATTCTTAAATAATTAATTATTTATTATTAATTAAATAACTACAAATAAATTATTTTTCAACTAAATTGTTTTTTATCCTTGTCAATTTTGGTTACAATCTGCTGATTTCTAAATAAAAAATTATAAAAATTATTTGATCACGTCGAACTTCCATTTGAACAACTTTAAATTTAACTTCGGGAGAAAACAAAAATTTTATTACGGAAAATTGTCAAATTTTCATACATTTTTACAGAAATGGAATAAATTTCATAAGCTTTATTGGGTTTATCTTGGTTCCTATTATATCTAGAACAATAACTGTTTTATATTTTAAAGAACAATTTAAGCGACTGCCGAAACTCAAATTTGTGTTTAAAATTAAACGACACTTTTGGGGTAAAGTAGCCCACTGTGCGACGGGGCGGATGTGCCCCGTGTGAGAGGCATGCCACGCATTACAGAGCTGGAAATGCTGCTGTTGTTGCTGCTGCTGTTGTTGCTGCTGCTGCTGCCGAGTGTCGCCCATGTTGTGGGTGTATTTTTAGCATTGGGCGGGCATTTGACGTAATGTTTACGGCACGACTTAGGGCCCACGCCTCAGATGCTTGGGCCGAAAGAAAGAGGCAAGAGGGAAGAGAGAAGAGGCAAGAGGCAAGAGGCAGAGAGAGAGAGCTGATAAACGGATGAATGCAAACGAAACGATATGTAAATGCAAAAAACGGAAAATAATAATAAAACCATCTGAATCGCAGCTTGTGGAGAGAACTGCACCTAACTGGAACCTACATCACGATCAACTGATGCGATGCGATCCACTGCGATCCAATGCGATCCACTGCGATGCGATGTGTGTTGGCAGCGGAAATCGTTAGCTGAATCATACCGTAAACTATTGCCATATGCGACACGTTGCAGCTGCAACACCAACAACAACAGCAACAACAACACCAGGTTCTATTGGCTCGCAAGCAATTAAAAGCTCAGATTGTACAGCTAATCACAGAACGATGCCAGAGAAAATGGGGAAAAAACAGCAAAAATAGTTTATATTAATAAAAAAAAAACATTTGCAGCTGGAAATGATGAATAATTCAGCAAGATCTGTGGGAATGCATTTGCCACAGATAGCCATATATCTATACATCAGCTCAAGCCAGCTTCTGGAATGAGTTTAAGAACTCTATAGATACTTGATAAAGTCTACGTAGCATCTACTATTTTTATAGTGCAAAAATAGTACAAATTTAATCATGTTTTGAATGCTTATTGAGAATATATTGGCTAACAAAATTCTAATAAATTTAAGTTTGCTTTTTTTTATATTTATTATTTTATTAATTTAAATAAATTTCCATTGAATAATATTTTTATAAAATATAGATTTTCTTTAAACTTTTAAATAAATACTACATATATTTATCAATTAATGAAATTTATATACCATTTTTATTAGATATTGATATTATAAAAATTTCTTATTTATTTACAACAAATTTTTAGTTTGTTAATAATTTCATGTTTTAACGTCCAAAGTATGAAAATAAAACAATATACTTTATTTGATTTGTTTTGGTTAAAATTAAAAACTTAAGATACGTCAAACTTATTTTTCGTAGCAATTTATTCAATTTAAATATAGAATTAACTATCGAAATACAAATTTGTTTATTATAAAAATTAGTGGATTTATTTTTAAAGTGATAATGCTAGAAAATCCGCATTTCCTTTGCCAGTAATAAGTTTTCTGAGTGCTAACAAACATTTAGATTAACTTTTAACTAACTTTAGCGCTTTTCTTCGTTTGTCTTTCAATGCATTCAGCTTCAGCCATGCCTGAAAAGCTATAGAAATGCACTTAGCATCTGTGCATGTTTGCTTTGTTCTCTCAATTAACACCTGAAATTGGCTTTGGTATGCGATGATTGGGCTCAAGCCCATACAACCAGTTTCAAAGGTGTCAATTTTAACACATCTGAACAGCATAGAGCGAATACATATATCGTTAAATATTTATTCTGCAGCTTGAATAGCACTTAAGAACATTTTATTAGACATTAACAGACAAGAGCAAAGATAACGGCTAAAAAGCTTCAAAAGAACTGCCTGAGATATCTCATTTTTCAATTGGAAATCTATATGGAATTTATGCAGTAACTTCTGTGTCCATTTGGAACTTTGAACTGGTTTCTTTTATCAGTTTATGGTAAGCTTATTGCTGCTGCAATCTTTATGCGCCTTGGAAATAACATTTTCCCCCCTAGAAAAGGCTAAATCATGCTGATAAAAACTATATCATTAGATCATGGTCAAAAAAACAAAACAACACAAAAAAAAAAACCTAAACATATTTAGGCATTTACTTTGGCTTTCCGTGGGTTTTGTTTTCTTTTTTTTTTATATATATTATTTTATTTTCTGCCTTTTTGATGATCTAAGCCAACTTTTTGCCCTTCACTTACATGAAAGTAAAACAATTTGCAATATCAACAGCTGCGAATTGTGCGTTTGTCATCAGAAAAGCTGAAAAACTTGGAACTTTTTAAACAGGCAAAATAGATTTTAGTAATGCATGATAAACACATTTCCGTTTACATTATTTATAAATAAAAGCGTGAAATTGATGACCATAAAATGCAATAATTTACTTCCACTGCGAAATTTAAAAAGTTTCAATTTATTAATGAAAAATTCTTATTACAAATTCACTTTAATTCACTTTCAAGAGTGAGCAGCACTGCTGTTAGCTCAACTCTGCTGTTAGCTCAGCTCTGCTGTTAACACCTGCTAATAAGTAAGCTTAGCTGTTAGCATCTGCTGTTAACTTAGATCTGCTGTTATGCCTTTGCAGTTAAAGAAGCTCTGCTGTTAGCCTAGCTCTGCTGTTAGCACTTGCTGTTTACTTAGCTCTGCTGCTATCATTCGCGGTTAACGCATCTTCGCTGTTAGCCTAGCTCTGTTGTTAACGCAGCTCTCAACTTGACCAAGCTCTGCTGTTAGCGTTGGCTGTTAACTGAACTCAGCTCTGCTGTTATCCCTTGCTGTTAACACATTACTGCTGCGCTGCTGTTAGCACTCTCTGTTCACTCAGCTCTGCTGTTAGCCTAGCTCTGTAAACGCAGCTCTGCTGTTAGAATTTCCTGTAAGCGCACGCTGTTAACGCGCTGTTCTTTGTAATTGTTTTGCCTATGCTGTTGTTTAACATTCCAATGCAACAATTCATTTGCATAAATGCATATTACGAGCATTTAATTGACTTTCAAAACGTGTCAACGACAATGCAAACAGAGCCAACAACAATAACAATAACAATAACAAATAGAAACCGTAACATGTTGTTTTGTTTTAGACGCTAGATAGTTAATGCGTGTGTGTGTGTGTGTGTGTGTGTGTGTACAAATTGTAACCTGTTATTTGCCATAACTGGCTTGGCATAATAACTGCATTTTATGCATTTGGTGGATTTTGTGGATTTTGGCGTGGGCGTCGAGCTGCCTGCCTGCCCATGGGGTTGCCTCTTAATCAAAACGCTGTCAAAATTCTTAATAAAACGCACTAGACGAGGCAGGGAAGGCAGTGGGCAGGGGGCAGGGGAGGGGGATATTCAGCAAGAGTCTGCATGCGTTTTAATTAAGTGTCGCATATTTTTAATTAAATCAAATAACGCCCAAGCCAAACCGCCAGCGAGTCGCAGAGCGATTAAAAACGCGTCAAACTGCCTCAGATGCGTGGGCAAAGCTGTTCAACAGCTTACTGAGAGAGCGTGAGAGATGGAGAGAGAGGGAGAGCGAGACAGCCACAGACAGTGCTGCCAAATGCGCTTTTTCCTCGTCAAATCTGGCTTGTTTTGAAAAGCATTCACTTGAAAAACTATGAAGCTGCGGCAAGTTATTGTTATTATTATTTTAAACAATAAATTAAATTTTTTTTCGATATTTCTCACATTTTAAAATTCTACTATAAATTTAAAAAAATTATTAAGAGCTGAAGATCTTCTGCTTATTAAGTGACGTAACTTTCGAGATCTATGGATTATAATCTTAATAATTGGAAAGTGTGAAAATCGAAAGCATATTTTATTATTTTTCCAGTCTTTTATCTCTAGATTCTTTGGCTTTATTTCCGTAAGCTTACTGTTAAAAAAAGCTTTTTTTCACTAGATGAAAAGTGGCAACACTGTTCATAGGCAAAGAGCGTGGCTGCGCATGTGCACGTGTGTGTGTGTGAGGGAGCGCTCTGCTAGGGTTAGCTAGGGAGCTAGGGAGAGAGTTCGGTGCGTGGGCTGCTGCCGGATGCTGCTACTGCGACGGCGACTGCGACGGCGACTGAGGCAGAGGCTGCTGCGACTGCGAAGCAAGGGCGAACTTCGTAAATTTCAATAAAAAAAACTCGTTTCACATGTTAAACAACAGCAACAGCAACAACAACAACACCCACACGTTGGAGACTCACTTTATTGCCTGGCTTACAAATTGAGAGTCGAACCCTGCGCATAATCAGCATACATAATCTAATCTACATACAGACGGCTTAAACGGAATTCGCATTAGAAGCCAACAGAGGAGGCGCAGAGGCGTCGCAAGCTTGACATTTGAAGGGGGGGTGTTTAAGGGGATGCATCTGTAAACTTTTCCATTAAATATTCCATTGCTAGACAATTAAACTCTGTAAAGTTTTCTAATGTTTGGTATTCGAAGAATTTTGTCAAAATAAACTATACCAAATAACATTAATATGCTTTGTAAAAAAGCCAATTATCGATAATATTTATATATCGATATATTGGTACTATCAAATGAATTTACAAATAAAATATCGATATATCTATATAGTGTAATCATTTGATTAGAAAACTTGATTAGATGGAAGATATTCTTAGTTTTATCGGTAAATTATCATGTATCCATCGATATCGATAATAATAACATATCGATAGATAGACAAACACTGTTAAGCACGGCGATTAGAGTTTTGCATAAACTATAAGCATTTCTACTAAACTTAGAAACAATAAACTGCAGTTGACCAAACGGAGATCGGAAGTACTTGCGGTTATTATGCTCAGTCTTGGGGTTTATCCGACGCCACTGCGCCGGGCATATCCGGGTACAAAAGTAAAGCTCTGACTCTCTATGCTGTTTCTATCGGTAAACACAAATAATGTTTGTATGTTTGCATACATAAATACCCTGCATATACATACAAACATGGATGTATTCCAGTTTTGTGACGAGAGGAAACTGCTTGAAATGCAAAACATAGCGCGCTGCATAAATTACAAGAGCTGGCAGAGAAAACATTAGAGAGAAGAGCAAGAGAAGATAGAGTAAAGAGTGAGAAGAGAGAGAAAAGAGTGAGAAGAGAGAGAGAAGAGAGAGACAAGAGATTAATGGCCGAGGTGGCAATATGTAAGTCAACATTGAACTTGGGCTGCATAAGACAGAGGGCTGCAGGCAATGAAGTCATCTTCAACTGCAGCATCATCATCAACAGCTTCATCATCTTTATCGACTTGATCATCAACTTGTTCAACTTCATCATCGCCTTGATCAACTTCAGCTTGCTGAAACCGCATTTAGTCAATTTTGTCAGCGTATAAATAGAAACGCCCGCTGCTTTTTTGGTCAAACTTATGCATAGACATAAATCAAGTATACGCCCCGTAAATCAATTGTAATTAATCGTTTTGTTTTGTTTTGTTTGGTTTGGTTTTTCTACGATTTTGTTTTTTAAGCATACGCCCTCAGCTCGAGAACAAATAAATTGCAAATGGTGAAGAGTTTATGGCTTTAATTGAGCGTCTTATTGTTTGCCAAGCGGCAAATGCATCACATAAATTACTTAACAAAAAGCAAACGCTATGCGAGTATTCAAATGTATTCGTAAGCCTCGTATGAGTCGGTTTTCATTTTGTTTTTTGCAGTTTTCCCTCAACACGTGTCTGAATTGTGGCACGGCCTAAACGCGCCACAAATCCAGATATTAATCATCAGCGTTTAAGCAAAGCTGTAAGACCAAAAACCAAAATAGATTGTTTTCCTACAAAAAATAAGCAGACAACAAGTCATAAAACCCACAAAACGAACTGAGTTGGGCTACAAAATACCCTATAAATTGAGAATATGTTAACACGAATATAGAAAGTTGTTAAATTCATGAATTTATGCAAAATAAAATAAATATAGAAAAAATGTCCCCTATGGTATGCAGCAAAATATTTTATTTTCTAAAATTAAGATCTGTTGAGGGTTTTTGTCATCGAGTGAGAAACTGCGCTATCTAAACTATCCAACTGTTTAGCCACTTTACAGGGTATATTACTAGCATATGAAAACGAAGAATGATGGCGAAGGTAAACGAGTTTTTGGCCAATATCTGCGGTTGTTGCCAAGCCTCTGAGCCGCTATGAGCATGACAACTTTTTAAATGATTTTTCCGTATAAATGGCAATAATTAATGCCGCTGCCTATTTTTGTGGCTGTCTATTTAGTTAGTTTGCACCGTTTCTGGCCGCTTTTGGTAGTTTGAATGTTTTATGAATGAACTGAGTGTATAACCCAAATGGACAAATTGCCAAATCGCAAATATGAAATAAATAACTTTACAGATGCTGCGATTATTTGGCTTACTTTGTTGTATTTTATTTTTTTGGTGTTTTGCTTTTTTGATGCCCCCAAAGTTGATTCTCTTTTGATCTGTGGTTCCCCTACTATCTCCATCTCGCTCTGGCAGGCAATTAAAAGCAATTGCATGCTGAAATTACATTTTTTTTATGCGTTTTTTGTGTTTTATTTTTGCATATGCCTCGTTCAAATCAACACAATCAGCTTTAATTAGAGATACCGCCGGGCAGACTGCGCCGATTTGGCTTAATGGTTTTTAATTGCAGTCGCAAAATTATTTACAAAAAGAAAAACAGAAAATTAACAAAGGCGAAATTGTTGCAGCAGCTGCTGCTTTATATATATACATATATATTTCTTTATATATATATCTATATCTGGACCACCCATTGTTGGCGTTTCAAAACGCGCATAAATCGCTAACGGCTTATCAATTGACTTTAGTTTATTGAAAAAGATTGCTGCAGCCTCATAGAAATTTATTGTTTTAATAAATTGTTAAGACACACACACATACCGCTGGCACATTTCTCACAGTGTACACAGACTTATATGCCAAATGCCAAGATTTCTACTTAGCTCTGAGTTGATACCCATTTCCAGCGCAAACTTACCTGTAATTAAAAGAGAAAAAATAGGAATTAATTAGTGATTAATTAGTAATTAAGCAGCCATAAATTAAAGCGAGTGCCACTTAAAAGCAAAACTCAATTAAAATATAAATCAAAATGCCAACTGGTTCTGACTGATTTCGCATTCTGAAAATCGATTTCTATGCAAACGCTGAAATTTTAATGATAATTTCTACAGTAAATTCAGAATTTTCAGCGAAATGATTTGCATTTGATCCGTTGGATCAATTCGATCTTGAGCATCTGGCAAATGGCAAGACGAAGGCGTTATAATGATTATGATTAGCTTTCATTGTATCCATACAACAGTAGCCACAACTTGTTGAAACCTGCCGCTCAGCGTCATTAAAAAATAAAGAAAACTAATTATAATAAAAAACAATAAAAAAAAAACAATTAAGAACGGACACGATCAGTAGAACGCGATCGACTGTAGCATACCCTGCAGCCTATAGTTGAGATATAATTTAAAAATAGTTATAAAATATCAAATTATCAATATTGTTCTTTGAATATCTTTGGTGTTTCTTAATCGATTTCAATGCGCTTTTCAGGTTAGATACATATATTGGTAGAGAATAAATATTCTAAATAACAATCTTCTATATTCAATATTACGCTGATTGTTCGTTTTTATTGGTACAGGCTCTAAAAATTTATAATTCTGAGACGATAAAACTCTGACAAAAAGATACCCTGTTAAATTTAATCTATGCCTCGATTAAACTACAGCCTTAAAAGGCCTGACAGCAGCTACTATAGTAGAAAATACAAACTAAATTTATTTGTATTTGCTTTTTGGCATAGTTTCACAAAAGGAACTTCCCATTTCCAACTGTGCACTAATTTGTAGCGCTGCTAGCTCTAATTTAAATAAACTTAATGTTACCCATTTGAGCGGATTTAATGTGTACAGGGTAGCCTGAAACAAATGCGATGCTAATAAGTTGTCTTTTAATTTCGTTTTTGTTTTTTGGCTTCGTAAAATGTCGAAATTTATGCGTCTGCCATATAAAATAGCAAATGCTATTTGCCTGTTTCGCAGTGATAAAAATAAACATTTTACTTCTGCGCGTATCTTGAAACCAAGACGACAAACATCTTAAAAATAAAGTCAAACTGTCTGCTAAACTGGCGGCTGCAATTTGTTAAGATCGGTGAGGCTAAGGGGGGCTGAGGATGAGGCAGATACCAAAGCAATTTGCTACGGTCTGGCTGCAGTTTTTTCTTTTAGCTTCTTGTCAAAAGGAAATTCGCATTGGAAACTGCAAAGGCAACTTCTTCTTGCAACTTATGTCCGATTGTCCGTCGTTTCATAAATTTCAACAGTTTGTCACACAGTCTCTCCCTCTCTCTCTCTCTTTCTCGCTTTGTCTCTGTCTCTTTCTCCTTCTCTGTTGGCCATTTGAATGCTAAATTTATGCTCGAGTGGGTGGCCCCTTGGGCCAATATGCAAGCCGCGTCAAAATGTCAATTAAATTTATGTGCAGCACACGCTTGGCATACATATAAAAAGCCAATAGTTGCAGCCGAAGCTTGGCAACATGTTGCTGCTGGCAACCAGTTGCTGCTGCCGCTGCAACAATTGCTGCTGTGTGCTGCAGACAGCTGGCGAAAGCCAGCCAAAAAATATGATCAATTATAATAATATTTTGGGCATCTATAAGATTTTCTTATATTCATGTATTTTTATTTGCAAATTAATTTATATAAATTATTTATATTTATTTAATTGTTAAGGAATATTTTAATATACTCTTTAATATATTCTAGAAATATAGGAATTATTAATTTATGACTATGAATTGGTGTTTATATACATATTATAAAATAAAATTTATTATATTTAGATTTTTTTGTTTCTATAATTTTTGTTATTTTTATGTAATTTTTCACATTTTTATTACAACATAAATTTATGTCTGTCATTAAATAAATAAAAATATATTAAAAATATTTTTTTTTATAATTTTCTTTAGTTTTGTATGCCATTTAAAATTCTTTGCTTTAATTCATAAACATTTTTTATGTTGTCATGGTTTATTTGATTTGATTTCTGTGTCTTTGGCTGATTTTTTTGCGGTCACCTGATGATGAATCAAAAATCCGTTTTGGCCGCACGCCTTTTAAGGCTACGTGTGCTGTGCTCTGTGTTCTCTGCTGACGTCTGAATGCAAATGTATTGAAAAATGTTTGTATCTGTAGTACATATATTGGTACATTTGTTTATACACAAGTGTGTCTATAATTTATTTAGCGTATATAGTATAGCCGATGCCAGTCTGAGAGCAATGTGCGTTGTCATTGGCAACAAAAACTACAACAAACCTGGCCATTGTTGTTCTTGTTGTGATTTCAGTCTAATAAACTTGCCGCCGCGCTGTCTAGGGTATATACATATCAGATATACATATAGATATATATATCTGTATAGTATGTGGTATGTGTTCACTGCCCAAACACCAAAAGCGTATGCAAAATTCATTCGCTTTTTCTTGGCCACATCGAATTTGGCCAAAACGCGAAACGCGTTAACTGCACACGTGTGCGCTAATTGTTATTTTTTTGTTATTGTTTGTTATTTGTTATTTGTTAATTTGCACAGCACGTAGCTAAACAACAAATGCAATAAACAATGACAATAGCAGAGCAACAATTCAATTAAGAGCAGTCTATTTTATCTAGGGGGATTTACTTTTTACGCTAAAACAGTGCAAATTTAGTTTAGTCACATGCACATTTCAAATTAGAAATACTTTAGCTAACGTTTTAAAACAGAGAAATGTAAATTTAGTGTAAATCATGACAATATAATATAAATATATTATGAATATAAATATTATATATCTTAAGCGGTGAAGAACTATCTGCCAACCCCAATGGAGGTTCATTAATTTAGAATTACTTGTACAGTCTGGCTGGTACCTAACTCTACGCTGGCACAACTCTCGCTGGCCAAACTCTCGTTGGCCTAACTCTCGTTGGCTTAACTTAATAATTTCTATAAATTAGATTTTATTTATTTCGAATACATTGTAATAATTCGAAATATATTATAAAAAGCTAAATAAATTAAAATTTCAAATAAATGGTATTAATTTGGATAAATAATTTAATAACTTCAAGTAACTACTAACAACTTTAAATAAATCATAATATTTTAAAATATAAATTCATTTAAAATAAATATAAGAAAAACTTTAAATAAACTATGACAATTTTAAACAATAAAAAAATATATGGACGGGGCAGATCAGTGGGACGGAGGCTACAGTCGGACGTAACCGACCGTAGGAGACCCTTTACTTTGAATCTATGTACATACAAACATAATCAAAGGCACACACACTAAGCTACCCGCGTATGCAAGGCACACCACCCCCCCTCTGCCTACTGCGGCAAATTGTCTGTGGCATATGTTCGCTGTTTCTTATCTGATCGAAACAAAATTCACAGCGTCGATAGAGAATGTCATAAACTAGTTAAATACCAAATTACAAATCAATAGCTTGGAAACTGTGGCTACAGCAGCTTTTTGCGGTTTACGGGGGAAGGGGAAGAGGTATCCAATATCTAAAACAATCTCGTGCTGCTTACTGATTAGGAGAACCTAAATCCCAAATATGGTGTCTCTAGCTTTTATAGTTGCTGAGATCTAGGTGTTCATACAGACAGACAGACAGACGGACAGACGGACAGACGGACAGACGGACAGACAGACGGACGGACATGGCTATATCGACTCGGCTTGTCGTCCTGATCAAGAATATATATACTTTATGGGGTCTGCCACGCCTCCTTCTGCCTGTTACATACATTTCCTCTTTGCACTAAGTTAATAGACCCTTTTTACTTTTTTAAAGTAAAGGGTCTAATCAAACTGATTGCATTTTAAAATCTATGTGAAAACTTCAGAAACATAAAAAAATATGCTCTATCGACATGTACATATCTTCAAATGTTTTGGTTTGTTTTTTAGTCAGCAGTGAGCATATCCTGTTGCTCTTCCACTCCCTCTGTTCCTCTGTCTCCCCTATCCCTATCTCCCTCTTTGTCCCTCTCAATCTGTCGTCAGCGTGTGTGCAACACATGTGCGGGCGCGCGTGAAAATGACTGAGGAGCCGAGTTCTGCATCCGACAGATACGCCAGATAGGCAGATAGCAAGTTGGCCAGATACGCCCGATACGGATACGCGCAGTAGGCAGCTGCTGCTGTTTGTCAAAGCAAAGTGAATACACTCGCACACACTCACAAACACTCGCAAACACTCACTTGCGAATGCCATGGAATTTAGCTGCAAGTGAAGTGAAGTGAAATGTGTCTGCAAGATACACACTCCAGCAGACGCATGCAAATGCAGCAGCTTCCTGCCTGGCAAAACAACAAAAACAACTTTAAATCCACAAACAATAACAACAAGCGGTTCGGCAGAAATTCCGCTTAATTTTTTTTCGACGATTAATCACATTTTTTTGAAAGCAGCTAAAGATCCTTTTGCAACTTGCAGATACATTTGAGTTCAGTTGAGGCGTTGCGCGTGCGCAGCAGGAAAAGTTGAAATTCTGCCGAGTTATGAGCTAAGAAATACCCTAGGTTTAATTGCAATAAATACATGCAGCTAAATTTTAATTTGCGACTGAGTACAGGGTATTCAATCCAACAGCAGACTCAGCAATGATTTCGTTCGTTGATGAATCTTTTGATAAATGAAGTGAAATTCGAGGTAAAATGTATTATCTAAGTTCTGACGGCAAAGGCTTTAAGTAAGCTTATCCGTATCTCATAGTATACTCTTGAGATACTCTAGAGTTTTATGAAGCAGCTTAGCTGTTGATTTATGCATTATGCAAGCCGTATCTGTAGACTAACTTTACTTCTTTTACGACCGTCTACGGGCATTAATACGCCGTAATTTAGTGCCGTAAACAGCTAGTAGAAGCTGGCAGAGTTTATACAGAGATTCAGATTCTAGTTGAATTGAAAGTGTATAAATTAATTTTATTTTTAATCGACAGATAATATAAACTAAAATTTTATAATTTTATTTTTATTTATTATTATTTATTTTAATTAAATTTTTATGCCAGATTAAATTATAGTTTTATTTTAATTCAATTTAATTCTAAATTTAATTTTGAACTTCATGTTAATTTGAATTGCAATTCTCTCTGTGGACATTGGGTAAATAAATTTGAGTTTGAATTTTATTTTTAAAGAACAGATTATATTAAAATATTACTGAATTTTTATAGTTTATTTTATGTTCAATTTAATTTATATTTTAATTTAATTAGGTAAATAAATTTGATTTTGAATTCTATTCTATTTGATTTTGAATTCTATTCTATTTGATTTTGAATTCTATTATTGGATTTTTAATTCTATTATTGGATTTTGAATTTTACTTTTAAAGAACAGAATTTATTAAAATTTTAATACATTTTTATATTCATTTCATTTTATGCTCAATTTAATTATTATTTTCTCTGTAAAATAAATAAATAAATTGCCAAGCTGCTTGCAATTAATAATTGATATTTGCAAAAAATTGTATGCAAATCAGCAGCGAAAGTCTATAAAAGTTAATTATTAAATTCTGCGATATATTTAGACAAATACACTGAGAGAAATTGCAGGTATGCTGTGCATCTTTCGACTTGACCAGAGGGAGAGCGAAAGCCAACGGACAGTCGCCAGGCAGACACAACAAATTCGCATGTTTTGACTTGAGAGACGCGACAATGCGACGTCTGTGATTTCTGCTGATCAAGGCAGAGAAAAACAGGGGAATGAGAGGGGGAAGAGAGGGGAAAGGGGAGCGGGGAGCAAGGTAAGTACTGCACAGAATGCAGGCCCATAAAATCAATGACCTCTTTTGCGTGTGTTGCACGTTCGAATGACAAAACACAAACAACAACAACAAAAGAAACAAAAAACAAATAAATAAAGAACAAGAGGAAAAAATCGACAAGTTGGCATTTAAATGAATTAAAATTAAATGCTAAGTAAATCGCACAAAGTGAAATAAACTGCAATTTAAATGTCTTCTTCTTTTATTTTGTGTTACAAAAATAACACAAAGTCAGCAAGAAATGCATTATATATATTATATATATTCACATATTATTTGTGAATGTTTCGAAAGTTTAGTGCATAAATAGCCAATTGTAGAAAATCTGTTTTACAATTTACAGCCGAGACATGATTAACTCAAGACAGCAACAAATAAAAAATTTTCACAGTTTAAATTATATAGCAGATTAGCTTTAAATACCCTATAAGATTGTTTATGATGCATGTTTGGTTTGAGTCAACAGGAAATTTAGGACTGATTGCAGCTGAGTCAAATCCAAACATTGTAAAAATACAGTTATAAAGTTCCAAGTAATTGTAATCTATTTATATTTCTGACATTTGTATTTACTCAAAAATACAGCTATTTATTTTATATTATTACCAGCATTTAAGGTTTATTTTTATAAATATTTGTTATATTTTATTTATTATATTTTCTTCAAGCAACATTTTTAATAAATTTAATATTGCGGTTTAAGCTAAAGACTACTTAAAGTTCCATATAATAGTTTTCAAAAATTAATCAGTTGTTAACACTGCAAAAAACATCTTAAATTTGTGATTAGATTAATTTAGTTAAATATATTTAGTTTGAACTATTAATACTTTTGTTTTAATTGGAGTACTTTTCAAGATATTCTGCATAGACTTTTCATTTTTAAACAGCTTGAATTGAAATTAATTAATATATAAATTTAATATAAAATTGAAAAAAGTATATAAAATAAATATCAAAATAAATAAAAAAGAACAAAAATTTAATAGAAAATTGAATAAAATCATATTCAATAAATATGAAATTGAATAAATTTAAATATAAACTGAATAGAAAATTTAGGAAATTTGAATAAATTAAAATATAAATTGTATAGAAAATTTAAGAAATTTAAATAAAATAATTATAGAATTGGTCAAATTGAACTAAAGCATCTAATAAAGTTTAAATCAAATCTAAAATTGAAAAATTGATTGAAACTATATAAAATAAATCTAAAATTGAATAAAAATAAAAAAATCATGTACGATATTTCCTAGGGTGTTTGCCCACTAGCCTAGTTCAAACCGTTTTTTATGACTCTGTCTCTATCTCTCTCTCTCTCTCTCTCTCTTTTTCTCTCTGTCTCTCTCTGTACTCGATTGTTATTATTATTATTATTTTTGTTTGTTTACGCTAGCGACAAGCTGATAAGATTAGTTCTGGCAAACCAACAGCCAGCCGGCCAGGTTGACGTGCCATATAGACATGCACAGATATATGCACATAAAAAAATATATATGTGGTTATGTATATGTTTATATAGTACGCAACTCAGGTCGTTATTGCCTTATCAGTTTATTATTGTTCCACGAAAATTGTATGTGCTGATAAGGGCCAGAAACGTTGGCGTGCTCGCATTCATATTTTAATCATAACTGAAAATAATGATTACCTTCGGCCCACCACACCCTGTGCACTTGTGCCCTCTTCCTGCTCCCCTCCCCTCCCCACTTCCCTCTCCTCACCTCTCCTGCTACTCTACTCTCTAGAAGATTGTTTAGTCCATGTCGCTGTCCGGCGTGTTTTTCGTCTGATCTTTGAGGCTTAAAGTTTCAATCAAATCAAAAGTATAAAAACTGAAAGGCCGCCAACGTCTTTCGACTAATCCGTAGAAAATCTCCTACGAAATCCCACATCAAAAGGTGTTTTTTTTTCGCTTCGATTCGTTTATCTGCATTATTTGTGTTCTTTTATTTTATATATATATTTTTATTATTTCTGTGTTTCTGTATCTTTGTGTCTCTCTGCTCGGTTTGCAGCGATTTGTCATGGGCGCAACCGACTTGACTCGACTGACTAAGAGACTTGGGATCTGGGATCTGGGATCTGAGACTCGCCCAAAAGGCCGCCCATGGCGAATTTATTATTAAAAGACTGCACACAATATATAAATCACACAGAATCCGAGAGGAAAACAACGTGAGACATACACCTGGTAGGCCAATGACAATGCCCATTATTATGAGGTGTGGGAAGTGCAGGATTATTCAAATCCCCCATAACTCTAGACTATAACAAATTGAACAATTTGGTTTGCTCGCATTTTTTCTGTATGTTTCACACTTGAGTTTTATGATATATGGCAATGCCGTGAGATATTTCCTTACTTAGTTTTTGAATATTTATTCTATATATATAAACTTGATTCTAAAAATACCATTTGGTTTAAATTTTATGGTTATTTGTTGTTAGATTTATTGCCTAGATAGTAAAAGCTATATAGACAATAATTTATCCTAATATTACGGATGTAGTCTTGACTTGAAGTTTTATTTTGTATTTTTGTGTTTATTTGCATAAAGTTATTCACGGGTTTTCTCTGATTTATACATTATAGTCTTGGCTTGCAGTTTATTCAGTTTATTTCAATAAAGTTATAGAAGATCATTTGTTTGATCATTTATAGTGTTAACACTAGGGATAAAGTCTTGATCTATGTAAATTTATTTTATTTAAAGGAAGTGTTAGAAGATAATTTTACTATGATTTATTGTCCTAATATTACAGATCTGTTTATTATTTATAGGATATAGTCTTGATTTTAAGTTTATTTGAATACGCTGAATATCTTACATAAATAGATCTTTTTTATATTTTATCTACAAAGCTATGCATACAATTCTGATTCTAGCTCTACTTCTGGGTTTAAATTTCAACCGAAGTTAAAGTTAAGCAATAGAAGACCGATATTTAAAAATCGAACAATATTTTACAGCCTTGAGATAGCTAGAATTCTAGACTTTTTTGCTTATCAGCTGATAAACAATTTTCATATAAAATGATATCATCTCTGCATTGCGATAATTTTTGACATGATTCTAAGAATTGGTCGTAATTGCTTCTATAGTAAATTATAAATTTATTTTATGTGTAATGTATTATATATCTGTAAAGAGCAATTAATATAACAATTAAATATTAATTTTTACTTAAGTATCTACAGTTGGCAGGAAAATATAAATTTAAATGGCGTGGCAAAAGTTGAAAGGCAAATCTAATTAAAAGCCTTTTTTATGCAGACGTTACGCTGACTTATCCTTTTGGCTTTATCTTTTGTGGTCATTAAATCTTTGTCTTTACGGAATTTTGAACTCACGTAATCCCCCCTTTCGGTGTGACGGCAGCAAATCAAATGCCCAGATGCATATCAAAATAATCTAAGCAAATGAAATGGAATGACAACGAGGTTGCACATAAAATACGAGAAAATATATCTACATATATACATATAAACATATATACGTATATACAAACAGATGCATGGGATGAGGAGCAATACTGGGCACCCATTAAATTGACAGCTGATCGTTTTTTTTTTTGTGTTTTTTGTTCTCTTCGTCTGTTTCTTTGGTTGCCCCATTTGCAGCAAGGGGTGCCCGTTTATTTCGGTTATATTTCGTTGGATTTTTATTTATTTTGTGCGCTTTGTGTGTGTGTTCGTTGCATGTTGTTTGTTGCCTTCCACTACCTGCGCACGTCCATAAAAAATTAAGAAAAACATGCACAACAAGCCAAGGCGTAAAGGCGCAAAGGAGACGCAGACCGAAGCCGTCAGACGTCGCATATTTTAAGCCGCCTTTCGGGTTCCAGCAGAGGATCTTGCCTCTCCCTCTCCCTCTACTTCTCTCCTTCTCACTCTCCTTCTCCCTCTTGCCTCTCGCTCGGCACTTGGCAGTAACAACAAAACGCAATTAGAAACGAGAAACCAAAGGGCAAACCAAGCCGTTTCAATTGAAAATCATCGAAACGACTCGAAACCGAACCGAGGAGAACAGCGGAGATCGGAGGAGAACAGGATATGCTCAGGGATTTGTAATATGAGCACTGCATACTTATGAGATACCAATCAACAGCAATGCCAACGATCAGGAGGCAACCCTAAACAACCCTGGCACAAAACATGCACATACTTTGTACATTTCCGCGATGCCTACACTTCGATAACGATCATCGCAGCCCAACCGAAAGCTCTGGGCCAAGGGAAAACCTGAGGAAAAGCCCAGCTTGCCACAGCACTCAAATAAATACAGTATCAGAAAACAGGCAGAAGAGAGCTTTAAATGAACGAATGGCAAATGCCCTGTAATTGCTAAAAGATATCAGCTAAAGCTTTAATCTAAAGCAGCTTTTAAAAGCTAAGAGACAAGTGGAATTTTTTATTTATTTATGTTATCAAATATATTTGTCAATGAATTACAATTTTATATACATAATAGATTATTTCAATTTTAACTTTATTTATTTTATTCTCTAAAAATTTAATTACGATTGATTTATTTAGTTTTTATGTTATTTAGCTATTTATTTAAGTAAAACAATTTTTAAAGAAATTACTGTTAATATGAATGCCGTATTACATACATATTTATATCAATATTTTAAAAGTATAATATTATAGATGTAATAAAATATTATTTATAGAAAAATCCAAACTATATACACTTTTGATAGTTGTATTTAGCTTATTTAATTTTACTGATTTTTTAATTAATAAAATATTTTTCATTATAATTTTCAATATACAAATTGTAAATTTTAATTTAAATAACTGTTTGATATTGTTGACTTGATTATTTTTTAATAAATACATATTATTATTCTTATTCATTATTTAAGTTATTTATTGGTTTTTTTTGTTTAATTTAAAGTTTAAATTTGGTAACTAATAAAGCTACTTTTTATTGGGTTTTCTTATGAATATTATTTTTTATTGTATTTCGAATAATTCAACACTTATTATGTGATTTATATTTATAATTTTATTTATTAATATTAGAAATAATTTTGGTTTGTGATCTTAATAAATAAATAATATTTCCTCTGCATTGTAACTAGTTTCCTCTCTAACTAATATACCCTGTTGCCTCAACACATGCACAGTATCGAGCATAACAATATAACAAAAAGCAAAAAGAAATAAAAGCAAAAACAAAAAACAAAATGGGAAGGAAAATGAAAGAAATGTTATATTAATATTTACCATGAGCCTTCTTCTTTCTGGATTTCGGCGCCATGTCTGGAGATGCAGCAACAGCAACAACAGCAACAGCAACAACAACAACAGCGTCTGATGATTTTTATGCGAAGCGGTGGCAACAACAACAAAATGCAACCTCTGCAAAGTTGTTGTTGTTGTTGCTCTCAGCAGCGCAGGCCTTGCAGCAAAACAATAAATGCGCCAACAACAACAACAACAACTAGAAGGAGACGAAGACGACGACGAAGGCGAAGGCGAAGCAGATGATGAAGAAGAAGAGCAACACGAGCCGCCTGCTCGTGTGGATGGAGCGAGCAGGAGAACTGGATTCGTCGTTTAACTATGGAGCCCCCTCTCTCTCTCTCTCACTCACTATCTGTCTGTCTGTCTCTGCCGCTGCTCTGCTCCTCTCTCCGCGCTGCTGCTGCTGCGCAGCTTTTCGGTTCGTTTTGGTTAGTTTATTGCGGTCGTTTGGCCGGCGGCGGCGGTCAAGCCGGCGACACCATGGAGCCTTCGCTGCCTGCGTCTCTGCCCGCGCTCTCTCTCTCTAGTGTTCTCTTGCTCTCTGTCGCAGCACAGCAACAACAATGCTGGGCAAACTTGATCCTGTGTGTTGTTGTTGTTGCCCTTGTGATTTTTGTTGTTGTTGTTGTTGTTGGGCTGGTGTGAGCGCGTGATCACGTTGATTATAATTATATACGAAAGGTGGCAATACAAATCAGGTGAAATTCAATCCACCACGGATATCCTGACACACACACACACACACACATGCACACTGACACTCTAGTCAAAAAATTGATTTAAATTGTTCTTTAATTTTTGTCTCACTTTTTTCGCTATTTTGGCAGCATCACAAAATAAATTATTTTTTTATGTCGCTTATTTTTAGCGCTATTTCGCTTCACTTCTCAGTTTTCACTCAATCTATATTTGTATATATTTTTTGTTGATTTCTTGTCATTTGATCTGTGTGCAGCGCCAATTTAGTTAATAATTTCAAATTCTCGCTAATTGCACGACAATCGACTTGAATCGAACACACGATACGATAAATCAGCAATAATCTCAGACGCCAAAGCAAGCTGCGCAGACACGTCGTCTCACGGGCACAACGTATCAGGTACTGACTGCTGCTCTCCGCAACAGGCTCGGCCGCTGCTGCGGCCTCTGCCGGCAGCGCAGCAGCAACAGGCGAGAGCGGAACGCCAAAACAAAACAGAGAGAGCGCAAAACAACTGGTGAGAGCGCGTGGGAGAGCGTTGCGTACAGTGCACGAAAATATTGCAAACGATTTAGCGGGTTTAAGATGTATGTTATTTATTTGTTTTTTTTTTTTTTACACCTGGATTCTTAAATATATACCTGAGTAATTATTAAAAAAACAAATTCTAAGCAAATGGTTGTTCTAATTATTCATTATTTACTAATATTATTATTTTGCTAATTGCTTTATTTGTGTTTTTATTTGTTTTTAAATTATTAAAACTGGACAATTGTTTAGTTTGAAAATTGTAAATTGAATATATGAAATAAAATAGTAAAATGGTTATAAAAAACAGGAATAAACGATATACAAAAAATTATATAAATAAATATTAAATTTTAAGTTACTTTCGTTTTGCTTTAATATTTTTCTCACAGTGCAGGCAGCCTCTGGCAGCTCTCTCTTTCAGTCAAGTGCTTGCGCACTCAGCGCGAGCGGCTCGGCGTCGCTGTGACGGCGGCGATTGTGCGACGGAGACAGAGCGATAACAGAGAGCGCGCGCGCGTAAGCATAAGAAAGAACAGAACAGAACGAAGCGAGCATTGGGCTGCAAAATCGTTGGCGCGTTTTCGACGCGTTTTAAAACGCGCGCGCTCTTTAACGCTCACTTGGAGTTTTTCTTTTGGCCACGCTCACTTGTATTTCAAGTTTTTGAAATGCCTCAAGTGTCTGCATTGTGTGGCTGTGTGTGTCTGTGAGCGTGTGTGAGTGTGTGTGTGTGTGAGTGTGTGTGAGTGTATGGGCGAGTATCTTGATCTTTAACCGTTTGTATATAGCATCGTTGTTGTTGCTGTTGTTGTTGTTGTTGGTGTTGTTGGTGTTGTCCGTGCTCGTATTTCTCTGCTGCTTATTATAACTGACATATCTAGATACAAAAGCAGAAGGGAACTGGCCCTCGGTGTTGTTGCTGCTGCTGCTGCATAATTGCAGGGGACGGGACATGGATCCCTTTTTTGCATACGCCAGACAGGCAACTGCCAACTTGCAACAGGCAACTGGCAACTGGCAACTGGCAAGAGCAATAACAATAATAACAGTTTTTGTCTCGAATTTGTAAGCGCAATGTGTGATTAGTGGCAACACCATTGCCAAACGCCCGACAGACGCAGCCCAATGATACAGATACAGATACAGATACAGATACAGATACAGATACAGATACAGATACAGATACAGATACAGATACAGATACAGATACAGATACAGATACAGATACAGATACAGATACAGATACAGATACAGATACAGATACAGAAAATTTTAAGAACAACCTGGGCAAGCGAGAGTTGGGTCACTAAGAGTTGGGCTAGCGAGAGTTGGGTCAGCAAGAGTGCGGCTAACGAGAACTGGGCCAGCGAGTGTTGGGCTAGCGAGAGTTGGGCCAGTGAGAGTTGAGCCAGTGAGAGTGCGGCCAACGAGAGTTAAGCCAACGAGAATTCTGACAACGAGAGTTGAGACAGCGAGAACTGGGCCAGCGAGTGTTGGGTAAGCGAGTTCAGCCAACAAGAGATGGGCCAGCGAGAGTTGAGCCAGTGAGAGCTTGGCTATCGAGAGTTGGACCAACGAGAGTTGTCCCAGAAAGAATTAGGCAGCGAGAATTTCACAATAACTATGGCTCTCGGTGGTTTAAAATATGCAAAAAATAAACAGTAAAAATTAAATAAATCTAGAATATTGCAAATAAATTTTAATTTTCAAACAGATTTAAGATAATCATGAACAGATCTTTATAACTACCTACAATGGCAACGCTGATTTAGGCGTCATTCGACCAAGAACTCATTAGAATCGTGCGTAAACAGAAGTCCTTGACTAATTAGGGTCTCGATTACCTGTCATAAATATATTTTCCATATATCTGGCAACAACTCAGGTATAAATCGGCTCAAGTCTACGCATTAAAAACGCATTTAGCCTGCAACGCAAGACATTATCATTTCGAACTTACGCTGAACTCACACTGCAAGAAAATATTTTAAATTCTCCGTAAAATAATAAAATTTTAATTAAATTAATTGAATAAGATTCTATTACATTTTGTAATATATGTAATTATAAAACAGATAAAGATAAATTTAGACGCATTATTTTGTTTATCAACTTATGCTGCATTTTTCTGAGTGTAGCTGAACCTATGCTGAACTCTCATAGTTTATGGCCCAAGAGGCATAGTGATAACCCCTAGAGAACAGCGTCAGCTCCCCAAAATTTCTAATCTCCGAACATAACTTATATTTTTATGTGCATTTCTTTTGGCTTTCTTTTTAGCAGCTACACTTAAAAAAATAAGCACGAATATACTATAATTATTGCTGTATTTTTATAGAATTTTAAATAATTCTATTTTTATGAACAGTTAACATTAAAATAATTTACAACGTATTTATTTAATTATTTTTGTTTTTCCAATTATTGCTTCAATTACTCTAAATTAATATTCTATATCAAGATTCATTTAAGATAACTATTTCGTTGTTTATTTTTCTGAGTGTATGCAAACTCTTGGTTTTTCTCTCAGTGCATGCCCTCTGCTCTGGTTTTGTCTATCGTTTATAGTCCATATGCCCAGCTCCATATCTCGCTGATTGCCAGACTTTTAGCTGCTGCTGCCGTTGTTAATAATAACGTAAGTTGTTGTTAGTGCTCCCCCTCCCACTCCTCCTTCTATCCCTTCTCTTCTCCTACTTCGCCCCCTCCTATTCTTCGCGAGGTGTGATTTCTCAAGTGTAGGAGTCACGCGGCGCACAGTCAGCGTTGCCTCGTACCCTGCGGTGCACCAGAAAGACATTGCCTCAGGGCATTACGACGCGCTGCAGCAACACTCTCCCTCTCTCTCTCTCTCTCTCTCTCTCCGTCCCGCTCTCTTCATATGTATACCCTAGAGAATCTGCTTAAATGGTAGTACATGCTAGAGCAGAGTTTCGAGTTTCGAAGACATCTTCTATATTAAAACTTGAAAAAAAAAAAAATAAATAATAAACATTTGCTCAATTAAGCAATAAATTTAATAATAAAATAAATTGGGAATATTTTATAAATGTATTAATAAATTATATAGTATCTATAAACATCGATAACATGCATAGAAATATCGTTTATATGCATAAAACATCGATAACAGGCATAGAAACATAATTATTTGTTTCGGATCTACACAATACTGTATCTTCCTATACCATATAAAAATCTATTATTCAATTATTTAATAACATTTCGAAGGACCGACAGTATGGATCTTACTATTTCCAATTAATTTCGATTTTGATGCCCAAATTAATTTTTAAGTTTCAATAATACATTTTAACAATTTTTTGTTAATATTTAATTTGTATTTTTTTGTACACCAAAATTATAAAAATAAATTAATGTATTATTTTTAATCCACAGGAATTATTATCGCTAGTAATTTCGTTTATACCCTGTACCCATTAAAAATGGATAAAAGCAGGTTTGATAACGTATGGCGAATTTTTAATCATTGAAAATAAATTAAATAAAAAATTATTCAAATAAATAAAATAAATGAGATATGATAACATTTTAATATTACACACATATTTATTTAAATAAAAGTTAAATAATTAAATCTAAACGAGAATCGTACGATTTATAGTAATTATTTGTATTAATTAATGATTATAAATTATTATTATTATTTTTTATTTCCTTGTAAATTTTGATTCTATTTATTTATTTCCACAAAATTCAGCATTCCCATTCCATTCTAAAAGCGTACAATTTAGGGTATATAAATAATTATTTCAATATAATAAATTAAACGTATCAGCGACAAAAAATGTATAATTCTATAAATACCTCCAAAAAATGTCTGCAAAATGAAGGAGAAACCCAGACGTCTTGTATTCTCTATAGACTCTCGAATATTTGGATTTATTTTCTGCTTTTTCTTGCTCTCTCTTTTGCTCTCTCACTGATGTTTGTTGTTGCGCAAAAGAGTGTGGAATGGAAAATGCAGTGGGTGGGGGGGTCTGTAGGGGGCAGCAGGAAATATGGCAGACGAAGGCGCGAAATTTTTATTATTTATACTAATAATGCAGTTGAGAGGAGGCACAATTAGTACCTTTGGTAGCAGATACAATTGCCTCTCGATGCTATTTCATTAACATGATATTCTACTTTTGTTTAAACAAAAAAAAAGAGAGAGAAAAGGAAATCGAGCAGAGTCAAAGGAAAAGCCAGAGGAAAGAGGAAAATGCTGTGTATACAAAAGGTGTTTCAGGCAAGATTTGAAGCGTTTCCAGCGAAGAAGCTGAAAATATTTCAAGTGTCTATACAAAGAGGCAGACAAAATGCCAGACAAGCTGGCGGCCCAAGTATCTGTATCTGTATCTATAGCTATAGCTATAGCTGTATCTGTATCTGTGTCTGTACCTGTATCTGGAACGAATCAACAGCATTTCAAACTCACATTAGATACACAATGTCGAATGCAACAGGCCTGGCCAACAGATGTGCGCAACAGGCTCCCCTCCAAGCGATATTTAACCAAACAAAGGTTGCCGGAGTTACCAAAAACACCAACAAGAAGAAGAAGAGCAAGACGCAGGAGAAGAAGAAGAAGAAGAAGCAGCAGCACAAGAAAAGGGTCTTTACAAAGGTTCTTTTTCGAAATGTCACTTGGAGTGTGACTGGGCATTAAATCAAAGTCGCTCGAGGGTGAGAACAAGCCACAAAAGACAGAGATCTCTTTTGATTTTTCACTCGATCTTGTATCTTTTGGGCCTTTCTAGTAGCTGCCTCCGCCAGCATCCGACAGATATGTGTTTTATATGTATCTGTATCTGTATCTGTATGTGTAAACTGTTGTATCTCTGGAAATTTCTGTGCAAGAAATTTGTGTCAACGTGGGCGAGTCGCTTTTGTTAGTGCATAAAAATATAAATAAATCCAAAGGCATTTTTCGGTTTTCCGTTGCTGTTTGTCTGCTGACTGGAGAAAAATTCTACAAATTCCGCTCACTGTGAGCGTTTTGCAATGCATCCAAAACCGAAAACAAAACTGAAAACAAAACCAAAAACAGTAAGGATGGAGCAGATCAGTAGAACCTAACCGACCTTATACTTTGTACTTAATAATCACTGCTATCGGATAAATTGTCTGTCACATATCTTCGCTGTTTCTTAATCGATCTTAATGCAATTTACAGATTTACAGCCTTTAAAGCCTTAAAATAATGGCTGTTGTGGTTTTTTGTGTTTAGTGGGGGAAGCGTGGGAGGTATCAAATTTTTAAAACAAGCCTGATCCGCTTACTGCATAGGAGAACCTAAATACCAAAAATTGTGACTCTACATCTTGTAATTTTCGAGATATAATTGTTCAAACATCAGGACGGACAGGTGTACATGTCTATATCAACTTAGCCCATATCGATATTTACAAATATTTCCCATTTGCACCAACTTTATAGACCCCTTTTTACCCTTTTTAGATACAGGTTCTAACGAATAGACTCAAGTTCCAGTTTGGAGGCAGTAATTCAACTTCAAAGTGCTCTCTGCACACAAGTACTACAATATATACAAATGCTGCATGTAGTATCCCGAAACTATGCATCATTAACACTTCACAAAGTGCTCCACGAAACGAAAACTAAAATTCATCAAAGTGAAGTGCAATTAAGCATTCATCTCCTCACCTTTCTTATGGGCCCGATTTCTGGATTCTCCACGCTGCAGTATTCTGTTATCTTTGTTTTCTTCTTTTTTCCTCGTTTTTTAAGTTATTTCTCTCTGTTTTTCAGACACTTCACTTGCCCCAAGGTGAGGTGTTAAAGTTTTATGGAATTTCAACAACGATAAATTATAATTACACGCACCGCCGAGCATAAGTCTCTGCCATAAACTGCAGCAAACTGCTTTGGAGCGTTGCGACTCTAAACGCGTCGAAAATAATTTGTAAATGCATTTAAATTCATTATCACCTTTTAAGGAAACCCCGTAAACTTAGGTTTTTCTTTATTACGCTACATACATTATTTATACATTTTAAAATAATTAAAATAAATACACACAACATTTTTCAAACTCAAACTTTGTAACTCTATAACCAGCGTTGCCAGTTTAACCAGTTTCAGAATTCGTCTATGTCTCCCATAAAATAATTAACAAATTTACCATTATTTTATATATATACTATATTAATTATATTTGTATAATTTATTTTTGAATATTTTTTGTTTATTTGAAGCTATTTATTAATTTAGCACCTTTCTGATTACACTGCCTAGAACCCTACGCTATCTTACATGAGGTATTGAGCGGGCCGGCATCAACATCCTCGATAGTATAGTGGTTAGTATCCCCGCCTGTCACGCGGGAGACCGGGGTTCAATTCCCCGTCGGGGAGATGTTGAAAATTTTTTATTTTTTTTAATAAAAATTAAATTATATCTAAACATATATTTCATTACAAACTTTTTGCAAATATCTCATTAATATCACCATAGCTATTTATCATAGTCATAAATTCCTAAGCCAACTATATGTTTCATTCAATAAAAACTACGCAAAATATTATTTAATCTAGATAAAAACAATTAAATTCCTATGCAATAATAATAAAAAAAAAAAAAAAGTACTTAACATCTCCCCGACGGGGAATTGAACCCCGGTCTCCCGCGTGACAGGCGGGGATACTAACCACTATACTATCGAGGATGTTGGATTCCGCTTGCCAATAGTCGTTTATGAGTGAACACGATGCTCAAACGCAGTCGCTGCGACTTGTTGCACAAAGTTCTGTGTGAACAATAGATCTGACCCCTTTGGTAAATTTAGTAATATGTAACAATAAATTGATATAATAAATTATACCCTTATTATAAATAATAATTTTGTACATAATAAATATTTATGTCTAAATAAATTTCGTAATGAGAAGAATTTTTCATACAATCATTAGAATATTTATTTTGTTTTTGATAAAGCGCATGAGCAAAACACAAATTTCACAAGGTTGATGTTAAACAAGACTTTTGTCAGCCCTCAGACAACGTCCTCGATAGTATAGTGGTTAGTATCCCCGCCTGTCACGCGGGAGACCGGGGTTCAATTCCCCGTCGGGGAGTGTCTATTTTTTATTAATTTTAAAAATGTTTATATTATGATATATGTAAAGATTTGTATAGACAAGACGAATTTCGGACGCAATTTATTTAATAATTTTAAAAAATTGCATTTTATAATATAAATGTTGATATGTATTTATCATTCAAACCTCTTATTTATTTAAAACAAAATGGAAACAATATAGTTTATAATGTTTTTATTTTATTTAGAAAAGAAGTACATAAATCAAATAATAAATGAAAGGCATAATAAAAAAATAATAGTATAATTTAAAAAAAAAAAAGATTCTTACAAATCTCCCCGACGGGGAATTGAACCCCGGTCTCCCGCGTGACAGGCGGGGATACTAACCACTATACTATCGAGGAAGTTATTTGACGCTGAGCAAATGACGCAGTTGAGCTCGAGCTCAGGCGTTTGAAGCGTTTGCTTTGGGTTCTCTTTGTTGTGTGGTTCTCTCGCTCACACTTACCATTTTCCATAGGCTTGTCGCGTGCGCTGCTGCTGCTGCTGGCAGCGACTGCGACTTCGGCCGCGGCCTCGACGAGCGTAAAGTCTTCGGAGGTTTCGTCGGCAGAGGCTAATTCGTAAGCGCCAAACTCGCCTGCAAAATACACACGAAGCAAAAACAATAACAAATTAGTTATTGAGTATTGTAAACATAAATAATAAAAACAAAATAACAAAAACAAAATATTAATGTTAGATAAAGCGAGCGATAGAGGGCGGCACTTGAGTGTTGTTTTTGCGTTTGTTGTGACGCCGACGCTGACAGTGGCGCCAAGCGAATGTCGCTTCGTAATTTGAACAACAGCAGCAGTGTTGCCAAGTTCGCCTTTTTCCCTTCAGATCTGGCTGTTTTTAATATCGAAAATATCTACAAGGTATTTAAGCTTATCGATATGGACAGTTTTGAAAATATTTCTTTGTTTTTGTATTAAAATTTAAATAGTTAATAAATTAAATTGTCTGCTAAAAACGGTATAAAAATATGACATAAACATTTTAATAGCTGAAGAATTTAACTGATCTTTTAATTATATTTTTTGTTTTTATTTTAATAATTAAATATTGTTTGTTGGTAAAATGTATATAATAATAAGTTTTAATGAGAAATCAATAGCTTTTTTATTGAAATTAAATTTATTACGATATTTTCGATGATTATTAAAATCGATGCCCAAAATATCGTAAAAGGATTAAGCTTGATATCGATACAATCCTAACAGCCTGTTGTCGTTATTATGATCGATATTTACCTTTAATACCTTTTATTTAAATCTCATACTGAATAATATTTAATTATTGGTAAATTTTTTTGGCTTTTTTTGTGCACTCCCGCCAGAAAAGTCTTTTGGCAACACTGAACAAACGCAACATTTGGAATTGCGTGGGGCGGCTGACACATGAGACGAGGAAACGCTTGCAACCAGAAATACAGAAAGTCAAGATAGCACAAATCCCAGTCTCAATCCCATTCCCATTTCCATTCCCGTTTCTCAGTGCGATTCCCATTTCCATCCAGCTCTTCCTGCCAACGGAAGAACGTAGGCTGTTTGGAGTGGGCCCAGCAAACTTCAGGCCAAATGTGAACGTATGTCATAAACTTGGCCAAAAGACCGAGCGTAATTTGCTGCTTCCTTTCGACTAAGCTGCAGACCAGTTTCTGCTCTGCTCTGCTCCGCTTTGCTCTGCTTTGGATCTCTACGCGCCTCTTTAAGATAAGCCTTGACAGCCTTACGTGTTTACGTCTGCCTCTATTTTGCTGCAAGCGCACGCAAGCCATAATGATGAGGATGATCGCTGTGCTTTCGAGATGGACAGCTCAACAGGTTTACACGACGGAACATCACGATACGAGAGCAGCGTGTATAAACGATACATCGCATTTTGAAAAATAAAATCGGAAAACATCGACGCATCAAGTTAAAACTATCTTCGATGTTCCATTGCTGTTTTTATTTTGATATCCAAACATATCCAGATAACAATTAATTCTAATCATTTTTTTTTATTTAAATATATTTGACCCAATAGTCCAATAAATCTTAAGAATATTATATATTTTAAGGTATTCCACAAGAGATAACCAAGTTCTTTGCTTTAGCATATCACAAAAGAATAGCTTTTTTTAAATCTAATTCTTCATTCCTTATAATTCCCTAGTTTATCGATTTATCGATACAGGTTTCCACAGTACGAACTTATTGGGAATTTAATTTAATAAGCGACATATAAGATTTCTGTATCGGGACGAAATTGCATTTTTATTTACATATCCAACCCTAGTTTTTAAACTTTTTTTGGGTCGATATTTTTTTTTAGAACATCTGCAAGTCTGATTGATCTTAATAAAGTGCTGTACTTCTTATATGAATTATGTTTTGCACTTTATCAGATATCTGTAAGCCATAATTTATGTTCAGGAGATATTCTCACTAAATCAGTTCAGCTATGTCTAAGTTTTCCAACTATTCCCAACTGCCTTTTAGACAAACTATGTGCGAACTACCAGCAATTTGACAAGATTAATATGTCATTAACATTGGCGGTCTGATAAAAGCTGAACTTTTTGCTGAAGAGCGACGAGTCTTAAGTCGTAGCCGTTAATTGATTAAATGCACTTCAGATATATGTAGTGCTATATAGGCCTGAGAGGCCGGGCCCACTGTAAAGTGCAGTGCGTAATTTCCGTGGTCGATTTCGCACACTTTGGCTTACATGAACCATCTATCAAAAGTAGTTTGACATCGGACTGGGTATAACTGTTTAAAGATAATGAAATTTCCGAGAAACAAAAGCAACAACAAGGCACAAGGCAAACGTGACAAACGACGAGCGCGGCACAGTGGGTGCAGTTGGCAAACTTCTGGTTAAAACTCATTTCATATGCAAGCTACATGAGGCACAAACAACACACCTCCACACACTCAAATTGGAGCAGAGTTGCAAATTGCGTGCGTGTTGTGGTCAGTACATGAAAAAGCGACGATAACGATAACGATGACGATGACGATGACAAGCAATCATTATGCATATTGCAATGATATACTTAGTTCGTGTCGCATCAAAAGCAATCGCAATTACGCAGAAATAAAAGCTAATGCCAGCTGCATACCAAATCAGTTTGGCAACTTGCCCCAAATTCAACATGCCCCCCACACCCCCCTACAACAATTCTCCAACAGTTTCAGCTGTTCCTGATTGATGATTCAACGTGTAAACCGAATTGGGCGTGCACTCTTCTTCTCACAATAAATTAAGTTTAAGTTCTTAAGTGCTTTCTTCTACCTTTTCTTTATTTACATATTAAATTCCAAAAAATATTCAATAATTTTTTTGTGATTTAAAATTTCTCAACCGAAATATTTATGTTTATATAACTTTCCGGCATATTCATATTTGTTGAGAGTTTGATTGATGATACAGCCAAGTCATTCAAATATTTTTCATCTTTATACGCTCTTTTTAATTAAATTTATCTGACGTTGGTGAAGTCTTTGAAATTGATTGCAAATTGATTGATGGAAATGCAATATTGATGGGGAAATTGATTTCAACAATTTTTATAAATATTGTAATAAAAAAATTAAATTACAGAAAATCTGAATAATTAAATACATATTGTAATATATCAAATCAACAATACGAAATAATTCTGAAATAATTACAACAATTTTTACATTTAATTATATATTGAAGATATATTAACAAATATATTATATATTGTTATTTATTTATATTCATACGATTTTGACTTTAATTATTTTGATCTAAACTATTTAAATTAGTTTTAATTTTCATTCATATTGTTTTGATTATAAATTATATTATATATATGGGCATTTCCACAGTCGCGCACAAGACATTCGTACGCGTTCAAAGTAAAAAAACGGTTAAAAGGAAGCGATATTTTTTTCTTCTGAAAGGCTTAACATATAGCATTTAATTAGCTCTTTCATTGGTGGAAAGATTGATTTTGGGTAACTTTTCATTTTTAAGAAAATTGAAAAATTCAAGACATTTGTCACCGGAAGAAAATGGTAGTGGCATTTGAGGTCAACCAATTCAATCGCCAATATTAGCGAATCCAGTGGCAATATTTTAATGCAACAAATTTTAAACTCTTGTGCATGGATGCCTCTTCAAAATGGTTATGATTTTTTTCAAAGATGACTTACATTTTTTTTTTTAATTCAATTTAAAAAAATTGTAACGTGACATTTTGGCACGTGACCATTTTTATGTATGTTTTTGTTATTGTTGTTGTTGGAAAGTATTTAAGGAACAAATGGTTATAATGTTTTTAAATTGACAAAAATAATTGGAATTATTTATTTTTACATAACAGGAGTGATTTTGAAAACAAATGACTGAGCATGATGCTTCTGTTTGAGAAGCTGTTTTCAAAAAAAAAAATGCCCTAAAAAACGTCAAAATGACAAAAAATGCGTTTTCGCGACTTTGCAGTCGAATTTTTTGAAAACTATAATAGATTATAATAGATATTTTCAAATCTGTTAAATTTTAATATTTCTTAATGTTAAAAATGTTAAAAATATCATTTTTAAGAAATTTTAATTTTTTGGCCCCGGTGGACCTTTCTGTGGAAATGCCCATATATTATATTATATTGATTATTTGATAATAAATTTCAAATTATTATTAAACTAAGCATAAATATTATAGATAGGTATATATTATAGGTATTTTTTTTTCAATTTATAATATTTTATATTTACAAAAATATTTTTCTGACTCACTAAAAGATCTTGAAGAAATAGTACTTATTTTGATGCTGCAACTTTAGAGTATTAGCAACAAAGTAGTATTATTCTTGGACCTCATTCAACTTCTTTGCTGCTCAAAAAATAAAGAAAAGGAAATTGGGTCAGACGCATAACCGTTTGCACATTTTAATGCAATTAAAAAATGTATATTTATGTTGTTGCACCAAACAAAAAACACAAAAAATACACAATAGAAAAAGAACTCAAATGATGAACAGTTTATACTCTGTAGGATTAGAAATGTTACGAAATTTGTACAAAATAAACAGAATTAGCAGTGGAGCAGTAAAATATATATAGAATCGAAAATATATATAATCATAAACCCCGACTAGTTAAATTCTGAGCCAATTAAAGGGTATTTTCTAGCTGCAACATTGCCGTTTTTGTGCAGCCTCAAAAAATGAAAATAGATCAAAGTGCATTTACAATTTCATTTTCCCATTTTCGTTTTGAATTTAGATTTAGATATAGATGCTTTTCCGCTAGGGAAATATGCAAAATTATGCTTTTCTCTCGACGCAACTGAGGAAGACGTCGTGATGCAATGCGAGGCAAGTGATGCATGCCCCAGCTGAGTTTGAGGCATGCGGCTGCTTGCTGTCTATCAACGCCCCGAGTCCATGCTAAATGAGCTGCTGCAGTGCACCCACACTCACATTCACATTCAAAAACACTCACACCCACACTCACACACACCCACACTCACATACACTCACAGCAAATGCCCCCTGCATTAGTCGAAAAATGCGTAAAATGAAATCAATTAAAATTCCGCACGGCACACGGAATGGACAGAAGACCCGGTCCGTATTTACGCGCAGTGCATGGCCTAATGAAGGCACGTCTTGGCCACATGGACGTGGACGTCATCACAGCCGTCAGCTGCAAGTGGTTCTGCCAATGCACCGCGAGAAATCCAAATAATACAATATAAATAATATGAATAAAAAATAAAAAATAATATAAAAAATTAAAAATTAAATTAAATATAATATGAGAAAAATAATAATATTACAAATGTAATTTTGACTTTAAAATACCTTGTACCTTATTTTTGAAATAGGTGTCCTACAGCTCGCGCTGCGCGCATACTTGTACAGAAGTTAATTTCAAAATAACTTTTGGAAAATAAGTATATGTGCTTTAACAAAATATATTTAATTTTGTGTACATCGAAATGGAAAATCGATTGTAAGTATGCAATTATCTGTTATCGAGATTGATTTTTTAGAGTTATTATTATTTATGTGCAAATTTAAAATATAATTAAATTTGCAAATTGTATATAAAAAGATTTCAGTACCCACTGGAAATTGGTAAAGACAGGGTTAATAACTTTGTGCGAATGTAGCAAACAGGCAGAAGTAGGCGTGGTAGATTCCATAAGATATTTGTTTTTATTTTCAGTAATTTTTTCAGATATTTTGTAAATTAAATCTGTAGTTTCTGGCAACACTTTATATAATTTGTAGAAATTAAGTCTTTAAAAAATGATCAATATTATAAACATTTTGTTCCATTTATAGGAACAACACTGCATATATGTAATTTAAAGGAATTATATTTTTTTTAAATAATAAATATTATCAAAATTTCGTTGAATATAAATACAAAGGAATATTTATACAAAGGATAACCTTATCTGAAACAGAACTTAAGCAATTTTCAAAGATCCTCAAAAAATAACTGAATTCAGTTAACATTAATTCTTTCTGGATTCTAAGATTAATAATGGTTTACATTGATTTCTTGCAGTGTATACGATGGAATAGCTCACACTCTATGACTGAGAGAAGCAATCCAATCAGTCTGTGACCACAAGGCCCAAGTTGCCACTTCAAATTTGTTTACAACAACTTTGGGGCATTCACAGACACACACACACACACATACACTGAGAGAGATCATGTACGTGTTGCCATTGGAGCGCGACTCCTCAGCAATTTCTTTTCTGCCTTTGTAGGTTTCAGCTTAATCACAACACAATGCAGCTTTAATTTTCTTTGGGGAGCTGCACGAAATGAAAACTCAAACTCATCGTATAATAACACAATTAATGGATGGTTCTTATGTCAAGGGGTTGCAACAGCAAAAGGGGCAACGGGGCAGCGGGGCAAAGGGGCAAGAGGTAGGAGCCATGCAGGTGTTACCAGTTGGACACGCAGTTGTATAAAGACTGCAATCAGACGAATCATCCTCAAGCCCCCGCCCGTCCCTCGGGCCATGACATTGCCCTAACACATCAATTGGATTCGCGTGTGTTCTACAAAGCAAAAAACAAAACTTGGAAGGTATTTTCAGATAGTTTCCGTTTAATTTAAATGGAATTCAGGCAAATTTACTGCACAAATATTACAATCATAAGCAGTCAAGAGCTATAAAAGCATAAAACATAATTCGCTTTTCTCTCTTTTTCTCCTTTTAAAGTAATGTCTTCATTTCCTATGTCTGCTGTCGAACACTAAATTCTTTATAACAAAAAGCATAAATAAATTAAGTTAAATACGCCAATTATAAATTATGATAATCACAAGTAATTATTTATGGCGCCATGCAATAAAATAATTAGATTCAGGTCTAATCTTAATTGCATTAAATACTTTATTAAGTTCAGTAAGGTCTGTAACTCTTTCAGAAGCAATAATTCTAGGTTCGGTGGATATCAAAGAAATATCTGCATAAGCTTGGAAGGGCGGGTATCCGTATTTCTATATAAATCTATATTTGCAAAACCTTTTTGAACCTCCTAGAATTTCACATAAAAAATTAATGTTTTTTTTTACATTATAAAATAACAACAACAAAACCTGACTAACCCGTTTTACAGAAAATAAATGAAGTAAGTAATAATACGTATTATATTGATATATTGATAGATGATTTCTTTTTCAGATATCTAGATTCAGTTGGGGATAGAAAGGATCAATAGATTAAGCAATGCATATAATTAAATTAATATATAATAAATTTAAAGAAAATGGATTAAGTAATAATACTTATCAGTTTTGTTATAGAAATCCAATCATACTCTATATCAGAAATTATTGTCTTATTAAGTCTTACAAAATCGTACAATATTGTTCAAATTATTTGGCTGATTTTAGATCGATCTCTAGATTCCGTTAGAAACATAATGGATGGAATGCATACAACCCAAAAAATATATTATTTAATATACAATAAATACATAATAAATATACATATATAATAATAATATAAATAAATCTCTCTACCTATATATTTTTTTCGGTATTTCTAAAGTAAACTTCTGAAATATATTATAAATATATATTCGCAATATTTTTTCAGTATCTCTAAGGGGAATTTCTGAAACTTTCTAGACTATTCATCGTTGATTGAATAGTTATTGATAGGGCGCATCCAAAAATAGCTCTCTATCATCAAGTGTAGATGCCACCCAAGTGAATCTGAGCAGTTTCCCTTCATGTTTTAGATGGGATTTATTGATTATTTATGCAATCAGGCATAGTTCCATGCCCCAGCACGTTCGTTTTGCTTTTCATATTTATTTTGGTTGATCCGCATCAGAACCGTCATAAGTTTTGACTGACGTTTGATTTGTAATTGAAATGGCAGACGGCACCGCACATAATTTCAATTTCTCTAGCCCGTTGCTGTTTATATTTTTAATATGGTATATGGAAACATTTTGGGTGGTCCAGAGACCAAGACCACATCGTCATCGCATGGAATTGACTTTTTTCTAGCCTCTTCGGTTTTCCTCTTCTCGCTTCTCGCTCTTTCAGCTTTTTCGCGCACAGTTCTCGATTTCAAAGGCTAGACGACACACATACACACGCACATAATTGAAGATTTCCTGTCTCTACTAAAGTGAATTACGCGACGTCAACCAACAACAACAACAACAACAACAACAACAATTACGGCAGAGCGACAACTTGAAGAAGAATCAACTAAAAAAGCACTTAAATTGAATAATGTCACCCAAAAGCAATGTATATGCACTGGGAGAAATAATAAAAGAGCTGTAAGTTGGCATAATCAAATCAACAAGTGAGCTTTTGCATAACAATAAAAGCGTAATCATGAAATAAAATCAGTAAAGTGAATCAAGAGCTAGGCAGCAAGGCACAGAGAGTTCGGCAATCGCGAGTTAGGCCAGCGAGAGTTCGGATAACGAGAGTTCGGCCAGCGAGAGTTGGGCAAGCAACAGCTAGGCAGCAAGAGCTAGGCGAACAAGAGTTGGGCCAACGAGAGTTCGGCCAGCAAGAGTTCCGTCCACGAGAGTTCGACCAACGAGAATTCGGTCAGCGAGAGTTGGGCCAACGAGAGTTCGGCCAGCAAGAGTTCCGTCCACGAGAGTTCGGTCAGCGAGAGTTGGGCCAACGAGAGCTCGGTCAGTGAGAGTTCGGCCAACGAGAGTTTGACCAGCGAGAGTTGGGCAAGCAACAGCTAAGCAGCCAGAGCTAGGTAGCAAGATATCGTCGAATTCATGTAACGTTTGTATAGAAAATATTTTTTTGTACATTTAATTTTATGAATTTTTTATAATTTTATTTTTTATTAAAAAAACTGGAAACTGAAAACGTCAGTCTGTTTTGTATGTTATTTAAATTAATTTGCTTATATTTTATTTATTTACATTTATTTTATTATAATAACTTTATTTATTTCATTTTGTTAGCAAACTTCCTCAACTATTTTCTCAGTGTAACTGTCACTGCTGAGGCGGCAATTTGTAGTGCCCATGGATGTGCCTGATGAGGATGCTCATCAACAGAAAAAAACTTTTGCTGATCATACTAAGTAAGTATGTCAGCAAGAGCAGCAGAAGTTGCCACGTCGTCAAGTAATTCAATCTCCTGAAGCAAAAGTGTGAAGAGGTGCATTTAAACACACACATACACACACACACACACACACACACACACACAACCACACACACTCTCACACACACACACACACAGCTTGGCATTGTCTACAGTCTTTAAAATATTAAGTTTCATATGAATGACAGCGAGAGCATATCTGCATATTTATATAAGTACATCTCACTTCAAAGATGCCCAAAATTGATAAGGATAGCTGTCGCTCTTTAATGTCGGATGAAAAAGGGTCGTCATCACATTAGAGCAGCATAAGAGGGTGTCAGAGAGCAATCACAGCCCATAGAAGTTCATAATTATCTCGAAATAACTTTGCTTTCACGGCTATATCTTTAAAATGATTATTTGAAACCGCAACGAAAGATAAAACACGACAACTGAGCACAATCAGTAATGCACGATTTAGCTTTTATTTAGTTCTGAAAAAAATATATAAAATATTTTAAAATTCGAAAAACATTCTCTTATCTATTCACTGAACTGGGGCATTTTTTCAAGTGTACTCAATCTTGCTTTAATTTAAAATCAATGCTTGCCTGCCAAAGAAAAACCCATTGAATATTTTCCATTAGCAAACTGTTTACTAAAATTTTCAGTTTAGATATGTAAGAGATAAATATACAAATTCTTGTAGTATTTTTTTTTTTTTAACAATTTTGTGCAATTGAAAATTGAAAATTTTTAATTTATACATTGAAAATCTAGTGATAATGCTTATTGACTTTTAAATCAAGTTCAAAGTGAAAATAAAAATAAAATCAATTACATACTATTTAGTTTAGAAAATTGACGTTTTTCTAAAGTTTCTCCATAAATTAAAAAATAAATGAAAATAATAAAATAAATAAATTAATATAAAATGTTACTATTTTATTATAATTTTTATCACATTGTGCTAGATCAAAATCTATGTATAGATTTCAGTAATTCATACATTCGCTATCATATGACCCAGAACAAGTATTATAACTGACATTATCTAATCTAAGTGGTAATTTCCCCAGATTTACTTGATATTATATTTGTTATTTATTTATTTATTTATACTATATGTTTTTGCCTTATCGCATGTAATAGATAAGAAATGAAATAGATAATGTACATCAAGATTACATATGATAGTATTTTTGATTTGCAAAATTCTTGCGGATCTTCAATCGCCTCCGTGGCGCAATCGGTTAGCGCGTTCGGCTGTTAACCGAAAGGTTGGTGGTTCGAGTCCACCCGGGGGCGTATCAAATTTTTTTAATATTTAGAATTTTTTTTTAATTTATATAAAATTTAAATATAATAATAATCAATACACATAACAATTAATAATACGAATAATTTGTTCTACTTGTAATTTTACTAAAAAGTTAAAATTAAAAATATATAATAAATTACAAACAAACAGAATAATACAGGATATAATAAATAAAATTAAATTGACATAAATTATACTACCGAATTTATTTATTTCAATTAAAAGTTTACGAATTAACGCACAATAAATAAAGCAAATGACATTCCTGCATTATATTTAGGCAAATTAAGACTTTATGATGCCAATTTACTGGAAACTCCTACAACAGAGCTAAAAGCTTTTAATTGTTGTAGCTGGTGTAACAATAGAATCAACTTTTACTCAAGTCCAAAAAAAAAACCTAAAGGTATGCGCTGCAGGGTACCCGTCATAAAAAATATATAAAAAATGTTTGTTATGTCTAAACAAAAGAGGCACTTCAAGCCAAAAACTGGAACAAGATCGATGATCACGCTCTGTGATTTCCGTGCTGGTTTTCACAATGCTTTCGATACAAATGACAAATAAAAAAAAACCCTAATATTAACTAGTTTATACAACAGCTTGTGCCGAGACGTTACAGGGTATCAAGATAAATGGCACATGACACAAACTAGATCGCAGATCGTTTCCTAGCCTAATTTGCATGCCACACGGAAACCATTGACCACAAATCTATTGTGAATATTGTGAATACCATTCCGAGTATTCGCTGGCTGATTAATGATCTGCACAATATAAAAACGAATAATGTAGAAAGCAGATAAAACGCTGGCCGATTCGTTTTGGCCAATTGAAGGCAAGTCAAGAGTTCAGAAATTGGCATTGTGCCGGTTGCAAGTTCTAAGTGATATTTATTTTGCAGAGTAAAATGATAATGCCGCAAATTGTAATTGTAATTTGAATTTTTATTATGAATTATTATTATTATTTTTATTATGAAGCAGAAATAGTTGATGAAAAATAAATAATTTTGAAAATTGGATGGAATTTAAAATTTGTTTATTTGTTTACATAGTGTAATAAAAAATAAAGCAGAAAATGAAATTTAAGTTAAATTAAATTAGATATTAATTTAGGAATATTCGAGTGATATTTTTGCATATCAGGTCATTTGAATAAACCCTTTTATTTTTATGATTACAAAATAATTTTATTTAATTGTAAAAAAATAAGTTCAAGTTAAATGAAGATAGATAATAATTTTAGAATATATCAGAAATATTTTTGCATATCAGATGATTTAAATAACCCTTTTATTTTTTATTTTTATGATTACAAAATAATTATTTTTGGTTGTAAAAAAAAGTTTAAGTTAAATGAAGTTAGATATTAATTTAGGAATATTTTTATTATTACACAATTATTTTACTTGGTTGTAAAAAATAATGTAAACTCTAAGATACTAAGAAGAAATCTGTAGTTATTTTTTTTACTTGTTTAAACGTTAATTTTCTGTTTTTTTTTAGCATAATAAATGCAGTTTTAAACTATTTATGTTTACCTTGAGCGATGCAGTACTTAATTTAAATACGCTGCTATTTTAAGTATTGTATTTGTTCAAATAGAATCTTGTAATATAGTCTTAGTGTTCAGCACATTATGTTTAATCTTCTTGAACCCCAGCAACTCGTTTCGCTTCGTCCATATTGTTGCTATTCTCTATAATTGTTTTTCTTCTAAATGAGCTTAGTTTATAGCTAGTTGTGGTTATTATTTTAAATCGATTTTTAAACAGCTTTCGGCTATTTCTGTCTGGGGCGTATGCGAGTGTGGAGCTTAGCGTGTGGAGCGTGGAGCGTGCCTCATAATTGGCTGAGGAATGGGGAGCAGCAGCAGTTGCCACAGCAGCCAACGGCAATTATTCGAACAATGTAGTAAACGGTTTCAGAGGTTTCCACATAACTGGCCCAAAACGCTAACAAGCAAAAAACTCTTGGCCAAAAAACGTCCAAGACTCGCAATACGCGTACAAAGAGTCACCATAAGCCAGGCTGAAATGACACATCAGATAAGGTAATATCACCTACCATGTAGCCCGAAAATAACCAAAAGAACAGCCAAAAGCAACGGCCAAAAGCAACGGCCAAAAGCAAAACTACAACTAAAACCAAACCATGCCGAATCGAGCCAAAAACTCTGGAAGCTGCCGCTGCCGCTGCTGCTCCTTGTTGTGGCCAAAACGAGGCGACGCGTCGCCGATTGTCTGGCAACGTTTTGCCACAAGATGCAACAATTGATTGCGAGGCGTAATGCTATGTGGAGGAGCTGCAACTGTACTGCACTGCGAGAAAACTGTCTGCACTTATTTGCAATTATTTGGATACTTCAAAAATGTATATTAAATAGTTATAATCTATAAATTCTAATTAAAAATCTTTATAAGTTAAATAATTAACTGAAAATTAGAAATATTCACATTTATCAATATCTTTCTTAATATAATCTTTCAAAAGATTTTATTCTTGTAAAATATATTTAGTTAATTTTTGTCTAAATGATACTATTATGACTCTCTTTTCAGTAGATTTAATTATACCCTGTGCCCATTTGAAAAATGGGAAAAACAGGGTTAATAACTTTTTTTTACTTATAAATGAAGTTACTTGAATTAAAAACTGAATAAATTATGATATTTTGTCATTTTAAAATTAAGTATATTAGCAGATTTACTGATATTGCGAATCTCTTCGGAGGTTTAAATCTTTTTATAAATTCAATAAAAACTTATTTGTATTACGAGCTAATTTCTAAAATTTATTATAATATTTCGTAATTCTTAAATTTAGTATATTTAATGGTAAAATAATATATTTTTAGCCCAACTGGTTTTCCGACACATTTTCCAGTAGATTTAAATCTTTATATAAGTCTTCTAATAAATTAAATTAAAACCTTTTTTAAAAACGAGCTGAATTTTTAAATTTATTACTATATTTCGAGTCTAGTCGATATTACGACTCTCCTAGCAGTTGATCAAGTTCTCTTATAGTACATTAATTATAAAAAAATTATATTGATTTTTTTTTAAGTCTAAGGCCTCAGTAGTATTTAATGCGAGACTTCAAAAAAACAAAATAAAATAATAATAATATTATTATTAATTCTTAAATTTAGTGGAATATTTTTAGCTTTATCGATATTATCACTCTCTCACTCTCTTTCTCTCTCCATCTCCATCCATAAATAAAATGAAACGCTAGCTAATTTTTTTTTTCTCAGTGTGCGTCTGAGGGTCGTTGCACAGCCCTGTTTGTACTTAGCAATGCAAAAAGTTGCAACGTTGTTGCTGTTGTTGTTGTTGTTGCTGCTGCTGCTGCTGTTGTTGTCGCTGCTTACACGAGGTACAACACAAATTGTGGTGTTGAACAACATGTTGCTGGCTTTGGGGTTGCCAGTTGCCGCGTGTGTTGCAACTTGCAACGGACAGAAGGAGCACCGAAAGACCTTGTTGCCTGCCTCACATTTTTGGCCAGGTTTTTTGTGTTTTTTTGTTGCTTTGTTGTTGAAGGAAAAGTCTAATTGACGAGCACCTCGGCTAGACACGCATGCTTGCCACATAATGAGGCAGGCATATGGACGCGCCAAGTCTTGGCTTTTGTCTGTCATTCCTAATCCCATTCTCGTCTCGACTCTCCAAGGAGCGAGGCTGGGACGCATGCATGCATAAGTGATGTCCTGCGCACAGTGGTTAAAAAGCGGGCGTAATAAATAAAACATTTCAATGCAGACGCGCCAAACGAACCAAAAACAAAAATAAATTGCAATTCCCTTTGTGGCAGCATTGTTGTTGCTCTTTAGCACTTCACGTGCGAAATGAGGCAGAGTCGGAGAGGCAGCTCTAAATTAGGTTTGACAAGATAAATGTTTCGAGTGTATCCATCGCAATCCTTCAAGTTGGGACTGTGACCCCCATGGTAGTCTCATTATGTTGCAGTTGCTGCGATTGCGAGTGCTATTTCAATTCTGCAACATGTTGCAAGCTCGCAATTACAGCGCAAGAACGCAACGCTAAGTGTATATAATTTGATGGCAGTTCTCAGCTCTCTTTCTCTTTCTCCAACTCCATCTCCACATCCCTATCTCCATCTCTCTCTCAGTAATTTGCAATTTGCAATTGGCAATGGCATCGAGGCGTTGAAAGGCTTATTAAAAGAAAATTTTGCAATTACAAAAGTCGAGGTTGCATTTGGCACTAGAGCTGCGGCCAATAGAGCTGGTAAAATAATATCGATATTTGGAGCCAGTATCGGTATTCTTTTTTGATATATCGATATTTTATAAAATAACAAAAGATTGTTTCGACATAAATATATGGATAAAAAGATAGAAAATAAAATCAAGTTGGCGTTTGAAGTATAGAAATTTGTCTTCGATTTTTTAGATCTTTAATGTAGGATTTAGGCTTGTAAATTCAAAAATAATACATATTTGCAAGCTGATTTATTTTATTTAAAAATAATAAATTTTTATTATGATACATTATAATTATTTGATTCCAAAATAAATGCAAGGGTTAAAGTTAAGATAAATAGTTCAAAAGTTAATAAATATCGATAGATTTTATTATCTATCTATCTATTATTTTGTTCGATATTATTGGCAATATATTGATATGTTGAAATATCGTCTGAACTATTATAAATTTGTACACTATCGTCGACATATTGACATGTTGAAGTACTCCCAAGTCGCGTCAATATATCGACATTGCCAAAATATCGAAGTTTTGCCAGCTCTAGTTTCCAGAACCCGAGTGAGAGATGCATTGCTTGAGATTTCGCTGCAAGAGGCAACGATTTTGCCGTTGCCATTTATGTTATTTGCTGGTTCTGCTGGTTTCCTTTTCTGTTTCGCCTTTGCTCAGCTCTTTCTTAATCTTGGCCCGACTCTTGGCTTTATATGGCCTACCACAATGGGGCTGGCACGAAACTCCACTTTTAGAAGCCACCTTATCTGTGCAACGGCATCAGTTTTTCACACCAACAGCAGCAGTTGAAGCCAGGCTCCAAAAGGGCAGCTTCGGCACAAAACGGCATAAATATTATGGCCAAGTTGGCAAAAGCCGGACAAAAGCCAGAGCCAAATGCAACGCCAACTAACAGATCTCATATCGGCTCAGAGTACGTGGCTCGGGCAATGCCATGAAATGCTTAAACATAAATTCAGCGAATACGAGCAGACAGCAGCTGCAATCGCAATACACTCGAAGAAAACTGTCATTAGTATTTTATATGCATTTTAGAACAATCAGTTTATTTTTAGAAACAGCTCAAAATATATAAAATGGGTTCTATATATTAGAAATATTTCTGTATAAAGTTTAAGTGTCATATAAAAACACGAAAATTGATTAAAATCGTATTAAAATTATTATTGGTATTTAATTTGTATTTTAGAATAATACCTGAATTAATAAATATTTTATTTGCATTTTAGTGCAATCAGTTAATTTTTTGGAACAGCCCAAAACTTAGAATTCAGTTGTATGAATAACAAATATTTTTCTACAATTTTGAAACGTCATTATTATTTAAAATTTATTTTAAAACAATTATATAAACAGCCAAAAATATAAAATTATGTTCTGTATATAAATATGAAATATTTTTCCAGAAATATTAAAGCTATTAAAAAGACATTTTTTAAAATTGACAAACAATTTAAATATATAAATAGTAAATCAATATTTAGTTACAAATAAATATTAATAAATTTATTAAAGGCTCAAACACAAAATTGAAAATTGACAAGCACTTTAATAAATTATAGTTAATCAATATTTTGTTTAAAAAAAAATATTATTTATAAATTTATTAAAGGCTCAAACACAACATTTTCAATTATTTAAAGATATTACAACTCTTAAGTGCAATATTTTGTTCTCAGTGTATTGCGCCTAAGCCGGTCTCCATTCCATTTCATTTCATTCCCATTCCCGGTCGATATGCTCTGCAGATTAGTACGCGACATAGAGCAAAGCTCAGTCTCTCTCTCTCTCTCTCTTTCGCTGTCTGTGTCTCATTCCCTGTCTCTGTCTCAGTCTCTGTCTCCATTTCAGTCTGCATTTGTGGCTCTGTGTCTATTGACCCTGATCATCAGAGAGCTTGCATTCGAACTCTATGCCACAACCGGAGAGAGATCGTATTTTCCATAAGGTATTTTTCTTCTGGTCAAGCTCATTGTTCCTCTTCCTGCCCAACTTGGCCATAAATTATCGATTAGACTGCCCCAACCAGGCTAACGGTTCAATGAACCTTTATTACAGCCTCCCGTTCAAAGGGCAAAATTACATTAACTATAATAAAAATTTGTTACGCTTAAATGATGCACGCCCCAGCAGCAAACGAACAGTACTAAAGGGCTAAAAAAAAACAAAAATATTCTATATAATATATATGGAGGTGTGAAATTTGCTGCCTCTGCGATATTCCCCAAAGGGCCCACCTGAAATGCCTCTTTATTTTTTGGAGCTTTCGTTTGAGTCGCTTTTTTATATCGTTCTGCCTTTTTTGAGGACAGCTGTACGGCTCTTAAGAATTTAATTTAATACCAAAGCAATTCAGCAGGCCGCAAAACGTGGCAGGAATTTTAAATGTATTTTCAGTTGCAGACACCGTCCAAAAATATTGCGCCTACATCAAAAGGGTACGACCTGAAGTTATGCTCTTTAATGGGGCTTTAAAAAAGAAACGAGTATCGATTGTTTTTTATCGGTTTGCTAAACGATAAGCGATTACCTTACTAAAAAGCGCTATAGCAAATCAATATTATAGCAGTATCGAACCGAAACTGAAAAATTATATCTTCCAGATATTATGAAGAAAGTATTTAAGAAGATATTCATTTCAGATGATACTGGATTTGTTTTAAATATAATTTTAAAATTTGCTAATATATAATTAACCACGAGAGTAAATAATCAAGTAAACCTTAATTAATAATTGTAAATTAAGTATTTATTTAAATCGATAATAATTAATTTATTTTAAGAAAAAATAATTCTAATTTATTTATTATTGCAAAAATATTTATTAGACAAAAAGTGTAATTTTTGCTTCTACTTATATATTATAAGCTCAATTAACAATGAATAAAAATAATAATAATAGTATTATTGCATATACCTTTTCAGCGTATTTTCGTTTTTACAGGGTATAGGAAGCGGGCAAACGTAAAGTGTGATTAACGCGTACCTGCGACTGCAAATGGAGCTGGGGAACCTGGGGACCTTTTGCTGAATGCTGTTGCTGTTGGGTTACCCAAAGAAAGATCTTGGGATCTGCCTTTTTGACACAATGCCAAGCCCAAGCCCATTTCCAGGTCCAGGTCCAGGCCTGGGCCACATTGATGGCGTTGGCGACGTTGACAAAAAACCCACGGCATTGGCATCCTTGGCATTGTTTTTGTTGTCGTTGTCGTTGTCGTTGTCGTTGTCGTCGTCGTCGTCAACAAATGCGCGCAGAAGCTGCACAAAAACTCGCCTGAAACCTCAAACTTAAATTCAAGCTGTCTCTTGCCTGCTCGCCCGATCTGTCTTTATGTCCATCTCGCTGTCCGTCCGTCTGTATACCTGCAGGCAGCCAGTTTTGAACCTTTTGTGGTTGGCAGCTTAAATGCCCAACTCGTTATGTTTGCCACAGAGGCAGCAGCAGCGGCAGTTGCAGATAAGCAGAGCCTCTGTGCTGACAATTTAGCTTATTATAGGCTAGAATTAGCATATTTTAAAGTAGAAAAGCTTTTCAATTTTGCAAATAGTTCTCGTTGGCAAACTCTCGTTAGTCCAACTCTCGTTGGTCCAATTCTCGTAGGTCCAACTCTCTTTGGTCCAACTCTCGTTGGCCGATCTCTTGCTGTCTATCTCTTGCTGGCCTAACTCTCGATAAGCGAACTCTCGTTGGCCGAACTCTCGCTGATCAAAGACTCGCTGGGCGAACACCCGCTGGACGTACACACACTGACTGAACAGTCGATGGCTCAACTTTCGCTGCCTAACTCTCGATGGCTTGAATCTCGATGGCCGAACTCTCGATGACCCAACTCGCGATGGCCAAACTATCGTTGAGCGAACCCTCCCCAACTTTCGTTGGCCGAACTCTGGTTGGTTTGAGCTGTGGTTTGATAGCTCTCAGCTCTCTCTTACTTAGTGAGTATAAAGAACAGCATATATCTAGATTTTATCTTTTATATATATAGCTATTTTTAGCTTGTTTTTAATGGCAATCCAGCCCAAAATCTGGCAACACTGAACAGAGCTTTGGCCACATATAAGCTGAGGCTGCCTTCTGCACTCTTGCACCTCAGCACTTTGCATGCAACAGTCTGTTGCCTCCTTGCCACCTTCTCCCTGCCACACCATGCAGCTGCCTTGGGCAGTATTTTGGGTACCTATTTAATGAGTTGGCTTGGACTGGGACTCGAGGGTCTGGGGTCTGGGGTCTGGGGTCTGAGGGTTTCGCTGACTGCATCTTTTTAATAATATTGTTTACGTGACATTTGATTTATTATGAACTTTTCCTTTTGACAGATTATGTGGCGGCTTGACTCCACGCAGCCAGTTTGCTACTGTTTTGACTCTCGGCTTACGACTCTTGGGTCTCCTCTTTTAGCACTTCTTGCCCCCTCTGCCACTTGTTGCCGCTGCTGCCCTTGTTGCAGTTGGTGTTGGCTCCATGATGCCGCCGCACTTTTTGTATGTGGCACGCACACGTTTTGTGTTTCTGCCTGCGTGCCATTTTTTTTTTTATTTTTATTTTCTTGTTTTTTTTTTTTTTGCATTCGCCAGCAAATTATGCAGCAGTTGGTATGGAGATTTAAACGCTGATGCTGCCAAATCAATTAGCCCAGCTAATAAATGACTCAAAAGCCAACAATTACGCGTATTTCCAATTTACAGATTAACCGGAAGTCGGGCCTAAAACTGCACTCCGACTTATACTTATGAGCAAATTGCATGTTTCGTTCAATTTACCTCTTATTTGATATCGCATAAACTGTTCTGCTCATTTGTGCATTAATTTGTGCTAATTTAACGCTCAATTTTAAATTTCTTTTGCAGAAATTACGCAATAAAATCTGTATAATCATACTTAGTTCCGTGAGAACAAATTTATCAACTCTAAAATAAGAAGCTCGTTTTTAATTCTTAGTAAGCACTTAAATAAAAGCGAACGTTTATTATACCTACATATATATAAAATAAATAAATATTTAATTCAAAAGTAGTTTTTTTTTAACAAAAATTATTCCATTCTTACATTTTATATAAATCTTATACAATTTAAATGTTTATTTATTCGTTTTATTTATTTCTTAAAAAAGTCTATATCCAATACCAATTTGATCTTAAAACCAAAAAAACCTAATCAGAAACATAAGCTAAAATCATTTATTAAATAAATACTTCACTAAATCTAGATATAAAATAATTTAAAAAGTTTAATTTTTCGAACAATTTTAGCCGAATTTATTTATGCAAAAAAGTTTATATCGAATAAGAATTAAATCTTAAAATCAGAAAAACCTAATATCAAAATATAAGATTAAAATATTCATATTAAGTTCTTGAAATTTAAATTTAAATAATTTCAAGCTGTTAATATTTGAAACAATTTCCCTCGAATTTATTTAAATAAAGGTATTAATTTCAGCGCATTTATTTTAAAAGGGTTTTGCTGTTTTATGGCATTCCAGAGCCAAGTAATTTATAGTTTTCCTAATAAAATACACTAGTTAAAGTTGTAACAAATTTAAATTAAACTGTAGCATTAATTCCAACGACAAGCCTGAAAAATTATTTCGTGTCTGTTCCTTTGGCTGTGATTTTGTTTTTCTTCTTTTTTCTGTTCTTTTCTTTTAATATTGTCGTTTGATTCGTTACGATTATTTACAGAGAACTCGACACAGAGAAGTTGCTACATTGTCGTTTTAATTAAGAACCAGTTTTATTTCTGATTTCTGCGTCTCGTTTCGTTCGCTTTCCTTCGATATTTACAAATTAAATGTTGATAAGCAGAAGTTCCTCTTTTCTGACTGTTTTTTTCTTGTTTTTTTTTTTTTTTTTTTTTGTAGGTACGTTGCGTTTTTCTGCTGCTTGTGCTCGTGGGTGCGATGTGTCTAAAATAAAATTTAATTATGCTACATGCAACAGACTCGACGTTGCAGTTGCTGCAGTTGTGGCTTATCGTTAAGAGTTTAATCTTTATGGGTTATGGCTGCACTCGAGTCGTTAGGCTCAGTTTAAATAGGCAGTTTGCTGGCCGTGTTATTTATGTGCCCTGTCAATAATAATAGTCATAATAAACACAATTCAAGCAGCCCATATATGCCACACCCCCTGCTCAGGCCTGCCTCCTTTCTCACTCTGATAAAAAAATAAAAAAAATAGGAGAATGAGAATGAAAATAAAGGTGTGAGCCATGCGGCGAGGGAGCGATCATTTTAATATTGACACACCGATAATGTCATAAATGTGACAGCGATAAAAATCGCTACAATTTTTGTTATGCTGCCTGCCACACAGCGTGGGGCATAAAGCAGGCATACACCGAAAGAAAAAGTGTTCAATTGATGCAAATAATTATGTATTTAAAGAAGTTCCTAAGATAATTCAGCGAGCTTGAATTTATTGGCATTTTAATGAAAATATTTATACTTGATGCGAAAATGTTGTTATGATATATTTGTATAATTTTTAAAATTTTATATATTTTTGGTAATAAAGATTTTACATTTATTTATAACTCTTTCTGAAATATTGAAAAATACTCCTATATATTTAATGTGCAAAAGTACTATTTGAATAATTTTTTAAGCGTATTTTGTTTTGATGATAATAATAATAAAATAATAATAATTTGAAGGCCTATGAATGTTACATTCGACAATATTGAAATGCCCATGTATAAAATTAATTTTTATCAAATTAATGCTTTTGTAAATTATTTTTAACAGTGCATAAACTGTTATCTGACTGCAGCTCCGCTTTGCAACACAGGTTGTTCAAGGGGCAAGCGTTAAGTGACAGCACAACTCACTCTCTCTCTCTCTCTCTCTCTCTCTCTCTCTTTCTCTCTCTCTCTCTCTTTTCTCTCACTCTCCCCCTTAACCGCTGGCAATTCAAACTTATTTACACTTTACAGCAATGTCAAATGTTTGATCAGAATGCCTCGCCACATATTGACATATTGATTAAAGGCCTCAAAACGGAAATATTCCTAGGCATTCGATGCAGCAGAAGTTCCAAGTTCTCTGCGTTTTTCGGCATCGTTTCTGCGTTTCTTCTTCGATTTTCTCATTTCAGCTTTGACGCCAAATAGCCGCCTGCCAAACACATTTCATCCATTCCGCAACCAATTCATGCCACATTTTATGCAAAGTCAGACACGACTTTGCACTAAAGCCGCAAAGTGGAGGCCCGGAGACAGGCAAGCTAAGAAAAGAAATGGCTATGCATAAAGCATAACTTTCAGTGCAACGAAGTCGTAATGCTCTTCTAGATCAAAAATATTTAAAAATATCAATAGGTTTAATTTTATAAGAGAAAACTATTTCTTATATTGATAAAATATTTATTTTGTTAAGTAGTAACCTAGTAGAATTTTATTTGTATAAAAATAAATTTATTTAGAATTTTATACACAATATAAATAAATAATATAGGATTTTAGAAATAAATAAATGTATATGGGCATTTCCACAGTGTTGTTCCAGCCATTCGTACGCGTTTAAAGTAAAATAACTGTAAAAAGGAAGCGATTTTTTTTTTTTTGGAAATGCTTAACATATAGCATTTAATTAACTCTTTCATTGGTGGAAAGATTGATTTTGGGTAAATTTTCATTTTTAAGAAAATTGAAAAATTCAAGTCATTTCATGCGTGACTAAAATGGTAGTGGCATTTGAGGTCAACCAATTCAATCGCCAATTTCAGCGAATCCAGTGGCAATATTTTAATGCAACAAATTTTAAACTCTTGTGCAATGATGCCTCTTCAAAATGATTATGTTTTTTTTTTCAAAGATGACTTGCATTTTTTTTTAATTCAATTTAAAAAAATTTCAAGCGTGACATTTCATACGGACATTTTTTTTATCACTATTTGTATGTTATTGCCATTGCTGGCAATGGAAAATAATAAAGAACAAATTGTAAAAATCGTTTTAAATCAACAAAAATAGTGAATTTATTCATTTTTATACAACAGGAAACTTAATAAATATGTTATTGAATCTTCCTTTAACTCTTCTCCCCACCGTTTGCAAGTTTGTATTCTTTTTTGGCAACTTTTTTCGCTTATCTACAGTCATCGGCCTAAGTATTTAGACAAAATATTTTTTTTTTCAATTTCGATTTATTTCTGAATTTAAGTACGAAAAATATTAGGTTTTTCAATTTTTGTGGTTTTTTCTTATTTCCAAATATATTTTTATATGCAAATACAATGTATCTAACCACAAAAATTGAAAAACCTAATATTTTTCTTACTTAAATTCAGAAATAAACGAAATTGAAAAAAAAAATATTTTGTCTAAATACTTAGGCCGATGACTGTACATTTAAATAATTAAAAAACAAAAATTTTTTTTTTTTAACTAATTTTTTTTTCAAATCACATCACCTACGATTGCATGTGGACCGAACTTTAAATAATCACCAAAAATACAAAAAAATTTTTTTTTCCAAAATTTTTTTTTAATTTGGATTGCACACACAAACTCTGTTTGTAAAAAAAATTTGATGCAATTCGAGCAAGTAATTTGGACGTTCTGATACGAAATGTTGTTTTTCAATTTCATACGGACATTGCAGCAAGCGATAATGCAAATCAATATTTTACCGTAATTGGTAATCGCATATTTCCTTTTGCGTTCTCTTTCGACTCTTGATGTTCGAAGTGATTTTAGAAAGCAAAAGACAAAGCATAATGTTCTGTTCTTGAAGTTGTTATCAAAACAAAACATACCCTAAAAACATGATAATGACAACAGATGCGTTTGCGCGACTTTGCATTCGAATATTTTGAAAACTGTCAATCGATAAATTCAAAATTTTTTCAAATTTGTTAAATTTGAATATTTCTCAATGCAACCACGTTAAAAAAATTCATTTTCAAGAACTTTTAATTTTTTGGCCGTGGTGGACCTTTCTGTGGAAATGCCCATATAGAATTTTATTTATATGTAGATACATTTATAGAGCTATAAAGGCTAACCAAATTGCATTTTTTTCAATGCCAACTCGCTAGCCCAACTTCTGCTGATCCATCTCTTACTGGTCCAACTCTCGCAGGCCGAACTCTCGCTGGCCGAACTCTCGCTGGCCGAACGTTTTCAGGCCTAATGCTGGTCTAACTCTCGCTGTCTCAACTCTCGCTCAGCTCTTGCTGGTCGAACTCTCGCCGGCCCAACTCTCGCTGGCCCAACTATCGCAGGCCCAACTCTCGCAGATCGATCTTTCGCTGGCTTTACTCTAGTTGGCTAAACTACCGCTGTTCCAACTCTCGCTGGCCTAACTCCCGCTGACCCAACTCTTACTATTCCAACTGACGCTGGCCCAACTCTCTGTTCCTACTCTTACTGGCCTAACTTTCACTGGCCCAACTCTCGCGGGCTCAACTCTTGCAGGTTCAGTTATCACCGTTCAATCTCTCACTGGCCTAACTTTCGCTGACCCAACTCTCGCTAGCCCAGCACTCGCTAACCTAACTCTCACTGGTCCAACTCTTGCTTTTTTTCTAGGGTAGCCCCCAAGTCGACTCTTTTTCGTCTCTTGTCGCTGGCAAGCCGTCAGTCAAGCAGTGACAGCCCGAAGGTGAACGGAGAGGCGAGAACTCCCCATATGCCGGCAGTGTATAGGATATTCACGTAAACAACAAAATAACTCGTTGTGTGAATGCTGCGCTGTGCGCGAAAAGAAGCGAAGAGATTTCTGCGCATAGATTGAGGCACAAGGAGAAATAAATTGTTTTTTCAGCTGAGCCCCACAAAACACAAAAAGGCAAGGCTGGGGCTCCGACTGGGGCTTCGTCTCTGGAGCTAACTTCACGCTTGGAATCATTGGTACGTGCGAAGGAAATGAAAGGAATATTTTCTGCGGTGTTGCTATCGGAGTGTTTGCATCGCAGAAGCAACAAAAATACTACACAAAAGAAACCCCTCTCGAGAGCTACAATTAATCATATCGGAATATACTTATTTTTGCCCTTTTTGGTGGCATAAATCTCGTCGGGCATTAAGCCGAGATCTATAAAAAGGGTAGAGGCTTAACGCGCATGCGCAACAAATCGCTTGATTAGTTTTTACTACGAAAACCTCACTGAAAATGCAGCTCATGGCGAATTCTTTGCAACAGGAAATTACCTTAACGAATCTTCTTTTAATGCTCATCCCAGTTTAAGCATGGCCACTGCCAATAGGCCCCGAATCCCACTCAGGCATGCCCAATTGTCACAAACTACTATCCAAGTCAATTAGTACGTAATGTTCTGGCGTCTTTTCATTAGCCAATTAAACGAAATCAAATTAAATGTAGCTATGTTTGTGCCCTGGGCACCGTCTGATGAGGTGTCGCCAGCGGCGGGACCAGTAATTAACCCAGCCTCTGGCCTACCAGTCCTATCAGACTTCAGATCCCTCTTTAGTTCTCTCTCTCTCTCTCTCCAGACTTTTCTAATTAAATGACGTCTGCGTTTGACTTTTTGTTTTTCATTAAAGTGATAAAAGTGCAGTCTCTCTGGCAAATTTCCAACATCTTCAGCGATTGCCAAGTCTATAATGCTGCCATGGATTCACACTTTCAGAGCAAAAGTCGACGGTCCACAGGAAATTAAAAACATTCTGGCACAACTTAAATGCAGCTTTTTAATGGAAAGCATTTGCTTTACATTTTTTATTTTTTGCTTATTTATCGACACTGTAAACTTTAGTTACTTAGCTAAAAACGCATACTGCATTTTTACATTCAGAAGGAGGCGTGATGGATGCGCTATAAGAGCTAGAAATACCATTTTTGGTATTTAGGTTTTTGTTTTAGAATATTAATACGTCCATCGATGCTATACATTTCATTATGATCGGATAAGAAACAACGAAGATATGTTGAAAACAATTTTCTTGACTTTGCAAAGGGAGGATTCATGCGGTTTGTGTAGTTATAATAAACTATAAACTTGAATTCTGAAATATGTTCAAGAAAACGTACGCACTTTAAATTAAGATCATGTGAATAATTATTTAGTCGGGAAAGCTACAGTCGGATGCAACCTTTAGACTCTCTTAAAATACAGTCTCGAAACGTCTACAAATGTAAGTTTATGCAGGACATAAGACCCTAGCAAAATATTGTAAAATATGTAAGCCATAAGAACTGCAACAAATGCATTATTCCAATACCTGAAATGAAGACAATGTAGCGCATAAACTTTATTCGCAGCATGCTGAAACCCTCCTTTTCCGCTCCAAAAAGAAGAACAAGAATTAAGTGCATATAAATTAAATTATTTTACGACTACATTGGGCTTAAGTCAAGCATTAAAGTACTTCAATTTATGCGACAACCAAAATTGACTGCCATAAGCTGCAGAAAGAATGCCCAATAATAACTTTTATATTCGATTGAATCGTGAAGGGAACTATTAGTTAGAGCTAGAGAATAGTTGGAGTTGTTATTTTGCGAGATGTTTAATTCTGAACTACGCTTAACTGATTAGTCATGACATTAGCAACTGCAATCGTTAATTTTAATAACCCCATTGCAGGCGATTGAGCACTAAACTGCCACCGGTTAGTGGTTACTGAAGTGGTTTTGTGGTACGGATCGTTGGTCAGACTATCGCAACGGGCGGCCATTAAGCGTTAAGAACGCGTAGTTAAGGTAAGGCGACTAGGGACAGGGACAGGCTAAAATTCAGCCGCGAGGTGTGAAGAAAAGTGTCGACTTGTTGAGACGAAGACCACAGACAAACAGCCACATAAACAGGGGAACGATAACCTTAAGCTGGGCTCAGTTTTGCAACAGCCGAACACTGAAAAAAAAACAGTCGTTACTACAAAAAAATTTATAATAATAATTAGCTGTTGCATATCTTTGCTGTTTCTAATACGATCGTAATAATCTATAATAATGTAATGAAAAATTCAACTAATGTTGATTCGTTTTAGTAGAATCGTTACTATACAAAATTTTAAAATAAAAATTGACAGATGTATATCTTAGCTGTTTCTAATCCGATCGTAATTATCTATATAATAAGAAAACATTTAACTACTGTTGAGTCATATTAGTTGTCACAGTAAAGTCATTGTTAGTTACTATAAACAAGTTTAAAATAAAAATTGTCTGTTGCATATCTTTGCAATTGCTAATTCGAACAACAAACATGATACTAAACTACATACCAAAAATGGTTTATCGGACAGACGGGAAAGGCCATATCGCCTCAGATCAAGCATATATGTTTTTGCTTGATATTCGGAACTCCTCATTTATTTTGTACAGTGCAGCATAAGCTGCAGGCTGTATGCGAGGCTGCAAAACCTTCAACCAACTCTGATTTCCCAGAACCAGAATAAGACGCGCGCCCGCGTTTTGTGGCAGCAATAAATAAAATAACAAGTTGAAAACGACGCAAAAGACGTGCAACCCAACCACAGTCCACAGTCCGGCGGCTCTTTTTCTTCTGCGTCTGTGGCTTGTCCTTTAGCCCATGTGCTTGGCCTTTCGGTTTTCTCTTTTCGCTTTTGGTGGTGCTATGTGCCGCATTTGTAATAAATTTTATTTATTTCTGTACACCTTGTACGTATATCCCTACGCGCTCTCTCCAACTTTTTACCGCTTGTCGCGCTTAATTAGTATCCGTGTGGCGGTAAGCCTCTTTTGAAGCTATATAAGCTCTAACTGGAGTCGGGTCATATATGGAGTCTACATGGCGGGTATGCCAAATTTTTGACAGTTAACACCAATTTAATTAACAATTCTTAGCTTGAAGGGAATAAATTCCAGTCTAAATATACGCACAAACAATTAATTGCCCAAGCCAGGAAATATTTTATAACAACTGAACTAAGAATTCACACGATAACAGTAAGATAGTGATGTAAACAAATAGATTAATATCGATAATATCGCTAGTTGCAAAATTATTTCAATCCAAATATGATATGCGCTCACAATATATCACAAAGAATTGATACTTTTTTAATATATCCAGTTTTGTTGAGCGGTATTAAGTAAATCGATACAACATATCGATAATTTTGTCGATTAAAAACACCAGGCTAAAGTAAAAGTAAAATATTATCTTAATCGATATGCCAACACAGCCGATGGACAAAATTGATTTTATAAAAAAAAACTTCCCACAGAAAATCCACTAATAAATTCCCTAATAAAATGGCAATTTGTTGCAGTCGATATCTTTATAGACAATCTGAAAATTCGAGTTAATAACATTTAATATGAACTCAATTACTGAGATCTTCATAAATAATAAATGTGGTGGGTGGACATGAAGTTGCGCTATGCGTAAAGATGTAACGATATAATGGATCGCTTCTAATGCCTGAGAAAGTGCTACCAATTTATGGCTGCCAACGTCTTTTCAACATGGCTAAAAGGAAAAGCAACAACAACAACATAACCGGCCTAGTACAGGTTGCAACGTGTGGATCGCGCGTCTAATCCACGATAATTAATTACAATTTTAAAGGCAGCTGGCAAACAACTTAATATAGCATAAATAATTGTCAAACTGCGCGCGAATTAGTCTTCATTATGTCAATAAATCTTGGTCAGCGTATTGGCCATGTTAACAAGCCAGTATTGGCTAAAAGGCGAACTTAACTAACGGTGCTGCAATGATTTGCTTATCAGCGTGCCAAGAAATTGTTGCACTGAGAAAAACTGGAGCTAGCAAAGCGGGCAAAAAAAAGAGAATATAAAAATTCAATCGATATAAACATAATATAATCTTATTAATCTGTTGATATCTTGCCAAAAACTCAAAACGAGATCAAGTTAAAATCGAGCAAAATGTTATACATATTTGAAAAATTAAAATATAAAATTATTCATTTGACATAAATTAATGTAGATATTTTTGATTCAAACCTAGATAACGAGTTTGGGTTCAATTTAATTTTGCATTTATATTCGAATATTATTTTAATTCAATTTAATTTTAGTTTGCATTTATATTAGATTATTATTTTAATTTAAATATACATTTTTAATCAGCGTGCATAAGCTTCTGAAATATCATTAACATATAGATATTATGTTATGAATTAAATACAAAATTATATAAAATATCTTGAATAATATAAAACTGATTCAGTTCAAGTTTAGCATAAGCGTTTAGGCAATAGGAAGTGTGAAATGCAGCTCAGACAAGCCATTAGCTATTTTAAATATTTTTATACCATGATTTGTATTTTTTTTTTAATATTCCAAGAGCTCTAAATATTTAAAAGTAATATTCATTATATAAATACTTATTTTCCTTTTATTTTTTTGCGTGTTGCCTTGGCGAAAGTTGCCATCAGACCAATCTCCGCATTGATGTATTGTGCGACAAATCAAACCAATCCAGACCAAACAAGGCTGCTCAGCTATTGCCATTTATAATACTACTAGACGGATTTATAAAAGCAGTGAGCCAACCAGCCTGGGAACCTGAGCCTGTCAAAGAAGCCTTTCAGCCGATGCCCGAAAAAAAATATCTGTCGTGACATCAACAAGCCACAAAAGGAAGCGGAGCACAAGTGATATGACAATATTTTAATTAAAACTTTGTCGAGGTGCAAGACACACGCCAACAGCAGACAGCAACAACAACAAACGACAACAACAACAACATGCAGGGCAACCACAAAAGGTTGCTGAGGCAGAATGCCGTGCAACAAGTGTTTAGGCCTCGCTGGCAACATGAACCTAACAAGCGTCGCACAGTGGTTCAATCTGCGAATTTGGGCTGACAAAGCTCAAGAGAGTGGGACCAGCGAAAGTTGGACCAGCGAGAGTTGAACCAACGAGAGTTGAACCAACGAGAGTTGCACCAACGAGAGTTGAACCAACGAGAGTTGAACCAACGAGAGTTGAACCAACGAGAGTTGCACCAACGAGAGTTGCACCAGCGAGAGTTGAACCAACGAGAGTTGAACCTATGAGAGTTGAAGCAACGGGAGTTGAACCAACGAGAGTTGCACCAGCGAGAACCGGGCCAGCGGGAGTTGGGCCAGCAAGAGTTAAGCCAGTGAGAGATCGACCAACGAGAGTTTGGGCAGCGGGAGTTGAACCAGTAAGAATTAGGTCAGCAAGAATTTGGCCTGCAAGAATTCGACCAGCGAGAGTTCAGCCAGCAAGAATTCGGCCAGCGGGAGTTTTGAACATTTCTCTATAAAGAAACTTAAACAGCGGGAAATCATTTTTGACACACCAAACATATAGGAAAAACCACTGTGCATCGCCAGTGTTGTCTGTGCTCAGATTTGTTCTGTTCCTCGTGTTGCTGTTGTTGCTGTTCTTGTTGCTTGTGTCTGTCAGCAACAGCAACAACTACAAACTGTAACTGAACGAGGTGTTAAGGCAAATATGCAAGCTCAACAAATTTTACATGCCGCGGCTGTAATTGAAAAAGCATGTTGCCACACGACGCGCAACGCCTCGCCTCATGTTGCAGCTACAAGAGTTTTCGCTTAGAAAACCATGGGCAATGCAACATTAAATGCCCTGTTGCATATTAATTGTGCACTCGCCGCACAAATATTTACACTAATGTAAACAATTTTTTTCCATTGCAATAAATGCATTTCGATTGAAAACTATTTGAAGCTGCCGCCTTAAAGAATTTTTATTTTTTTATTAAACAGAATTAACTCTAATATTACAATATAAATCCAGAGAGAAGAAAATAATGTGATGAATTTCCTACAGTTTAAAATTAAATAATAATAAAATTTAATAATAATAATTTTATGCATTGAAAATTACCCTTAACCATCTATTTATTTAAATTAATTTTTTTAATTTGTAATTATAAGTATTATAATTTGTTTAAATGAATTTTGTAATTTGCAATTATAATTATTGGCATAATATTTATGGAGTCACAAATTCTCCTTCTCTTATTTTATTTTACTTCTTTCATATTTCAGTTTGGTTTTATTGCATTAATTTTTGTGGGGCTTTCGCATTTAGTATAAGGAAACTTCTGAACTTGGCTTTTAACCGGTTTGCAGCTCTTGTTATTACATAAAACTATATCCGCTGCAGTGTTGTATAATTCTTAAAAAAAGGTTCAAGGCAGCTTAAAAACTGTATATGCTGTCTAGCGGCAGCAATGAAAAATAAAGGGGCATGCATAACTTATAAATACCCTGTGCAGTTGCAGAATGCCATAAGTAAAATTATGTGTTGATAATTTTCTAAATACAGTTAAATTTCTAGCTATTTTCGCATTTTAAAAAAGAAAATCTAATAACCTTATTTGTAATGAATATTTAAAAAAATTTTTAATTTCTTTAATAATAAATTTTTATTTGCATTTATTATTTTTAAATAACGAGCACTTAGTGTATTCGTATTATTATTATTTTTATTATTATTATTTTATTTTGTATATTAAAAATTATTTATTTAAATTTATGGTTTGCTGTAGTATTCGAATTATTGAAACCCAAAGTTCTGGTTCTCTCACTATCGGTTACATCCGACTGATCGGCTGCCTGCTTACTGGTTTTTCTTTCGTTGTGGCCAATGCCGCTGCAATTGCCACTGATCGCGTCGATTCAATTAGTAATTCTAAAAAGCGGCAAGCAACGCCTTTTGCATCCTAATAAGCTGTTGTTGCTGCTGTTGCTGCTGCTGTTGCTCCTGGCAGCCTAGGAGTTGCAACTGTTGCTGTTGCTTGTTAGTGTTGCTGCTGCGTGTTGTTGCCATAACATTTGTTCACATGGGCAGCAGCAACAATAAACAAGCAGAACAGCAAGAGCAGCAATAACAAGTCTGGTTGTGATTTTTCAGGCCAAGCTTTTCCAATTGTCGGCGCTGCACTTTTCATGCCCAAATGCAGTTGCTCATGATGATGTTGTTGATGATGTTGTTGCTGTTGCAGTGGCAGTTGCTGTGGCAGTGGCAGTTGCAGTTGCAGTAGCAATTGCATTCACATTGACTATTTTTGTCACTGACTGCTGCAGTCGCTGTCGCGGTCGCTGTCGCTGCCGCAGTCGCAGTCGCAGTCGACGTCAACGTCAACGCACTTGTCTGGCAGCATGTTTGTGCGTTCGTCTGTTTTTCACAGAAAAAGTAATTATGTATGGAATACCCTGTACACAATCTAAAACATAACTAGGGTGTTCTAAATGCCAAGCATATCTAGAAGTAATTTAAACACGTACGAACGAAACTCTAGCTGGCCGAACTCTCGTTGGACAAACTCTCACTGTTTCAACTCTTTTAGCCTTAACTCTCGTAGTCCAAACTCTCACTGGCCCAACTCTCATAGGCACAACTCTTATAGACCAAACTCTCGCTGGCCCAACTCTCGCTGGCCCAACTCTCACTGGCCCTATGCTCGCTGCCTCAACTCTTACTGGCCCAACTCTCGCTGGCCCAACTCTGACTGGCCCAATTTAAAGCATCTACTAGCTTGTTTCTACCTTAATACAGCATATCGTCTAGTCTAGCATACTCGAGTCTTCTATTTGTGCGTTTTGCCGTTTTTGCTGCAATTACTTCTATTGCAGTTGCTGCCATTTTTGTACGCACAGCATTACAAACTTGGCTCAAATTAATTCTTCAAGCCAAATCGCGCGGACCAGCAGCCAAGCTAATCAAAGTTTAATCAATGCGGCATTTTGATGTGACATTGCAGTGCTTTTTTCTACCGTATACTCTATCAAATAGTTGAAGGGAATTGTCTTCAAATGTGTAATTAAATGAAAAATAATAAAATTATATTGTAAGTATACTTTAAGGTAAATAAATTAATAAATAAATTTGTAATTTGTTTGCTTTTATGAAGGCAGAGCATTAGATTTATTTATTTGAAATTTTTTATATATCAATACTTAATTATTATTATTTATTTATTACTATTTATCCAATTTTTATTTACCTTTATTTAACTATAAATTATTATGTTTATTTTATTTTATGAATCTATAATTCATTTGATTTCTTTTTAGCTATAAATATATTTATTTCATATTATTAATTATGTATTTTTATTTAAAGCTTCTAAATACAAATTTAAACGCATTGGTTTTGGCATATATTTTTTTAATTATTATATTTATTTATGTTTATTTTCATCTTTTATCTACAAAATTATAGATCATCAAACTTGAAGCAAATCGATCCCATTAACTTTACCTTATATTACTGTTGACTTGCTAGAAAAAGCGTATTAAATCTTCGTATTTGACACTTTATTACAATTATTTTTTTTGCAGTTACTTGCATGAGACAAACGATGGGAAAATTTGTCTCTGTGGCATGAAAGGAAATACTTGTAAAAGGCCAGGAATTTCTACTGGACACTGATCGACTGCTTCTATGTTCGTTTAATAAATTTCTATGTAGTTATTTTTTTTTTAATTCTTTCAATTGTTATTTGGATAACTACTTAATAATGTAGGGCGATTAAATAACGCTATTATATTGTACTAAAATTATTTAATAAATAGTTACACATTTAGTTAAATAATTATATAGCGTAAATTGAAAAAGTCTAGTTACAATTGTGACGCATTTGCATTTTATGCATATTTAAATAAAACCTGATACATTTTAATAGCTATTGTTGTTTTAAGGTTAAGCGCATGAATCTCATGTTCAACTTAATTATAAGACTTGGAAAAAAGCAAAATCTGACAATTAATGGAATATTTTAGACCCTATTCTGTGAAAAAGTACAAAAAGGTCTATTAAGTAAGTTCGTCTGTATGAACACTTGGATCTCACAAAAGCTAGAATTGCAATATTTGATATTTGGGTTATCCTGCATAATAAGTAAATCGGTTTATGGACTTTTCATAATTTCCCCAGCTAGTTGCAAAAACCCACAGAGATAGCTTATGGCGTTCTTAATCGATGCTAAGAATTGCATCAAAATCGTAAGAGAAACACAGAATATATGCAACAGACAATTTCTCGACTTAAAGAAGCGGATGTGGTACATATGCATAAAGTAAAGGGTCTCCTACTGTCGGTTACGTGCGACTGTAGCCATTCGTCCTACTGATCCGCAGTGATTTTACTGGTTTTTTTATATCACACAAATCACATGTTGTTAAGTGTAATCACACAATATTGTTGACGCTGAATATAAAAGGTACTATCACACCAGATAGCCAGAATGATTGACAGTAGAAGTCAAGCACTATACTTCAGCGGATCAATGGATATTACATTGATACTTAGTGTTATACTCCTTGTAGCAGTTTGGATAGTGCTACAAGGTCTGATTCGCATTTACATGAATTCCTTGGCGAATCGAATTGTGACACTGGATGGAAGTCCGCTGGAGAGCAAAGTATTTGTGTTGCCCGGCAAGACGGTATTTGGAAATACCTTCGATATATTACAGTTGAGTCCAGGTGAGTAGAAACACTTTATAAAATATTCTAAATATTATGAAATTAATTTCATTTTCAGCCAAACTTTTTACGTACACTAGAGACTGCTACAAAAAGTCCAAGGGTGTCAGCTATGTTATTACTTATATCAATTTGGGAGCTGTCTATAATGTAGTATGCGTTGAAGATGCCGAAGAGATTTTTCAAAACTCTAAACTGATAACCAAGAATGTATTATACGATCTACTAATGCCATTTCTAGGCAATGGTTTGCTTACAAGCACGAGTAAGTATTTAGAAAGAGTTCAAGGAACAAGTATTTTTATTTTTAAAATATTAAATGATGAATGTTGAAACTTTAACTGAAATTTTAAGAGCTATATGAACTTACATAATATGAAATAATATAAATGTACCTATTAAATTGCTCAATATATTTTATTTTAGATCAACAGTGGCACTCTAGACGCAAGATGTTGACGCCGGCATTTCATTTAAATATGCTGCAAAAGTTTCTAGATATATTCAAGTAGGTATTTATATAATATCAATATATTCATGATCTAAGTACAGTCTATTTTTAAGAAAGGAATCACAAAAGTTGACTGCTTTGCTTCAAAATAAAGTTGAACAGGAATTGGATATTAAGCAATATATAGCGGAGTTAACACTCAAAAATGTTTGTGGTATGTCTATGATAATTTCGGAATGAAATGTGAGATAACATTTTTGTTTCTTCCAGAAACCGCGCTAGGCGTCGAACTGGATGACATCTCAGAGGAAGCTGGACATTCAAAAGCAATTCATGCCTTGGAAGAGATCATAATAGAACGCATTTGCAATCCCGTTTTAACGTTACCTCCGCTCTTCTACCTTTTCGGTAGTTATAAAAAACAGAAGACAAATCTTAAGATCGTGCACGATTTCTCCAGTCGCATTATTCAGCGAAAGCGACAGCAATACAAGCTGCAAAAATCGCAGAATACGGAAGATAATGGCAAAAAGAAACAATATGCTGTCCTAGACACTCTGCTGGTTGCAGAGGACGAAGGACTCATAGATCATCAGGGCATTTGTGATGAGGTAAACACATTTGTCTTCGCTGGCCACGACACCTGCACCTCCGCTCTCACCTTTACCCTGCTCATGTTGGCCTTACATGAAAATATTCAGGAAGCTTGTTTCGAGGAGTTAAAGAACCTATCTGAAAATCTAGATGATCTGACAGTTTTCGATTGCAATAAACTTGTATACATGGATTGTGTTATCAAGGAAACCCTACGTCTCTTTCCGTCGGTGCCTTATCTGGGACGGGTCTGTACAGAAGATACTAAGGTACATAATCTGATTTTGAAGAAAGGCTGCCATATCAGCATACACGTCTTTGATATTATGAGAGATCCACGTCATTTTCCCAATCCAACCGAGTTTCAACCGGATCGTTTTCTACCCGAAAATACCATCGATCGTCATCCCTTTGCCTTTGTGCCCTTTAGTGCCGGACAGCGTAATTGCATTGGGCAGAAGTTTGCCATTTTGGAGATGAAAGTACTTCTGATCTCGTTATTAAGAAGCTTTAAGATTGTGCCCGTAACCCGTTTGGAGGATATCGTAATTGAATATGGCGTAGTATTGCGATCACAGCAGGATATTAAGATACGATTAAAGAAGCGAGAGAACAACTTAGCATAACTACTAAAACTTAAAAAAATGTATTCAAAATGTTGAAATTTAAAATAATATAACCTCATTTAAATAATTAACGTACAAAAAATTGCATTCATACCAAAATTTGTATATATATAAAGTGTAGAACCCTTTTATTTAAACTTCTTCAAACAAACTTTGAAAGTCTGTTGAATATCAATTAAATTTAATTAAAATAAATTGATTAATTAAGTAACGCCTAACCATGGTTACTGATCAAGAATGTATATAATTTGCAGGGTCGTTCTGACACTCCTACTTTTTAGTGTTAAACCCAAGAAATCTATTTAGTTAAACACAGCGTTTAAAACAAAATTATTAATTTTATTAATTGACAATTATATGGCTCAGATTGAAACGAGGTTAGTTGTAGAGGCTATATAGTAAATAGCAAGCATGTATTTTTTGCAAATTTAAATAAAAACTGATAATTCTTATTACCTTGCTGTAGTCTATTAGTACAGCAAATAAAGCAACACGTTAAGATTCAATTAAAGAAGACAAAATTCTGTCAAAATTAATTTGAACTTCGAAATTCATTGATAAATAAATCGTTCTGGCTAAAGTCGAACAGGGTCTAATAAACTTTGATTTGACCTTCACATTTGAATCTCTCGGAACGAACTTTGTCTAGTCTCTCAAATATCAATTTGATGTAGATTAAATAAAGATTCTAATTCATTGAATTAATTAATTAAATAAGTGAGTTGACTGACTGATTTGCTATCAACTTCCAGTTATGATTATGAAGATTTTGCATTTTTGCAATAAGCAGAAATTTTTAGAAATACTGATTTAAATTTTAGTCGCATTAATAATACCCCAAATTATTGCAGTTATGTAGAATAATTCAGCAGGTGAATCAGAGTATAAATGTAAATATACATATATGTTATTTATATGTGCCTTATCTGTGAATTTAACCCTATAGAGCGTTAAAGAGCGTTAATCTTGGAATTTCCATCTCTTCAAAACGAAAATTTCATAGTCAGAGTGATATGAATTTAATGTAGTATTAAGTAGAGTGGAACGATGAATTTTTATTCGATGCAATGGAGTATAAAAATAAAAATTCTATAAATAAGTATTTTTACATAATTTATATATAATTCATTTGTTATTTAAACACTTTACCCATTAAAAATGGATAAAAAAAACAGGGTTTAGAACTTTGTTTATTATAGGATTTCGATATAACAAAAATTATATAGTAGGAATGGAGTCGATCAGTCGGAAGCGCCCGACTGTAAAATACCCTTATTTCAAATATAATTTGTAAATATTATATACCATGCTTTAAAGGGAGCATGCGAGGCAAAGCCTGCTATGTTGTCTCTTTAATATCTTCGGTGTTTATTAACCTATTTCAATGCGCTATTCTGCATAGATAATAACAACCTTATATATTCAGTATTCAGGTGTGGGATCCCATAAGTATAATTTTATTTAAATTGCATCGTGCATCGTGTCGTGCTTGTTTGACAGTTGTAATTTCGTGTTAGCTTTTTATACGCTGATAAGAAAAAGCGACTTTGGCCCATCACTAGTATAGAGTATTGGGGATTATACAAATACGTTTTAAAATACGTTTTACAATACACAATAGCTGATGGTTATCAATACATAATTGAGTCAACTCTGTGCATTTCGTCGACAGTTCAAATCGAGCTTCTGTATGAAACGGTACTCATTTCAATGTTTATTACGCTTGTTCTAAGTGCTCTGATTTTGCTGGCAGTGCGGCTTCTGCTGCCTTGGCTTAATCGGAAGTATCATATACTGTGCCTAGTCGAGCGTATGAAAACAGAGGATGGCAGTCCATTGGAGAGCAAAGTTTTTACTGTGCCCGGCACGACCAGATTTGGCAATAACTGCGATATATTGGGAATGACGCCTGGTAAGCTTATCCAGTGTTTCAGAAAGAAAGGATTATAATTTATTGATTTCATGCTAGCAACTCTCTTTCGATTTTCGCGGGGATCCTTTGACAAGGCTGGAGGACGAAGCTTTTTATATTATTTCCTATTTGTGCGTATGTATAATGCAGTACGCGCTGAAGATGTAGAGGAAGTATTTCAGAATCCCAAGCTCATCACCAAAAACGTTGTCTATGAGCTAATCAAACCTTTTCTGGGCGAGGGACTTCTTATCAGCACAGGCAAGTTGTCAAATAAATTACAAGTAGAATTATCAAACTAATTTTAAACTTTTTTAGACAAAAAGTGGCACTTTAGACGCAAATTACTAACACCGGCCTTTCACTTCAATGTGCTGCAAACTTTTCTGGATATATTCAAGTAATTAGGCTTCAAATATTACTTTTTTAAGGTATTTAATCTCTGGATCTTTTTCAGGGAAGAATCGCAAAAGCTAATCAACTCGCTGCAACTCAAAGTGGATGTTGAATTGGACGTTAAGCAAGTGATTCCACAGTTTACACTCAACACAATATGCGGTTAGTTTTCTGTTTACAAAAACATATTTTCATTAAGCGAAACAGCTTTTCCTAATGAATGGAATATTTTATTTGAATTTATTAACTTAACTAATAAACATTTTTCCCTTAATAGAAACCGCTTTGGGAGTTAAGCTCGACAGCATGTCGGATGGAGCCCGATATCGTCATGCCATCCATGAGTTGGAGGAAGTCATGGTCGAACGTGTCTGTAATCCGTTTCATTACTTCGTGCCTTACTTCTACTTTTTTGGCAGCTACAAAAAGCATGCGACGAGTCTGAAGATCGCACATGACTTTTCTAGTCGCATAATCCAAAAAAGAAGACAGCAATTCCAGCTGAAAAAGTCGGAAGATGTCGATGGTATCGGTAGAAAGAAACGATACGCCATGTTGGACACTCTGCTGGCCGCAGAAGCTGAAGGCTCCATCGATCATCAGGGAATTTGTGATGAGGTCAACACATTTATGTTCGAGGGCTACGATACTACATCCACCTGTCTAACCTTTACCCTTCTCATGCTGGCTCTTCATGCAGATGTGCAGGAACAGTGCTTGGAAGAAATAAATAACCTAGCCAAAAACGACGATGAACTAACAGTATTCGACTTCAATGAATTTGTCTACTTGGAATGTGTCATCAAGGAATCCCTACGTCTATTTCCACCAGTTCCCTTCTTTGGACGAGTATGCACGGAAGATACTGTGGTCAACGGCCTGGTCATGAAGACGGGCACGCAAATAAATGTGCATACTTTTGACATCATGAGAGATCCACGTCATTTTCCCAATCCAACCGAGTTTCAACCGGATCGTTTTCTACCCGAAAATACCATCGATCGTCATCCATTTGCCTTTGTGCCCTTTAGTGCCGGACAGCGTAATTGCATTGGGCAGAAGTTTGCCATTCTGGAGATGAAAGTACTTCTGGTTTCCATATTAAGGAATTTTAAGCTTTTGCCTGTTACCCGTTTGGAGGATATTATATTTGAATATGGCATTGTGCTACGCACACAGAAAGGCATTATGATCAAATTGCAGAAGCGTGAAAATGCCAAAGATTCAATATAAATGAAAATACACAATGTAGAATTAAATTTTTTTTTGTACAACTAAATTTATGAATAAATAAATGACCAAAGAATTTAACAGCTTTATTGTAAAACAGTAAATATGAATATATATTTTAGATGAATATATTTAAATGACTGTTGGCATTTTATAATAATATATTATAAAACCCTATATTAATATGTTAAGTTTGTGTTTGATTTGTTTAACTTACAAATATTTTGAATAAATCAGAAGAATGCGTAGCAAACCTTCTCCCAATTAGTACATTTCTATATAATTTTATATATATTTTAATTGTTATATTAAAGTATATACTATAATACCCAGTAGACTTGTTAGTCTGTAGGCAGAAATCTATACTGGTTTATATTTAAATATAAGGTTTGGTGCGCATGATGACGTCCTACTGTAGCTTTCCCTACTGCTTAGCAACTGATTGTGCATGAATATCAGCCGGCATTATCAGTGTTTTGGTTTAGATAGCGCTGTAATCTGTAGTAATAGCCAAAACAAAATTATAAATGACGTACACACAGCAACAAAAAACGGGTTTTTGCTCCCAATAGTTTTAAGCAAAGGTTTTCTTTCTAATAAAAAATTGTATAAAATACTTAAATGAAGTGAAGATGTAACAAAATTATTTATAGATTAATAAATATTATAAATAATTGCTGAATAAATTAAGAAATAACTTTTGTAATTTATTGATTAGCATTGCAATTTTTAAGTTTTGTAGCAGAGTGTTGCATTTGTAGCATTAAATTATTGGCACTGCCCATATAGCCCTCATTACGGCATATTCGCTCCGCCGCAAAAGTCGAGCTGCTTTATGCATTGGATTAATCGGAGTAAAGCTAATCGATATGTTTGCCACGCTAATTCTAAGTGCATTGATAATGCTGGCAGTGTGGGTGCTGATATCGAATGTGAATCGCAAATACTATATCCTGTCGATGGTCAGGCGAATGCACACTGTCGATGGTAGACCCATAGGTACCAAAGTTTTTGAGCAGCCCGGCAAAACGCCATTTGGCAACAACTTCGATGGCCTAAATCTGACACCATGTGAGCAAAAATGTTGTTAAAACCAAAACGATTTTATTTAATATTTGTAATCTATAGCAACGCTGTTTGACTTTGCCCGGAATGCCTATACGAAGGCCAAGGGACATAACTATATGTTTTACTTCTTGTTTGCCGGCATGTATAATGCAGTTCGCGCCGAGGAGGTGGAGGAAATATTCCAAAATTCCAAACTGCTAACCAAGAACATGCTCTATGATTTTCTGCGACCTTTTCTGGGCGAAGGTTTGCTTACAAGCACAGGTAATTATTGTAAACATTTCTTAATAAATTTAATAATCTATAACAAAAAGGTTATATAAAAATTCGCAGATCAAAAATGGCATTCCAGGCGCAAAATGCTGACGCCGACTTTTCATTTTAATATATTGCAAGGATTTCTGGAGATATTCAAGTAGGTATTTTTTATTATAATAAGAAGTTGCATTTGATCGGATGTATTTTTGCAGAGAAGAGTCCCAGAAGCTAATGAATGTGCTGCAGCAGAAAGTGGATAGGGAATTGGAACTTAAGCATATTATTCCACAGTTTACGCTCAACAGTGTTTGTGGTAAGAAAATCGATATTTCCATAAATATTGTTTATAAAATACCCTGCAGTCTATATTTTAAATACCCATTTCAGAGTATAAAAAACCAAAACTGACCTTAACTGCATTCGAATGCATTAAAAGATTAGGCAGACTATATATAGATTAGCAATAGCTCTTATCGGTGTTATTGACTCAATTGCACAGTTACATACACAATAACTAAATCCCCAATTCCAAAGTTTAATCAACTTACAAACTTACAATTTTCCTTTGCTTGCCTAGAAACCGCTTTGGGCGTCAAGCTAGATGATATGTCGGAAGGTGTGCGATATCGTGAGGCCATACATGACATGGAGGAAGTCATGGTGGAACGCACCTGCAATCCCTTTATGTACTACCAATTCTTTTTCTATCTGTTTGGCAACTACAAAAAGCACGATATCAATCTGAAGATAGCCCATGACTTCTCCAGCCGCATCATCGAGCAGAGGCGACAGCAGTTCAAAAGCCAAAAGCCAAATGATGAGGACAGTTTTGGAAGAAAGAAGCGATATGCCATGTTGGACACTCTGCTGGCAGCCGAGAGTGAAGGTCATATCGATCATCAGGGAATTTGCGACGAGGTCAACACCTTTATGTTCGAGGGCTACGATACTACGTCCACCTGCCTAACTTTCACTATTCTCATGCTGGCTCTTCATGCCGATGTGCAGGAACGTTGCGTGGAAGAACTCAAAAATCTGGCCAAAAACGACGATGAACTAACGGTATTCGATTTCAATGAACTTCTCTATTTGGAACGTGTCATCAAGGAATCCCTACGGCTCTTTCCACCCGTTCCTTTTCTCGGTCGTGTCTGCACCGAAGATAATACTGTGATCAATGGCCTGGTTTTGAACAAGGGCACCCAAGTGAATGTACACGTCTTTGATATCATGAGAGATCCACGTCATTTTCCCAATCCAACCGAGTTTCAACCGGATCGTTTTCTACCCGAAAATACCATCGATCGTCATCCCTTTGCCTTTGTGCCCTTTAGTGCCGGACAGCGTAATTGCATTGGGCAGAAGTTTGCCATTCTGGAGATGAAAGTACTTCTGGTTTCCATATTAAGGAATTTTAAGCTTCTGCCTGTTACCCGTTTGGAGGATATCATATTTGAATATGGCATTGTGCTACGTTCGCAACAAAGCATTTCGATCAAATTGAAAAAACGCTAGGCAATAATAAACATTTTTTTTAGCTACACCAAAGTTGTAAATATAATGCATAAATGTAGTTATAGATTCAGTGAATTCTTTTATTAAACTATGGTTTTAATAGTTTTAATATCAGTGTTTTTTTTAACTTTAAAATATTTGTTAATATTAAATTAATAAAGAATTTCTTCTACTTTATATTTTATATTTTTTCAATGGATATTACTTGGTCGAAATTGAAAACAACATTTGGGTGCTGTTAATATTTCTAATTGCCTTTTTGCTCCTCTTGCTTTCACTTTGCAATGGCGTTAAGGAAAATGTACATTTAAACAGAAATTAGCGTATTAACATCCATTTTCATTAGCTGTCTAAACATCATTGTTTTTATATTCAGCTATAATTATTTATTTATGAAATGATTTTAATTATTAAATCTTTAATTACACAAAAGCACAGTGGTCTGTTTCATAGGCCAAAACGAAAAAAAAAAATGTTGAGCTATTTGAGCGAAAATCTGTTTTATGATCAACTTAACGAAAACAATCCTATTCGTTTCGCTTTTGTATTTATGGAGATTATTTTTCTGGATTTTTGGCGAAAATTTCATAATAATAAAAATAACAGAAGTATTTTTTTATTTTGTTTTTATTTATTATAATTTTTTATGCCTAGCATTGAAAACGGACAACAGCGCATGGGACGGAGAACACGAATAAGTCCGTGCTCTCATTTCAAATGTCGGCAGTCGACTGACGTGCGTTTGAAGCGCGTTCGTAGCGAGCTCGCTTGCAACCATTTCTATACATTTTCAAGGCGGCTGTTCGGTTGCGTGTTCGACTCGCACAGGTTGCATGTTGCCGGGACATAAATGCAGCATACTTTTAAGCTGGTCTTTAAATCAACAAGTGGTTTTGCCCTGTTTTTTGACTCCACAGGTGGTTGCAAGTTTTTGAATCACACATGTGGCTGAAATTTTATTTTGCTAAATTTGTCAATATTTCCGTGAATTCGCATATAATGCAGCCAATTTTATTTATTTCACATTCAGATTATTTTTCTGCATTTTTGGCGAAGAAATGTATGCGAAATTGCAGCGAAAGAGGCACTTAGAGCAGCCAGCTCCTGTCATGCTGCCTTTTCATTGCATTGCGTTGGAGGTTTCTATGGGAGCCTATATATATATAGGATATAGTCAGCCGATGATGTTTGCCAATTGTATATTATCGGTTTTCCGCTTAAAACAGAAAAACTATACAACTAATATTAACATGGAAATTTCCACCCGGATCACTCACACACATTATTTATTTTGTATTTTTATTTGTATAATATTTTTATATTCTTAAATTATATATTTTTACTGAATTATTGTTTTTATACTCTGTTCCCATTGAAAAATGGGAAATACAGGGTTATTAACTTTGGCAGAATGTATGTAACAGGCAGAAGGAGGCGTGGCAGACTCCACAAAGTATATGTATTCTTGATCAGGGAGATGAGCTGAGTCGATTTTGCGATGTCCGTCTGTCTGTCTGTTTATCTGTCTGTCTTCACCTCCCGCCAAAAAGAAATCCCACCACCCACCACTCTGCTTCTGATGAGCGCTCTCTATGCTCTATCCCACCCAGTGCAATATGTCCGTTGCTTTGTAGGCTAGGCGGCTACCCGCTGCATTACTTGTAATGCAGGAGGTATGCTTGGAGAGAGAGCGGCTAAGCGCTGCTGCGAGCTGGCTACCCGCTGCATTACTTGTAATGCAGGAGGTATGCTTGGAGAGCCAGTACGAGCGAGCGAGCAGAGAGGAGAGTTTCTAAGCGCTGCCTAGGAGGCGAGCTGGCTACCCGCTGCATTACTTGTAATGCAGGAGGTATGCTTGGAGAGCCTGCACGAGCGAGCGAGCAGAGAGGAGAGTGGCTAAGCGCTGCCTAGGAGGCGAGCTGGCTACCCGCTGCATTACTTGTAATGCAGGAGGTATGCTTGGAGAGCCAGCGAGGTGAGCGGCTAAGCGCTGCCTAGGAGGCGAGCCGGCTACCCGCTGCATTACTTGTAATGCAGGCGGTATGCTTGGGGAGTCAGCACGAGCGAGCGAGCAGAGAGAAGAGTGGCTAAGCGCTGCCTAGGAGGCGAGCTGGCTACCCGCTGCATTACTTGTAATGCAGGAGGTATGCTTGGAGAGCCAGCGAGGTGAGCGGATAAGCGCTGCCTAGGAGGCGAGCCGGCTACCCGCTGCATTACTTGTAATGCAGGCGGTATGCTTGGAGAGCCAGCAAGAGTGAGCGAGTGTAGAGGAGAGTGGCTAAGCGCTGCCTAGGAGGCGAGCCGGCTACCCGCTGCATTACTTGTAATGCAGGCGGTATGCTTGGGGAGCCAGCACGAGCGAGCGAGCAGAGAGGAGAGTGGCTAAGCGCTGCCTAGGAGGCGAGCTGGCTACCCGCTGCATTACTTGTAATGCAGGAGGTATGCTTGGAGAGCCAGCAAACGCGAGTGAGGAGACTGGCTAAGCGCTTCCTATGAGCTTATGCATAGAGAGCGGTCGGTGTGTTCTCTCACCACAGCTGCAGATTGGTGGGTGGGTTTTATTGGCTCTTTCTCTTGCGTATTAGCGGGAACTGAGAAGAGACAGCGACGGCGCAGCCTGCAAGCACTATAAATACTGCAGTGCTGCTGATCATAGTGTAGTGTCTGTGATCAAGTGCTTAAGTGAAGTGGCGAGTGGATTTGCGGATCTGGAGTGTGACAATAGCAAGAGTTTGATGTGAGCGGTATTAGGCTGTCGTTAAATCTGGCACTCATAAAAAGTAAGAAGAATAAGCATTGCTGCTACGCTTCGTGTGACAGTTTCATAAAATTATATTTTGAATATAGGGTACAGGGTATTGTTTAAATTGTTTAAATCTTTATTATTATAAAAGTGTATGCAACGTACTCTAGTACCAAAAAAAAAATGTGACGAGTCAGCATTTAGTTCAGATTTTTAGATTTATTATACTTTATCTATGATCTGTTGGTTTATTTTTATTATTGTTATTTAAATTTATTTGCATCAATAATGAATTGTAACAGATTTTTAGATATATTATATTTTATTTATGACATTATATTTATTATAGCCTTATAATCAATATTTTTAGTATCTTATTATTTATTATTCTTATTTGCATTTATTTTTATGAAACCCCAATTTGAATTCATCGCTTAGGCGCAATTATCGATAACTGATAACACTTTAAAAGCGTAGGCAACTCTGGCCCAATATACCAATACCAATGCAAACAAATCATTTTGTTGTATGGCCAATTTATAAACAAGCTTAAATAACAATAATAATATTGCACGTGGTATGCGAATCAACGCATCTATATATAATATATATAATATTCTGATTGGAATGTTGTGCATGTGTTTTGTTGCTGCTCTGATTGGAATTACATGAGGGCGCTTGGGGCAATGAATGGCTGCCGTGCAACTAAAACCAAACAAGTGAAATTACAAATATATACAAATATATTTATATACATATGTCTGTAAGTTGGTCTCATGTGCACCTGTGCCTAATTTAATTATAAATTTTCATTTGCGCATCGAATAACAAAACAAACCGCGCGTACACACACAAACAAACAAACCTGCACACACACACACACACACGCACGCAGGCAACAAAACAAAACACAAGCGTCTTTCATACGATTATGTCAACTGCAATTGATTCGCACTCACCGTTGGGGATTAGCGCGCAAAACACAAACACAAAACAAACAATTAACACACTCGCGTCGCCCATCGTAAGTTATTAATTTATTAATTACGTTCGAAACAATAAAACAACAGTTATTTCGGTGTGTTGTATGGCAAGATAATTGCTGCAGTTCCAACACACAAAACGTACTAATTTACACCGCAGCTTGCATGCGCCAACTGCAAAAAATACCGCCAAGCTGCAGGGTATTTTTTTGGCGCCGAGTGTGACCATATCATTGCAGCGTGGGGCGATTTAAAATATGCCAAGAATTCAAAATTAGAAAATTATAAGTAGTTCAAAGAAAATATATAAAATATTTGTATGAATTTTATTTTTCAGCGTTCGGCATTTTAAAATATGTTTCGAATTTGTTGTAAGCAGCTAAAAAAAATATTAAATATTTGTATACATGTATTTTATTTATTGTGTGTTTATATATTATGTGAGTTAGTATTGCTTATTTAAATATTTGTGTAAACGTATGTGAAACTCTCGCAGCCTAACTATTGCTGGGACAACTCTTGATGGTCGAACTCTTACTGGTCCAACTCTAGTTGACAGAACTCTCACTGGCCAAACTCTAGCTGATAAAAGTCTAACATGCTAACTCTCACTGGTCGAACTCTCGCTGGCCAAACTGTCGTTGACCGAACTCTCGCTGTCCGAACTCTTGTTGGCTGAACTCTCGTTGGCCGAACTGTCGTTGACCGCACTCTCGCTGGCCGAACTCTCGCTGATGGAAGTCTAGCAGGCTAATTCTTGCTGGTTGAACTCTCGCTGTGCGAACTGTTCGTTGACCGAACTTTCTTTGGCCGAACTCTCGCTACCCGAACTCTCGTTGGCCGAGCTCTCGTTAACCGAACTCTCGTTGGTCGTAAAAAATCTTCTGTTTTCTCTTTATTTTGTTTGTTAGCTTAAAGAATTAAAATTTAATACGCAGCTGCAAGAAGTTAAAACAACAATAATTTACTTATACATAAATGTATTTTGATTTATTATTATATATTGAAAAGATTATATGCTGTTGGTTTCAACATTTTTTGAGAAATCCTCTTTGTATTGTTTGTTGACTTTCAGCGAATGGTTGATAACACTAGAGGCTGGTGCTTGGGATTGTTCGGGATAGGTGGTGTAAGCCGGTTGTTGCGGTTGTTGTTGCTGTGGATTTGGCATATAGGCTGGTGGGGGGCCGGATTGGGGTACTCCAGGTTGTCCTGTTGGCATTCCATATGGATTGTATGGTGGTTGGGGGTACGGGTAGGGATACGGATAGCCGTAATTGGGATAGGCATACGGATTAGCGGGCTGCTGATTATAGCCATACGGATTTGAAGGGTATGGCATATATGGCGGATAATTCGGATATGCCGGATGGTTGTGTTTATTTTTGTGCTTTCCATGATGATGACTTTCTTCGCTATCACTGCCACTTTCACTCTCGCTGTCGCTGTCCGCCAGGATATAGCCAGCCAGCAATATAATGCCAAGCAAAATCACGTAATATTTATTCATAATTTTCAGATCTGACTTAATGTAATCACGTCGAATTGTGGAACTGAACTAATCGTGGCAGCTTGAAATAAGCTGAGGTAATGCGAATCTCTGAATGGAAGACGCAAATATATACGCTACTCATTGATAAGATTTATATAGAATATATAGTATAATCCCAACCAAAAACTGTTAGCAGATTGACAAATAAAAATGCGTTTATTCTAATATATTGTTATCACCAGTAGACTTTTTATATATTATATCATTTCGGTTCCAAGAAAAAGCAATTATCTTTAAATTGTTAAAAATATTTACAAAATATTTAATAGGTTTAGTTTACTCGTAGAGCTGCGGTAATTATAGAAACACGTGTGAGTTCAACTTTGTCGTAATACCATTTTCAATTGAGCTGCTTATCAAAATTCATGAATCGCTTGAGTCGGGCGCCATTAAAAGGCTGATCGCTGCCTGGGGGAAATTTACGCATCTAAATAAAAATGAAAATCGAAAATAGATTGTTTAATTCACAAATAATATTTAAATAAATTTTCAACCTATATACTTACACTTGTACAAATACCAAAAATGAACTTATTCCAAATCATATATTTTAAGATATTTAAACTTTATTTTGTTACCCTATACCAGATTCCCGTGAGCGATACAAGGATAACATTAATCAACTAAATACTTAGTATATATTCGCTTAAGTCATCTTTGTATCATTTACTTTACTATATACCAGATGTTACCAGATTTATTCCCATTACAGCGAAGCTCACATGATTATAATACTTTCAACAATTCGTGAACAAATTGCAACAAATTTGCAGGTTTATGTGAACCAAATGGTAGTTACAATACTTAACTATGGATTTAGTTTAAATTCGTTAAAGTGATATGGTAAATTGGCAATGTATTTATCTATCAGATATCAATGTGTTTAGGTGTAAGAATGCATTGTAAGTTCGGCAATAAATGCGGTATTTAGTTGTGTTCCAATTACTTAAAGCTGCCATCGCCATAGCCTGCATTGGTGCTATGATAATATACATAATATTTGTAGTATGTATGTAGTATAATTATTGCTGGTGTTAGGATATGTTGTAGTGTTGTTTGTGTTTAAATTTTACTAGGGTTCGTCTTTGGCGAAACGTTTCTGTAATTAGATAAAACTCGATATTAGCGGAGCATTGCGTATAAGTATAAGCTATTTGGGTTATGTGGCTAACAATTTTTAAATTTAAGATCAGGGCTGCAAAGCAAACTTTTCGAATAATTTATAAAATTAGGTTTTCAACAGAATTCCGGATATCCGACAAAATTACTCGGGTTTGCAGCTCTGCTTAGTGTTGGGATAATATCGCTCCAAAATCGACAATATCGATAAAGAGTTTATATCAAAAATATCTTCGATATATTTTAATTTGCAATAAAATTTATAAATTATTTGCATAAAGCATGGGTTTTTAATTTATTTAAATTATGAATTATAATTATGGGGGTGTATTTATGGTTTACTTACGTGTCGAGTAATATACATTGGGGTATTTAAATTGTACATGTAATGGCATTATTGGATTTACAGAAGCTGATCTTTAAATATCTAGTGTTAAGTTTTGCTTGTGATATTTTTAATAGTGTAAACTATGGTATTATTTTGATATGAGCCCAGTTTACAAATTGCGTGTATAGACATGTTTATTTTATTTTATATCAAAGTCTAGGGTATTTTATAATCGGCACCTCAATGTTAACCAATCTTTCTTGGTTTTCTTTTTTGGTCATTAGAGCGTAAATGACTGCACAGTTGCCTAACTCTGTGAACAGCACCGATTTGAACGTAGAAAGAAATTTATAATTATTTTTGAAAGCTTACCATAATTCGGTACTTTTCCTTGCAGGCATAATCGGATTCATCAATATCCATATAACAATCAGATTTATACTCTGGTGGCAAGGGATTTCCTTCGTATTCGCACAGTTTATGCAGTGGACGCGCGCTGTTTTAAAATTTATTATTATTAATTTGAATATTTTATTTAAATGTGAAAGTCTGTGGTCTAAATTTGGCTTACGTGACAATAATTTTATTCATCGAAGATGGTTTCTGCATGGGACAATAGAATACATCTGGCGTCTTCTTATCGAAAACTATTTTTCTCATCATGTCTTTCTCCTTCATTATGGCCTTGTCACCGAAAGTGGCCCAACTGCCACACAATAGTGTGGCAAAAACCAGATACGCCAATAATGTGTTCTTCATATTTCTAAATTAACTGTAAAATAGATAAATAGAAGAAAGTTATTAGCCGATTTTTATCAGATAGTAAAGAAATTCGTTTAACAAATGAAGGCATCTAGAGGCAATTTGTTATGTGAGTTTAGCAAGTTTAATAATTTAGTAGAATTGCTAAATAAATAAATGGAAGAAAGTTAATTTAAGATACTTTTAAAACAGTAAATAAAATTTTATATATCCGATTTCTAAGACTAATAATTTTGTACAATTTGGCAATTTGGAAGTCAGTTTTGTAAGTCAAATAATTAAGTGTAATTTACATTAAAAGCACACGTATCTACAGAAAATATAAATTATTTTTTTATTTATTTAAAATAAATCTCATCGTGACATCATCGAAATTTTAAGCTGAGTCAGGCGTCTGCAGAGCCCACACAAAAGCACTTTGCAAATAGTTCCTTATTGGGACTGTATGCTGAAATTAACAATATGCGAATGCTCGTAAATAATGAAAATTGATTGGCAAATTACAAAAGCCAGGCATTTGCAGTTTTTCTCAACCCAAGGTTAATTGTTAGACACATAAGAAACATGAAACCTTGAACAGTTGCAGTTTCTCCTAAGCATACATACTACTAAGTATATATTTATCTTTCCAGTCACGACGAGACTTACAAACGCACATGAAATTAGTTCATTTGCCAACCGATCATTTGAAAATATTTCTAAGCAAAATAAAACTCAAACGGTTTCAATAGAGTTCAAAATTTGCACAGATTGCAGCAAAATAAAATGAAAACAAATATTTGGCAGGGAAAACGCACTTTTCACAAAGTAACTAAATCGCTGCTTTAAACAGATCTTACATCTGGAGCTTGCCAAGACAACTGAAAGCTATGCGTAGCAAAAGCTCTTACGGTATCAAAACTCTTGGATTTACTACATGTGTGCGGTTGTCTAAAAAAAACCGGTTTTCCTGGCCATTCAGCAGAAAATTCATGCACATATGCATGAGTTGTTTAGTATATACTAAAATTAAATAATGTGCATTAAAAGTAATATAAAATTAGCTACTATTGAATTTAAATTGCTTAAACAGCTAAATAATAATTTTCAATAAATGCAAATATTTAATTTAAATTTAAATGTAAATCAAATTACGTGCCTATCGATAGATGGTATATCGTTTTGGTATTTTATCGCCGTATTTTTTGTCAGCTGTAATTTCGCAAGCAACGGTCACACAGCATATAAATTGTAAATAAACAAAGCTAAAGTAAAAGCGATTTTAATAATGAAGCAAATTTGTCGGATTTGCAAAGGCAGCAAAGGCGCATTTATACAGATATTTAAAAAACAGAATGAGACTGAGAACTGCAGCCCATCAGAGATGCTCAACGAGCTGTGCGCTGCGTGTCCCACAAAGAAAGACGATGCGCTGCCCAAGGAAATTTGTTTGGACTGCAGCCAACAATTGAAAACTGCATTTAAATTCAAGCGAAAATGCGAGAAAAACTACAAATACTTCTGCCAGCAAGTGGAGGAGAGGAAACTGGAAAAGCTGACGGGCACATTTCGGGAGGATTGTTTTTTTGTGCCCTGTGGAGTAGCGGATAAAGAGGCGGATAATTTGGATAATTCGGATGAGGCAACAAATGTTCTACATGAAGAATGCGAAATTGCAGAATCGGAAATCAATAAGAATCGGGAAATAGAATATGCTATGGAGAGCATAGAGTTTAAAAGCGTAGAACACAGCATAGAAAGGAATTCCCAAATGGAATCCCACAAAGAAAAGATTTCCCCAATTGAATTCCACAAAGAAAAGAATTCCCAAATGGAATCCCACAAAGAAAAGATTTCCCTAATTGAATTCCACAAGGAAAAGAATTCTCATATTAAATCCCACAAAAAAAAGAGTTCCCAAATTGAATCCCACCAAGAAAAAAATTTCAAAATGGAATCCCACAAAAAAAAGAATTTCCAAATGGAATCTCACAAAAAAACCAATTCCCAAATGGAATCTCACAAAGAAAAGAGTTCCCCAATTGAATCCAAAGATGCAATTCCCAATCCAAAAACCGTTAAAAGAAGCCACAAACCGAGGCATCCTCTCCTTTGTAGCTTCTGTGGCAAGCTGTGTCCCTGCCAGTCTTCATATCTCATACATATGAGCACGCATACGGGAGAACGTGCCTACAAATGCACCGAATGTCCGAAGACATTCAATATCTTGCGCACCTTGGAGGATCACATGCGACGCCATAGAGGGGAATTCCCCTTTCAGTGCAAACTCTGCCCCAAGGCTTTCCACAGCGCTGGCAATCTGAAGCAACACAATCGTGGTCATGAGAATGATCGTCGCTATAAATGTCACTACTGTTCCAAGGGATTTATCCAGAGCGTAGGACTAAAGATACATTTGCGCATGCATACCGGAGAGAGGCCTTACAAATGCACAGATTGCCCCAAAACGTTTAATTCCCCTTCGATACTCAAGAGACACGGTTTAACCCACACGGGAGAGCGACCTTTTAAGTGCATGGAATGCGACCGAGGGTTTTCCTGCAACGAGGCTTTGAGGCATCATAAGCTTCAACATACCGGAGAACGTCCGTTTAAATGCGAAAAATGCCCCAAGGCATTTTGTGTACGGGGCAATCTTGTGCGTCATATGAAGGTTCACGCCAAGCAAGACAAAGATTAAATGTCTATAAAAATATAAATATTCTATATTATTAATATTAATTAATAAACGTAACAAGTACAAATTTAAATGCATTTCAAATCTAAGTATGAATATTTTCATTAAAATAAAATGTATTTTTTTGGCAAATTAATATAAATATATGTACCTAAAATATATTGTTAATTTAAATAGCAGTTTATCATTTTATACTCTACCCACAGTTAGCTTATGGCAAACGCGGTCCAATATTCCAATTCACGCAAATATTTGATGCATCACGCAGTGTAACTACGGTATAAATGTATTATTTTATTATACCCTGTGCCCATTTGAAAAATGGGAAAAACAGGGTTAATAACTTTGTGCGAATGTATGTAACAGGCAGAAGGAGGCGTGGCATACCCCACAAACTATATATATTCTTGATCAGGGAGACGAGCTGAGTCGATTTAGCCCTGTCTGTCTGTCTGTCTGTCTGTCTGTCCGTCTGTCTGTCTGTCTGTCTGTCTGTATGAACGCTGAGATTTTCTAAACTATAGAAGCTAGAGAAGCCGTTTTGGTCTCTTTTGAAAGGTGTGTACCATACGCAGATCAAGTTTATTTCAAATTTTGGATGCCACGCCCCTGTAGCCTACAATGTATGAAATAAAATACATTCGCCAATTTAAGAGACACTGAGCTATTTACAATAATTCTGTTTTCAGTAGTTTGTAGGTCTATGCCATACGCAGATGAGGCTTTGTTAAAATTTTGGACGCCACGCCCCATTTACGCCTCGATAAAAACCGAATAACAAGCGTAATATTGAACATAGAATGTTGTTATTCGGAATATATACTCTCTTTCATTATATTTAACCATCCTGAAAAGCGCATTGAAATCGGTTGATAAACACAGGAGTTATTAGCGAAACAATATTGCAGGCGGCAACTCGCTCGCCCTCTAGCAGCGCGGCTGTTAAAGCTGGCGCACATAACACAGTAAGAAGAAAAATTGCTGCTACGTTTTGTATGACAGCTTTATATAATTATATTTAAAATATTGGGTACAGGGTATTCTACAGTCGGGCCCGTCCGACTGATCTGCTCCGCCCATTCTGGTTTAAGATGTCTTTCTTCTTGGCCACTATACATATATAATCAAAATTAAATTGTATTTTGTTTACAAATTATTAAATCACAAATTTATTTGCATTTAAAATCTTTATCGTCGCGCATCTTGCTAGCCCTGGTACATTTATCGTCAACTTGTATCGATAAATAATTGTAGCAAGTTATCGCAATCGCATGTGCTTGCAGTTAGCAAATAAGTATATTATTATTTAACACCTTAGTTCCTTCTAGAAAAATGTTGCGAATCTTGAACCGCATCACAATAAATAATGTGAAATTTAATAGTAATTATTGGACAGTACGAGGCATGGCGGGTCATTCCAAATGGGCGAATATCAAGCACATAAAAGCACAAAAAGATGGCTTGAGGGCGGCGCTCTTTACGAAAATCGCCAGGCAAATTCGATTGGCCGTACAGGAGGGCAAATCGACGGATCCGGCTGTGAATTCCCTGCTGCGAGCTGAAATAGATAATGCTCTGAAGAAAAACATGCCCAATGGCACGATTCAAAGCACAATCAAGAAATGCCAGCAGAACAAAGCACAACTGAAGAAACATCGACTGGATATCCGATTCAAGCGCAATGTTTACATGATATGCAGCATATATACGGATAATCTGCCCGGAATTAAGATGGATGCAACTGCAATGATCAAGAAATCCGGGTAGGTTTGGCTTTACGAGTGTAAACCGATTCGGAATTAACCAAATTTACAATTAAGTTCTTAATTATTTGCAGAGGAGCGCTGGTTGATGTTAGCCATATGTTTGAGGATTTTGGACTGATAGAAACCCGTTACGATAACGCCACCTTGGAGCAGAGTGGCCAGAACCTAGAGGAGAAGGTTACAGAAGATGCCATTACGTTTGGGGCTGAGGAGGTAGAAGTTCTAGATGCTTCGAGTGGGTTAGTAAATGTAAGTATTGTTAAGGATATTCCAATTCAATACATTTTCGGATCAACCATGATTGGTATACCAATGAAATAGATAAAAATAGAGTTCATAACTTTATACGAACAGTTAGGAGGCGTGGCAGATCTCATGAAGTATATATATTCTTGATTAAACCGATCTAGCACCTTCTAGCTGACTGGATGAACGCTCAGATCTCAGGAACTATTACAGCTAAAGCAGTCATTTTTGGAATGTAGATAGATATATACCACTCGCAGATCAAGTTTATTTTAAAAGTTGGATGCCACGCCCCCTTAGCGCTCCAATCGTTTAAAACCGAATAGAAAGCGTGCTATTGAACACCGCAAGTTGGTATTAAAAATATGAACTCTCTAACACTATATTTATCTATTGTAAAAAGCCCATTGAAATCAGTTAATAAACCAAGAAGTTATTAAAGAAACTATGGAATTTCCGAAATGAAAAATATCTCCAATTCTTTTACAGTTTATTTGCACTCCCATACATCTGAATGGACTGACGAAAGCACTGCAGCAGAACGGATACTCCATAGAGAACAGTGAGCATATGTTCACACCCAATGTAAGACGATGCTTTATAAAGTTAATAATAATAAGTAATAAATAATATTCTAGAACCTGGTACAACTGACTGCCGAGGAGCGGAAGGCCTACGATATTTTTGTGCAGAAACTGCGCGATGTGCCAGGCATGGAAGATATCTACGATAATGTGGAGTGAAAGTTGTTGTAGGACAATTTGTTTAAATATATGATTTTTATTTAATATACATAATCTCTATGATCCAAATTACATGTATGTGTTTTTTGTCTTGAGTTGCGATGACAGTATAATAAACGTTACAAATTATTTGCTTTTGTTATTCATTATGAATGTGGTCCTACGGCTAATGGAACAAAATTTATGCTACAAACTCTTTGTCAAATGCTGTTAACAAGGCGGTACAGTTTTACATGCTACTGAAGCCGGGGATTCCCATGCACAATTTATAGAGCCAGCACATCTGTAAGAAAGAAAAGTCAGATATTAGTTTGAAATTGAAACCAGGGAACGCAAATAATAATTGAGCTTAAAAAAATTGAAGGAAAAAAAATATATATCTTATTTCTTAACGGCTAATTTGATAATAACGGCTAATATGATATAGATTAAACTTTTATTTCGAATATATATTTCAAAATTGTTTTTTATTTAGAAATTTCATTTAAATAATAAAATTGAAAATAAGTTGTTTTTCAATGTGAATAAAAAATAATTAAAATAAAAGGTTTTATTAGTTATAAATATTCTATTAGTTATTAGAATTCTTTTTATTTTTTTATTTTTAATTTTAATGAAAAAAATTATTTTTATTTTTATTTTCTTTTATAAAAATTGAAAAATACCTTTCAAATTTTTTTTTTTAATTGCAAATAAATTTCCATTTAATTTTTTTTGATACAAATCGTTAAATAACTTTAATTATATAAATTTTATTTAAAAACTTTTAATAGTTACTATGCCTGGTATAAACTTACCGTCTGTGAATTTGATGCCCGAAATTCTTTCCATCGAGGAAACTGGGTGTTTGTTTGTTGTACGGCTGAAACATTTGGTTAAAATCATGGTACATAGATGCTAATTAAGTTTACATTAAATAAATACAGCAATACTTTTTTCTCTCGCTTTAAAATAGTTACATGCGCTCGCAGTAAAAGACTTGAAATCTTCAAAACCGAAAAAAAAGCAATACAATTAGTTAACTTAGAATTAGGGTAATAATTGGTTCCGTGTCCGATTACGATTCCGCTTCCGATTCTACAGCTTGGGATTATCGAAGAGGGGCCCGCGGGTGACGGTGATATCGGCATAGGGCGCCGCCTGGGTGATATTCAGCGCCTTGAACTTCTTCAGCACCAGCAGAGAGTAGAACTTCTGAGCTGCCTGCTTTCTGGTATTGCGCACCGTAAGCTGTGAGAGGCTGAGATGGTCGTGGGTGTTGAAGTGTACTCGTACATCAACGAAGAGCTGCGCTGCTCTCTTGTTGAGCACACGCTCCTCGAACTGTTCGTCGGTCTCGTTCTCCATCTGCTCGTCGGCGGGCACGGGCTGCAGTCCGACGGAGGGCGGGAAATCGTAATCGTTCCAGTCCGTGGATATAGCGCAGGTCTTCTGGAAGTCGTTGCCAACCGCTGCCTGCGTCTGCTGCTCGCTCTCGTTCAGTATGGAGCTGACCTGATCCGGCGGCAGATTCGGCAGCTCCATATCTCCAATATCTCCACCATGATGCGGCGTCATGCCACCATGATCCAGACCGGCGGGCGTCAGATCGCCGTGCTGGAAATCATCACCCAAATCGTGATGCCCGTCGCGTGGCGTCAGCGGCAGCTCATTGAGATTGGAGAAGTGTTCCATATCGTTAAAGGATAATAAAGCTGGACTACGCATATTATCAAAGATTCCGGCTTCCTGCTGGCTCTCTTGCTGCTTGCCGTCCATGTCCAGGGAGACGGCTGATAAGCCCAGGGATTTCTCCTGCTCACGCAGCGCTTCCGGCGCCGCCAGACTCTGGCCAAGCGTCGCCTCCGCCTTGGCGTCCACCTTGCGCTTGCGTCCCTTTTTGCTGACAATCAGCAGCGAACTGTCGCCCTCCTGCGTGTACAGCTCCAGGCCCAGCACATCCATGGGCGCAATGCTGGCAAAGTCCTCCAGCGGCGTTGAATGCGACAGCAGCTGCCGATTGTAGTTGTTCAGCAGCACCCGGGCGGGTATGGTGCGGGAGGGCAGCGCAAACAGTTTCTCCACGCCCCCCGTCTCCTTCCAGTACATCAGCCGCTTGGTGGGCGGCGCCAGATCCAATGTGGTCAGTATATCCGATGTGTCTGCCAGTTGTGCCTTCATCTCCTCCCCCGAAATGTTCTTGATCTCGTCGATGATCAGCTTGCGCTTGCGCTTGGCTTTGGTGGCGCCTCTGTAGGTGGTGGCATCGATGGGCGCCAGCGCGAATCCCTCGTCGTCCTGCTGCACCAGCGTCAGATCATTTAAGGCCGCCTCGTTGCCATCCACATGCGCTGCCTCATCGAAGCTGTGCTGCTTATCGGCAGGAAAATCCTGCTCCTTATCCGGCGCCTCCGAGTTCACCGAGGAAGCGGGCGAGGGCGGCTGATCGAAGTTGTTGAGCCCCTCGTCATCCGAGTAGTCCGGCGGATTTGCGGGCTCCGTCAGCGGCTTTTCATTGAGGCCGACGGTCTGCGGCGGCTCGCCAAACAGATCATCCTCAAAGAGCGCCGGCTGCCCAAAGGAATCCCCAAAGCCATCGCCATCCAGCCGATCGCTGGGCAGCTCCGACTGTGTGAGCGTGATATTTGCATCGTTGGGCTCCTCCACATGCCCCAGCACGTCGTCATCGAAGAGCTGATCGTGCATGTTGCCGGACAGCGGGCCGCGCATCATTTCCGGCGTATCCGCCTCGAAGCCAATGTCCCCGAATCCGTCGTCCTGCAGCGACAGCGACAAACTGCCGTAATCCTCCCGCATGGTAATCTCATCCGCACGGGATTGGTTAACTGAAAACTGCGCCTCAATGTCTATATCGTTTAATTCCGGCAGCGCAGTGTCGAAATCGTGAAAAACCTCCGGCAAAGTGATCGCATTGACGTTCGCCTCCCTGTGCCCCTCCGGCAGATCCACCATGCCCGGCCTAAAGGCCATTTTGATCTTGACGAACGCCTCATTGCAGTCCGCCAACAGATACTTGGCTTTACGCGAGTAAATCCTCACAACGCCCAGAAGTAAATGCCCCGAAGTTCGCAGCGCCAATTTCACTTTTGGCTGTAAGATTCCCTCCACGGATTTCTCGATGTTCGTCTCGAAGACGTGCGCCTTGGTTATCTTCTTGTCCCAATGCGCGGCCAGCCAGATGCGGGCCAGCGGGCCCTTCTTGGCCAGTATTATGTGTTCGTAGAACATGCTTTGCTTTTCTTTTTGCCTCGCTTTCTAATCAAAATAATTCTTATTTTTCATTAATACACAAACAAAACAGAGATGCACAAATTATCAAACATGGCGACATCGATGCTCCGATACACGATTATCGATACTTTTGTACAGTCAGTTCAACTGAAATCAAATACAAATCAAATATAAATCAAATATTGCTTTTTAAATTGTTTGCTTAATTTATTGTCTTATTTATTGTTAATAAATTAAATTATTGACGAAATAAAATATAAGTTATTAATAAGCATGGCGACATCGATGCCTACACAACTATCGATACTCTTGTACAGTCAGTTCAACGAAAATCAAATGCAAATCAAATATAAATAAAAAATTGTTTTCTAAATATTTACCTAATTTATTAACAAAATATAAACGCTATATATAATAAATTTAAATGTTTATGAAATAAATTTCTTGCCAATTAAACATTTTGCCATTCGCATTGTTGCACGAACATCACGTAAGCCAACAACACGCTTGCCACAATTAACACCGTTGTGTTGAAAGTGGTGTTTTTTCAGTTGAATTTGGTGCTATAGCCAGAAATGGCCAAATTGGAATATGAAATTAAAAAAATTGCTATAATTGACTGATAAGCAGATTAAAATCGGTTCATAAACACAGGAGTTTTAAACTACGAAATACTTGAACTTAAAAGTTCAAAAACAAGCGTAATATTAAACATAGAATGTTGTTATTTGGTATATATACTCTATTTTATTTTTGTAACTATGTATTCTGAAAAGCGCATTGAAATCGATTAATAAACACAGGAGATATATGCAATTGGCAGCGTAGCCCAGCAGCACGTAAAAAGGGAAGTACTGCTGATACGCTTAGTGTGACAGTTTTATAAAATTGTATAAAAAATAAAGGGCACAGGGTATTCTACAGTCGGTTCCGTCCGACTGATCTGCCCCCTCCAAATTGTTAGACATTGCTTGGAGCACTGATAGCTTGACTAGGACTCGGTTCGTCAATATTGAGCGAAACGATGTGTTTCTTGGCCACCATAACGTTGCCCAGTAATCGGGGCTCCTGCCCCTCCACCAGGTACTCCGCGCACATGGACAGCACTATATTGGCATCCCGATCGGTGCAGTTAAAGAATCCCACTAGGACACGCCCATCAGTGATGACGATTCGCAGGACTCGCCCCAACCATTTCTGCAGCTTCCGCCGTCCTGGGGTTAAGTTGGCATCGCACATCTGAGGCGCATTTGTTGTAATCCGGAAGGGTTCCGTTATAGGGGGAGGGGTGTGGGGCTGCACCCGAGTGCCGTTAACGCTGAAGTCGGCCATATAGCTAACTATATTCCTTTTTCTATATAGAACACGGTGTTTATTGTTGAAAATTTCGATAGACTTTGTTATGTATATCGATTTGTTGTTGGAAAACTAAAAAACTAGTGCTGGCAGGTCAGCATTTTTCCGGTCAACTAAGATTTTTAAATGTTAGCGAATTTCTTGCCATTTGTTATGCAACACTGTAAAAAGGCGCAGCAGCAATATATCGATAATTTATATTTACGATAACAGACGCTGATATCGTATGCTGATAACCTCTTTACGATATCAATTGAGCTATTCATTTATTTGTTTTTCTGTTTCGCCGCTTTTTAAAATATCAGTTTTTATTTCCTGTAAAATGTCGGGCAAAGCATTAAATATTGGCGATCAATTCCCCAACTTCACGGCTCTGACCAGTGTGGGCGAAATTAATTTCTACGACTGGATGGCTGAGGATTGGGCCATACTTTTCTCGCATCCGGCGGATTTTACACCTGTTTGCACTACGGAATTGTCTCGCGTTGCCCAATTAATTCCAGAATTTCAAAAGCGTGGCGTGAAGCCAATTGCGCTGTCCTGTGATACGGCAGAATCGCACAAGGCTTGGATTGAGGATATCAAGAGCTACGGAAGTGAGTATTATACCCTAAAGTGATCTATATGAACTTGGGTATTATTAATTTGTGGAAATTATTTATTTCTTCCTGTATATCTGCAGAGCTGCCAAGCTTTGACTATCCGATCATAGCCGACAACAAGCGAGAGCTGGCGCTGAAGTTTAATATGCTGGACAAGGATGAGCTAAATAAAGAGGGGATTCCCCTGACCTGTCGCGCTGTCTTTGTGATCGATGAAAAGAAGAAGCTGCGTTTATCGATTCTCTATCCAGCCACCACAGGCCGCAATTTCGAGTGAGCTTCAAGCGATAATTAACTGAACAAATATTTAAATTTTAATTCGGGTTTTGTTTGCAGTGAAATTCTGCGTGTCATCGACTCGCTGAAGCTGACGCAGACGAAGAGCGTGGCCACGCCTGCCGACTGGAAGCAGGGCGGCAAATGCATGGTTTTGCCCACTGTGCAGGCAGCCGATGTGCCAAAACTGTTTCCCGAGGGCATCGAGACTATAGAAGTTCCATCTGGCAAGACTTATCTACGCATGACGGCACAGCCTCGTGACTAATGTAATTAGTTTTGGAAACGATTTGTGATTTGTACACATTTTATTACAAAAATTATACATATTAATTATATAAATAACAAAATAATTGTCTTACAACCGTTTGCGTCAGTGTGCCTGGCGTTGAAGCGGGTTGAGCGCTTTGGATCAAGGCTAAAGCGGGTCCAGCTAAGAAGCCAACTGCATAAAACATTTAACTTACGAACTAAACTCGTAGTTGGGGGAATGTTTGTTCTACATCATAGCTAAATTTGTGTTTTTGCTACTACAACATAAATATACATATAGTAATCGGTGTATAATAATCGTAATAATCGTAATAATAGTAATAATATATATTGCAACTGGATAACCGCAAATAAAAGCTAAACGTTAAGGCCAACTCTGTACAAGAAGTGAAAACTCGTTCCAGGATAGAAGCAAGCCAGACAGAAGCTCATACCCATAACCAAGAATATCTGCAAGAAGAATTGAAAATATATAGTATATTTTATGAAATACTAAAGCTGTTTAGGCATAGCACAAGTGACAATTGAACTTGACTTATATCTGGAAATTTATATGAGCTTTTAATCAGTAAATATTGAATTACAATATATATATATCTTGAAAAAGTTATATCCAATTTAAGTTGAAAGTAATTGAATAAAAAGCATACCGATTTTTTTTTTTATTGCTATACAATTATTTAAGCAAATCAGTGCTGCAAACTTAATAAAAATACGGAAATACGAAGTTGTCGTACGAACCCCTTTAAATAAATGGTTTTGGAAGGAAAATATATGGTTCGATCGATTCAATATTTGAGTTTTGCTTGCGATTCGGGTTCGTTCATTTATTCTTTTATTGATTGAATTCAAAACGATAAAGTAGCTAATTTTTGTGTGCTATGATATTAGCAGAACCATTGTAAATCCATAATTTAAAGTTATCGTTAGGTGTTCTAATTATTAGTATTGATGATGGAAATGAGAATAATAGCAGAATTTGTTGAATTGAAGGAGATTGGTTTAAACCGGACTCGGTTTCAGAAATTTGGTTAATACTCCTTTGGATTGGAGGATTGGTAAAGTAAAATAAGTTATAAAGTTCCGGTAGCAAAATTGGTTCATTTCTAATGATGCCCTCGGGAATTAAACCGCACCCAGTGATGTTTTATGTGAATAAGGTTATGATACTTAGTCCCTACGCCACCCCTGAAGACTACTAATTGATAATGAAATTATTTTTTAGAATCTTATGATAATGATTAGGAATTGATCTGAGAATAAACTCAGAATTATTTGCATTAAACCGAGGAGATCGATTCAAACAGGGTGCGGGTTCTGTCATTTGGTTATTATTATTATTGGGGAGCTTGTGTACTGCGACCTGAAATATCTATTGTACCCCCTGCTGAACCTAAATCACATCCATTACTCCAATACCCTGTCATTTGGTTAACACACGGTTTGTTGCAAGTATTGTTCTAAAGTAAACTAAATTGTGGAATTTCTGTTCAGTTTGCCATAACACTACGTGCCATAACTTTGGAACGCCTAAATTTTTAATTACAGAACTCGTTTTAGCACCAGAACAAGTCTATGTCGTATGCCAGTTTTTACCCTCTTTGTCTCAATACTTACAATTTAACTACCATACCAGATAAGCTAGTCTAGAGCGCTGTGCCCTCGGCCGTCAGCGGCGCTTGCTCTCGACCATGCGGGCCAGCCGTCGCACCAGGAAGGGCCAGAGAATGAGCACCACAAACCAAAGGGGCGAGATGTCCCTCAGTGGCCACCAGCGGGGCTGTTTGCGTGCTCCTTTAGCGAGTGTTTTTTGTGCATTTCGCAGCTCCTGCAGCGATTGATCCATGCCCTGCACTCGCTGCTGCACTGCAGCCATGTCCGAGTTCATGAGGGCGATGGTGCTCTGGATTTGCCGCAGCAGATCCGTGTTGTGGGTGATGGCCTGGGTGAGCTCCTGGGGCAGCATCGATTCGTAGGGATCGTCGTACTCGTCATCGGAGGGATCCACAATCGCCACGCTGCTGTTGTTCGTGTGGTTGTTGGCGGAGTCGTGGTTATAGCCATTGGTAGTGGGTTTGCTGACGTAGCCGTTGGTAAGTGTGGATGTGGATGAGGCTGGGGATGTTGCATGCCCATTGCGGGCGGGCTCCGCGGTGCTTGGAGGCGTGTCTGGGGCAAAGCCATTGCTGCTGAATCCATGCTGTGGACTGTTGGTGCGCGAATGGAACGGAGAGCTGGGATGCGATTCGGCCAGCTCACGCATGCCGGGCGAGACGAGCTCCAGCTCATCCAGATTGATGCTGCTCAAATCGTCCAATTTGCCCACGAAATTCTGCACATTTTCCGAGAAGGACATGGTCTCGATGATCTCCTGCAGGCCCTCGACATAGCGCTGCATGGCCTGCTCCTTGCTCAGATGCCGATTGCTGTTCCAGGCATCCCATTTCGCCCGGCCCACAACGTCCCAGAAGCCCGGCTTCTTCTGGCTGCAGCTGCCCTCCGAGGCCTGCTTGAAGAGGCCGTAGAACTTGAGCATCATGCTGGTGCTGGGCTGATAGGGTCCGTTCTTGGGCAGACCCTTGATCACGTTGACCGCCGCCTGGAAGCGTTCCTCGATGCCGGCCATAGCTGAAGAAAAAAATTCGTTAAATGCGTTTGCGAATAGGAAGAGATGCAGCTTATAGATATAGCGAGAGTTGGGCCAGTGAGAGTTGGGCCTGCGACAGTTCGCTATGTGAGAGTTGGGCTAGCGAGAGTTCGCTTAATCGTAGTTCGTCCAGCGAGAGTACGGCCAGCGAGAGCTAACCTAGCATGTTCTGTCAGTTATGAGAGAGAGTTAGGCCAGCCAGAGTTAAGTTAGAGAGTGGTCGGCCAGCGAGAGCTATGCTAGAGAGGGTTCGGCCAGCGAGAGTTTAGCCAGTGAGAGTTCGGCAAGCGAGAGTTCAGCAAGTGAGTGTTCGGCCAGCGAGAGTGAGGCCAGCGAGAGTTAAGCTATCGAATGTTCGGCCAGCGAGAGTTTGGGCAAGCGAGAGTTCATCTCACGAGAGTTCGGCTAACGCGAGTTCGGCCGGCAAGAATTCGGCCAGCAAGAGTTCGGCAAACGCGAGCGAGAGTTGAGCCAGCGAGAGTTGGGCCTATTAAAGTTCGCCTAGTAAGAGTTATGACAGCGAGAGTTTGTCCGGCGAGAGTACGGTCATCGAAAGTTAAGCTAGCGAGTGTTTGGCCAGAGAGAATTCGCCTAGCGAGAGTTAGGCCAGTGAGAGTTCGTCAAGCGAGAATTGGACCCGGAGACTTCGGCAAGCGAGTGTTCGGTAAGCAAGAGTTCGGCCAGCGAGAGTTGGGCCAGCGAGATTCACATTAATTAACACTCCCGGAGGTTACCGGCCGAGCGAAGCGACATATACGAATATATATATAAATGATATATATGTATGATATATAAAGATATATATCTATACAGCTTCACTTGCTACACGCCTCAGTCTCAGCCTTCAACTGGGCAGGTGAACGGCGTTTGGGGCTTACGAATTACCTAATTATCTTGTGCAATTGCTGCAGCTGTAGGTGATTTGCTGTTGAGATTTGGCCGTAGACTTAAGCACTTTGGGTTGGCAATTGAATTTGGCTTCTGTGTGGTGCCAAAGTTCGAGTTCTGAAAAGTCAAAGTCGACGTTCAATAGCAAACAAAATTTGTTATTGCGCTGTCTTCATTTTTAGCTACCGATAACGCGCACTTATCGCCGTGTAAATTATATATTGTTTAAGCGACCATCAACGAGCTATTCTACTTGTTGTTGTTATTGTTTTTATTGCTGCTGCCGTTGGCTTCACTTCGTTTTAATTCGTTTTGCAATAAATATAAACATACTATAGATGATGATTGCTGTGTGAGAGCGACTGCCGTATCGATAAATCGATAGTTGACACAGTTATTGGCAGAGAGCCAATTCGTGTATCGATGTTTGGCTCTGAGAGCGAGAGAGCGCATTGTTGCATGTGGGGTAGTCCAGCGTTTGGCGGCATTTATTGTGAATTTGAATTGAAAATAAAAAATTATTATTTTGTATTAAAAAGCAATTAATTAGAGTGTATTTATTGCCAAAAACGTAAATATAATATGGCATATCATTTATTTTTACTCATTCAATAGTTTGCAATTGAATAAAATCGATTTGTTTGCTATCGGCGGCTTATTCAAATTACTTGCAAAATACTTGCATTTTTTAAATCTTTATTAATGCTAATTTATACATATGCTTATTGAAATAATATATAATATAAATATAATATACTAGTATTTAAATATCTTAAACGATACTATTATTCTTTTAATAAAATACTTTTGCCACAATGTTTTGGTTGCGGTTGTCCTGACAACCGAAATTTCTTTGCAGCTTGTGAGGAGATTTTTTTTATAAATATATAAACAGCATTGGAAATTTAGGAAATTTATACAAAATGAGCACCAAACCGACAATTTGCTTTGATATATCCAAAAATGAACGTTTCCAAATTATGGACAATTACAAGATGCTGCATCGCAAGCTGAAATCGCATTGGAACGTGGAACAGTAATTTAAATTATAAATTACTCAAGTCTTTCGATTTTATAATTTATTATTTTACAGAAGCGATGGTGAGCTGAATAAGGAGCGTTTGTCGCGTACCAAAATATTTGTCCTGGCCGGACCGCAGGATCGTTTTACCGAGGATGAGTTTGAGGTGCTGAAGGAGTACGTGGAGCAAACGGGGGGCAGTTTGCTGGTGCTGCTGGGGGAGGGGGGCGAGCAGGAGTTCAACACGAATGTAAACTTCTTTCTGGAACAATATGGCATCTATATCAACAGCGATAACGTTGTGCGTCCGCACTACTACAAGAATTTGCATCCGAAGGAGTGCATCATTGGCGGTGGTGTCGTTTGCGAGTCCATGTGGCGTCATCTGCTCAAATTGGACATCGAAAAGGTCGATTACGATTTCAGCGATGAGAAGTACAAGCTGCACTTTCAATACCCCTACGGTGCCACCCTCAACGTATCCGAACCTGCGAACGTGCTGCTCACCACAGGCCCCGTCGTCTATCCCTTCAATCGTCCCTTGGCCGGTTATTATAGCAATGGCAAGGGCGGCAAGATATTGGCCCTGGGATCTGGCTATATATGGCACGATAAGTATCTGCAGGACAAGACCAACGATGCCATGCTGGAGTATTTGCTGCAGCTGCTGGGCACCAACAACATCAGCTATACGCACTTGGACTTTAACGATGTGGAGGTAAGTCTGAGCTGTATACTTTCCTATTTTACATTATTCATATAGCCAATGAGAGTTGGGCCAGCAAGAGTTCGGCTTGCGGGAGCTAGGCCAGCAAGAGATAGGTAGCAAGAGATCGGCTAACGAAAAGTCGACTAGCGAGGGTTCGGCAAGGGAGAGTTGGGCCAGCGAGAGTGACGAGCCGGAGGTTCAGGGCTGAGGACACTTACTGATGTCAAATTAAAATAAATAAATAATAATTATTAAAATACCACTCTCACTTGCCACTCAAACCCACCACACGTCTGCATCTCATGGCTGCAACCACTGCACTGTAATTAGCAGCCCTTTGAAAACTATCCTAACTCTACTAACTAACCCTATTGTTGCTATAAAATTTTATTTATATTTCAATTCTCTAGCTAAACGACAACAAACACTTTACGGATCTGGCCTTTCTCGCTGATATGCCCAAGGCGTGTCTCATCGACTCCATTGGCACCGAGATGCCAGCGGACTTCAAGCAGATGTTCGATATGACCTTGTGCTCCCTGAGCAATCGATTGCTCAAGGACGTCATCGATACCTATGAACAGTTGCATGTTAACTACGAACCCTTGAGAATTATTAAGCCACAGTTTGAGATTCCGCTGCCGCCGCTACAACTGGCCACATTTCCGCCCATTTTTAGTGAACCGCCCGCCCCCCCACTGGAACTGTACGATCTAGATGAGACCTTCAGCCCGGCACGCTCCCAGTTGGCGCATATTACTGGACAGTGTCTGCAGGCGCTGCAGTCCAAGGAGCCAGCCCGAAGAGCTCTTAACCAGCGAGAACTGGAGAATTACGTGAAGGAATGTGCTCGCATAACGGCCATTGTCAGGGAGCATCAGGAAATGCCCGCTCGCGAAATTCTCAACATTGTGGCTAGGCAGATTAGCAGCTTTATGCCTTATGTAGAGGATTAGAAGCAGTATTCGAGTATTGAAAATATTATTCAATAAAAATATATTCTTCAAAGTCTAAATTTGCATTAAAAATAAATTGAAAAGCTATTGGCTGCGTTCACGGCCGTTGCGCTCCATGGAGCGATAACTCGATAAATTTTTACATTTTCAAATTTAAACAGCTGTGTTCGCTGCATGGAGCGATAATTTTATCCAATGGAGCGCAAAAATTTTATGCTACATGCGCTCCACGAGATTTTACAGTTATGCCACATTTAGGGTTGCAATTTTCGGCAAAATAATCGTTATCGGTTAATCGCTCCATGGAGCGCAACGGCCGTGAAAATTTCGCTGCTATCGAGTATATTTTGTTATCGCTGACTACGTTTGACTGTACAGTACTTGGACTTATCGATTATTATTATGACAACTTGAAATAATAATCATAGCATTGAATTATAAGTTTTAAATTAATTTTTAGTTTGTGATTGGCTTTATTTCGCGTTATCGTAAAATAAATTACAAAATAAAATACATTTGCATATATATTCGTATTCTTATCCGACTAAATATTAATTTACTTACAAATTTTGGATTAATATTGCGCTGTGTGTGTTTGTTATGCTACATCATATAGTACGAATCGAACATATTATATATTAACGCAGACTCTCCTAATTGTGCATAGTTCGAATTAAATTGTTAAGGAAGCCGTCGGCTGTTGTTATCCTTAAAACCTTTCTACATATACAAGCTAAGTTGAATTTTTATTATTTATTTTTTTGTAAAAAATCACATAATTGAAATTAAGGACAAAACAAGATGTTAAATTCGTAACAAATTTACAGAAATTGTTATCAATAATTTACTTTCGGATTGGTCACTTTGGAATCCATTTTGAGATTAATTCGTTCGATTTGTTGTCGTTGTGACCGATCCAATTACAAAAGATATTAATTAAATATGCAAATATTTAAGCATTTTCATTTATACAGTGCAATTCGCTAAGATTTCGTTCGGTTTTATGTATTTTCTTTTTGGCAATTGGTTACGCGCTTCTTGTAGTTTGTTAGGCATACGTAGTATTGTTAAACATGTTGCATAAAATCATCCAAATCCTTGACTGCAATCGGTAGTTTCGCTTACAACAATATACAGGGTACTTGCTGGCAAGCATAATTATTATTATTATTTGTATATTCATATACTTGTGTTCTATATATAAAAAGTGGTCCTTAATTCGAGACGTATGTGTGTAGGTGTGTTAAAAACATTAGTTTCATTGGGATTTTTAAGTTTCGCATGCTGCCTTTCCGTTAGGAATCGATTAAAAAACTTTCTCGGTAAAGTCGATTAACAAAATTATATATGCAATTCAAAATCTTTTCGTTTCTCTTCTATTCATCTTTTCAAATGTATGAGAAGTGTGTAAAGTTTGGTTATATCGTCGAAAAGTATTACAAAATAAACAAATCTGATCATTCTCTTAATTGTTTCGGAACCGCTACGGTTGCTACAGAATAAAATACAATTGTTTGTTTTTTAGCATGGGTTTTGTTTCGGTTTGTTTTGTTTTTTGTTGTTTTAGTAAGCTAATATAAATCACGATAATATGGCCACGCTGCGCCGCGGACCGCCCTGACTGATATTGTCCATCGAGGACCATTTCTTGATGCCATTCTTGAGCGCCTCGGCGGTGACTTTGTCCTGCATAACGCGCGACATCGCCTCCAGTTTCTGCGCACGCTCCTTGGACAGCGGCTCTGTGGGAAAGTTGAGTTCGTTCGCCTCGGCGAGCGTTCGCAAATCGAAATAATATTTGGCATAAACTGATGAGGGCACGTTGATGTTGAACTGCAGCAGCTCCAGAAACTGACGCTCCAGCTCGTTCATATCCTCGACCGTAATGTCCTTGAGTATCTGGCAGTAGTCCACATTCCACACGGCCTGATCGTCCCACACCTTGGAGGCAAGCAGTATGGCACCTGCGATATCAAAATTAACAGTATAAATAAAGAGTTTCAGATTTTAAACTAAGATGAATGTTGCTACAAGTTGGTATTTAATAATATTATTAAAATATTGCGATTGGGATACATTCATTATATTTGATTAGTTTTCTATACTTCGCACCCATGAAATGATTAAAAACAGGATTATATACTTTGTGTAAATGACAGATCACATAGATCTTAACAACAAGCTGAGTCGATATAGTCTGTCTCTTTTTTGGATGAACGCTGAGATCACAAAAACTATAAGAGCTAGAACCACAAAATGGCGAAGTCTCTTTTTGGGTGTTATGCACATTTTTCATTAGAGATAACTTAATAGAACCTTTCAGTTAATTTAAAAGGTACAAGGTCTGGTCACTAGAAAGATTAGCAACCGTTGTCTCGTTTGGTTTTCGATCTCGGTTTTTGGATTGAGCGTAACATACGAGTCGGTATCTCACCGACCGCTTCAAATGATAATACTACTGCCTTGCTTAGCTAATGAGAGTCAGAGAATAATACCAGAGTCGGCTAAAAAAGGTTTTTTTTTTCGCTATTATTGCGTTTGCCTTATGTAGTTGGTTTAGGAAAAGCAGTCAAAGAGAAAGAAGAAAGAAAGAAAGGGCGCTAATTTCTATTCATATGCTTGTTCTCCGACACGTTTACTCATCCAGAAATTCTTTGGAATTATTTAAGACTAGAAAGAGCGGTCGCAGATTGAGCGAACACTATCACGATCCAAAATTAGGTTTGAGTGGTTCTTTTACAAACGGAACGATCTACTCTATACACCTAATATTCTCATATTATCAATGTCTTTATATTTTATTTGTCTGCTTCTACTTACCCAACACCATGCGTTTCCAGTTGCAGGGTCCCACATCGAGTTCCGCATAGGTGAGCAAGCGTTCCAAGTAGACTAGCGTGATGATCGCACACTCGGCCGTCAACTGGGCGGCATTGAAGAGGGTGCGCACAAATTTGTAGATCTGCCGATGCTCTGGATTCTGTGTGTCGTAGTTGTCGGGCACATGATCAATGGTCAACGGATGCAATTTCTCATCGAAGATGTCCAGCCGTCGATCCGACTGACGATTCTTGATGTGATAGTAAATGGCCAGGGAAACACATTTCACCGTGTTCTTCAGATTCGGCTGCGACACGGTGCTGTCATCCAAGTAGATGGTTGAGCACGAGGAACTCTTCTTCAGTCCACCCGGAGTGGTACTGCCAAACCCGGTGCTGTTACCACCGGGAGTATGGGCGCCGCCACCGCTGATGACGCTGCTCTGCTGTGCGATTTGATGCTGTGAACGCTTGCGTGTCATGCCACCATTCTCGACCTTGGAGCGTTCCAGAAACATTGTGGCAGCTGTAGGATCCACCGAGGGATCCTCCTCGCCCTCCAGCAGCTCGCGCTCCGAGATGTGCTGCAAGTTCTGTTGGTTCTCAAAGTTATCATTGCTGTTGCCCTGCTGATGGTGATGATGATGATGATGCACCGACATCGCCACGCCCCCAGAACCATGATGACCGTCCAGCTGATGGTGCGATGAGTGTGGCAACTGATGACGCTCCTCAAACACCGGCGGTATATCCTTCGACTTGCGATCCGACTGCGGACTCGAATACGCACAGCACGAGTTCTTGTTGCCCATGGCTGAACTTGCAAATCGTCGCTTAAAATTGAATAAAATAAATGCAACTGCTTAAGCGTCTTCTGACTAGTACGAATCTCCCGATCTCCCCTCTATTCTTGGGTGTCTTTTGGTAGTGCCAAGTGTGTCTTTATCACTTGGTTTTTCTCGCTTTTTTCGGGCAGTTAATGCGCTGCTCACGCTTGCAGCTGGCTGCAACAGGATTTGGCACTGGCTCGTGTTTGTTGAGGACCCGACGCGGATTCCATGTGCATGGCGCTGGTCTATCCTGCGACAATGACTCTTGCAACTTGCAACTGCAACACTTGCAACACTGCTGTTGCCTGCAACCGAGCGCCGAACACAAATCAAATTATCGAGTAGCTGCAAAGATGATAACGTTAGATAATAATAATAAATATTATGTAACTTTCAGATAATTTACTTAAGAATGAATCTTTCATTTCCTTTTCTCAACAATATTTCTATCAATGGGATTTATTAATGTCCGGTTCGATTGAAGATTTGGCTCCCTAATTGTAATTAATATTTAATATTAATTATTATCTGGAGTCTTCTGAGCAGCAGAAATTGCTTGAATAAAAAATAGATTCTTTATTCCAAATCTAAATTTCTGATAATTATTCCAAAATCGGGTTCTTAAAGATACAGTTTTAAAGGTAAAAATTCGGAATTTGTGAATAAAAAACAGATAAGAAACAGCAAAGATATGCAACAGACAATACAAATGAAGTAGGTCTTCTACTGTCGGTTACGTTCGACTGTAGCTCCGTCCTTACTGGTTCTTTTGGTATTCATATATTTCATAGATATTCATACACAGATTCATTTATAGATATTCAGTCTATTCATTTTAATGGCCTTTTCTCTGATTGCTTTTTACTTGCACATTTACGTTTATTTACACGACGAAATCAAATTGATAAAGATGCTGGTCGAAGGCGAAGACAAACATCGCCCCTCTCACTTACACACACGCACAGCGATGCCAATTTAGCGGGTTTTAGAAATTGATATGAAAAATATTATTATTTCATCAATATGTAGATTAAATACTTCTCATTGTATTTTATTTTTATTACGTTTTTTAATTGTCTTTTATTTTGATTTTTATAATTTTTAAATATTTAAAATCGCAAATCTAGCCATTTCTGGCAGCACTGGTGGCGCTCGAGATAAGATTTGGGTGTTTATTTACTAAGCGGCGGAGCCGACTGGCGCTTAGATTATTATTGTGCAAAAATTAATTAATTCCAAACACGACATGTGGGAGTCTTTGAGTGTGTGTGCGTGCGTGTGTGTGTGAGTTATTCGAGCTGTTGCTGAATTTGGTTGCCAGAAAACACTCACAAAACATTTACGAATAACTATAATATTCATTCGAAATGGGGCGGGGCCGAAAAGTTTGCTGGCCAAGCGGTTTGGCCGTTTAAGATTGTCAGTTGGCCCAAACGCACATTAATCATGGCCTAGATAACAACAATAACAACAAAAAATCAGCAAACAGCAAAAAACAGCAACAAAAACAATATTAAGCTAAAATTGCCGCTGTCGCCATAAAAAAACTTCACACACACACAGATACAATTACGTACACACACACGCATGCATTGTTTCGTGTTGTTCAATGCGTTTAGCTTAAATAAAATCGCTTAAGCTGCCTTATCGGTGGCCTATCGCTGTTAAATGCCTCACAAACAGCTTTAAACAATTTATAACATATTTATCTATGTTTTAAATATCAAGTGCAAGAAAATTACTTTTTTATGTTGCAGCTTCTTACAATATACTGGCAGTCAGCGCATCACGTGCACATGTTGTCATTCACAGCCTGCGCGCACATAGCATCTGTTTTGCGGTACTCAAAATGGCACTGCTACTGCCGATAACAGCGCTCTGTTAGCGCATCGAAATGTTAGCGAGCTATCGATTCAGTTTTGAAAAACAAACAGCAAAAAACATATTTTATAGGTTTAATAATATTTTATTAGTATATTAAAAGTCATATGGTGTTATTATAATTTGTTGAAAGTATTTCGTAATAAGCACACACCTCAACCATTCAATTACCCAGCCAATACGTATGCATATTAAATAATTAGAGTTCAACTTAGTTGGAAAATTAAATACATGTTGTCATTTTCTTTGGTAAATTGTCGTTTTTTGCGTTTTTGTTTTTGTTTGCGAAAAACTTGAAAGTCGTAATTATTTGCTTAGTACATAAATTACGTTAGTTTTTTTTTTGTTTTGGGTGTTAAGTTGCCTTTTTTTTGTAAATGAAACAAAATTATTTACAGTTTAGCGTGCAGAATGTTTGTTTTAGGAATGTGTTAAGTGCTGTGCTAATAGATAATATGTAACTTTATTACTTTGTATTGTTAATAATATAATTATTATGAGCACAGCAGCCTGTGCACGCTTATTTACACAAAACGCTCAAGTTGTACGTTCGATTTTTGCCTGGTTAAATACTTATATATGCCATTTGTTAATGTTTTTTGTTTTGTTTTTTTTTTTTTATCGTAGTTGTTTGTTAATTAAATTAATGATTGCTTTCAACTCATAGATTTTTACACATATTACAGTTGCTATTATTATTCTCAACTTGCACGATTAGTTTGTGGAAGGTTCTTAAAGAGTTGCCTCAACAATACTTGCATTTGCTTAACCATCTAAAATTTGTTTTCAAATTTAACAGATTTTGAGCGCCAACTTTTTTTTTCATGCTGCTTTGTTGCTGTGGAAATGCGTGCTGAATATTTGAATTAAATGTAATACAGGAATTCTTATGCTTATTGTTATTGTTAATGGGTTTTACATACGGGCATATATATGTATGTTTAATATATTTATTGCTGCTACAAAACTACAATTCACTAATAACGTTAAGACATATCGTTATGCATTACAAATTTTATTTCTCATATAATCATAGTACTTGCATTTGCGTTTTTCATATTTATTTTAACTACTAATTAGCCAAACAACTTGGATGCTTGAACTATATGCACTTTAAATACAGCGTTTATCTTTAGTCAATGGGCATTTTCGCAGTTGCAAATTGGACATGGAAAATTAACAAAACATAATAAAATTTAAAAAAATTAAAAAATAGCTTAGATCAAAGCAGATAAAAATGGCAAATTTCATGCCGTTTTTCAAGAAAATAAATTTAAACTATGAGTAAAATTAGTTATAAAAGCCACAACCATTGTGATTAAATTATATACAGAAAAATTAATAATTATTTTTAGATAATAATAATTTTTTATGCATTGTGGAAATGCCCAAATCGTTCTTTGTTCTTTGGGTATTTAAAATTACCTAAAGAAATAGCTAATAAATAGCTTAAAAGGAAAATTAAAAATGGCCAAATAAAAATGGCGAATTAGAAATGGCGAATTCAAAATGGCGAATATTGATAAAGTGAGTACAACAAAAATAACTGAAAAGAAATTATTAAATAATATTTGAAGCTAAAAATGCCCATATCGTATTTTCTTTGGGTTTTTTTTTTGTACAGAGTTAAACATACATACATATAGCATATAAGGAGGGGGAAAAGTGAAGCTAACTGGCTATATATGGCGATTTTTAACTGTCCATAGGTTATTACTGTTGTTGTTGTTGTTGTTGCTGTCTACAATCGCTTTGAGCGTTCAATTTGTTCGTTAGACATACTATATATATCTATAGTTTATAGTTTAATAATAGTTTTACAAGTTAGATAAGTATGTACATATATGTATATGTATTTCATATGTGTATGTAGTGGTATGTGGTATGGTATGTCGTAGTATGGTATATATATGTATGCATGTATACGTTTACACGATACACGTTTATACGATAATTGTAATTCGCTAACTGTAGTATGTCCGAGTATAGTTTAATAATGGCAATCGCACACGCATATACATACATATATGTACATATGTATATTTGCGCTGGTTCACCAACTACAGTAGTTAATTACGAGTATTTACTACCTTAATAAAGCTATGATCCCAATTTCAGCTGATAATTTGGTACCTTACTGCTAAGCGCATTTACCACTGCCCTTTGCCCCGCCTAAGCACCGAGTGCAGCAAAGGGAAATCCCCTTTTTCTTCTCGTTTGTTTTTGTTCTTTCCTGCTCTCCCTAGCACTCAATGCCTGTTGCTTTGCTGTCTGTCTTGTCTGTCCGTTCGCATGTGTAAAGAGCAATGGTAAATCTTAAAAGAATGGTCCCGCTATCAGACATTTTGAAAACGTTTAAAACATTTTAGTTTGGATTCCTCATCGAATACGAGAAATAAACACACTCAAGAACTTAACTCAATCGAAAAGAATCATCTATAACATATATTGGTTGTAGGTATTTGTTTTTTTTAACATTTTGTTTTTTATGTTTTCTGTTTTCTTGAAACACAAGCCCAGTTCACGTATAAAAATAAATATGCTTATGGTAAGTACAACACTTTCTCGCTCTGTTTGTTGAACTGCTTAGGGTTGTAGGGCTTTACGAGTAGAATATGTTTTAGTTTTACAGTTATTATAGTTATGCTTAACACTCATATAGTACATATGGTTAGGTAGTTAGCCAGGTGAATATATGGTTCGTATATAGACCGGAAATTCAATTAAGAGTTTGTTTTTGAAAGTCTGTTAGAGGTCGTTTAGATATATACATAGATTAGTATTTAGTATTAGCTAGTTTTTTAATGTTTAGTTGCAAGTTTCTTTATTCAGGTATTTTAGTTAGGTACTTAATAACTAGACAGCCCAAGGCGTCGTCACTTTCAAATTCATTGAGCAAACATTGCTTAAATCAACAGTAAAGAAAGGCTTGAAGTATTTACCAAAAATAATATGTAGTTTTTAATGAAATATATTGTTGCATACATTACAAAAATCATACATTAAATTCCAGTTGAAAAACTTAAAAAGAGGTGTAATCAAAAGTTTCGTTTACTAAGCTAAGTAAATGCTTATTAATTGTTTTGTTGAATACCAAAAGCAAAAACAATCCAACTATTTACAGAGTTTCTGCCTCTAACAATCTCAACAAAAATATATATATTTATATATATTTTGTGCACTGCGCTAAGTACTATATATTAAGTAGGTTTTTGTATATTTTTAATCTGTAACAACAAGTTGTACCAGAGGTACATACATACTCGTATTATCGTTAATATATTCATTAATTATAACTCATTCTATACGTGATATATGATATATGTTTTAGCTGATTTTGATTGATCATCTACTAACATTTATTTTATTGCGCGTTTTATAATTTTTATTATTTTGAAGTTTGATCTATTGTGTTTAGTTAGTTGTTGCTTATGCTTAAGAGAATTAATTCGCTAAACTTAGTTTGTAGACGAGCTTGTCGAGCAGTTTATTATTATAGTTTATTTTTGTTTTGTTTTGTTTTGTTTAATTTTGTTGTGTTGTGTTTTGTTTAGTCGGCAGCAGCGCCCTCTGTTGTTGCCGCTTCCTTTTGCTCGCCTGTTTCCGTTTCCGCTGCAGGCTTTTCCTCAACTGCGCCTTCAGCTTTTCCCTCGGCCTCAGCTTCAGCGGCGGCGGCCAGCGCACGTGCCTCGGCATCTGTAATTGGGAAAATTGATTGTAATTAGTAATATCATAATATGCCAATCTATTTAAATTAATAGGGAACGATGCCTATGAAATCAATTGTCGCCATCAATAAAGTTTTAGATGCAACGTAGAATTCATACAATTTTGCTAGGATAATTTATATAAACTAAATAAATATTCAAGTTTACAGCATACATATTTTTTGTATCGTTATCGTTGTTTTATCGTTTTGCCTGATATATCGATACAACATTATCGCCCAAACAAATTCAGGCTCGCGCCATTTTTAACTGATAACCAAATAAGTATGCTACATAAATTTATAAATTAAATTTTCAGCTGTTTTAAGCATTATTCAAGCTTTATGATTATTTTAAACCAACTTTAAAATGTAATTTAAGTGTTTATGAATATTTAAAAGATTTTTTCAAATTTGTTCACTTACGTTTAAGTTTATTTTTGTTTCTGATTGATTTATTTTTGTTTTAAAAATTGCTTGATTTTCGGGATTTAATCTTGTTTCTTGATTAGGGAACCGTGCTCTTTCTGCGACGCTCTAAGAGCTCTGCGTGATAGGTTTTATGTTATTCAAGAACTAAATTTGCTAACTCAATTTAATTGGTAACAGATCAAAAGGCGCTGGCACATTGAAATTCAATTAGGCCATTAGGCTAGCCAAATTTGAATTAAAATGCACAAACTAGGCGCCTTCTCTGGCAAATCTACATACCTTTGATGGCCTGCTCCTTCCAGATCCGTTTGTTTTCACTCAGACAATTCAGCCAGGGCTTGGCTATGCTGAACTTGGCAGTGTTGGCGCTCTTGCGTGACATTGCGCAAATTTGTCGCTTCTTTTCGTCAGCGGTTTCATCGTCGGCGCCCTCCTCGGGCAATGGCGTCGGCTTGGCCTTGATCACGGGCGCAATGGGCGCCAGGATATGCTCGAGCATGTCGGACATGATGGTCATGCTGGGGTCCACAATGAAATCGATGAAGCCGATCTGAGACTCGGCGACGAGCGTGTTCTTGCGATCACAGAGCGGACTGAAGGGCAGACCCAGCTCCTTTTCGAGATCACCCTGGCGGAAGAACTCCTCCAGCAGCAGCATGGTCCAGCGATGATGGACATCCCAATGTTTGGCCGGATGGGAGATATCACAACAGTGCAATACCAGCGACAATGCCTTCGACTTGTCTATGGATGACTCCTGCAGCGTCAACAGATTGCGCATCGTCTTCAGCTGCTGGAAATGATACGTCATATCGGTGGCCAGCACCATATCAATAATCAGCGTTCTCAGCTCCTTGTACTCCTCCCGCGACAAATGCGACAAAATATTCGCATCATCATCCCGCATCAGGCGGAAACTGGCGCTCACATGATGGTTCTCCAGCACAGCTCGATCATTGTACAGCAGTGCCGTCTCCGATCCCGACATCACGTGGAAATTGTTGGTGGTGCCCGTATGCTCAAAGTCATGCAACAAGGCCGCCAACAGGCTGGCAAAGATCTCCAGGTCCGTCAGCCAGTTCATCAGGCCCGTGTTGCACAGACAATAGTGCATCGACTGCATCACATCCACGGCATGCAAATTGTTGTGATACGGATTCCGGTAGCGGCAATATCCCTCCTCCACCCGATGCAGAAACGTCTCCAAAACTCCCGGCGCTATCTTGAACTTGTGCATGGCCCCATAGCGGTTCAGTAGGTCGTAGGCCACGTACTTAATCACCTGGCCACTGGCCGCCTCCGTCAAAGCAAACACGTCGAAGGTCCAATCATCAAGGTTCTAGCGAAAGAAAGTAACAGTAATTAATAGAAAGATAAACAAGGAATTTAATTTATTATGCTATATTTAAAAAAAATCGTTTATAAATATTTATTTTACTTTTTAATAAATGTTCAATAAATACTTGAAATAAATGCATACTTAATTTTGATAAATTATTTTATTTATAATATATGATAGTCTAGAAATGTATATGATAATCTCAAATTTAGCCCTTTGAAAGAGATAATTAATATAATAGTACATCCAAGAAATAAAATTTCTTTATGCTGTTAGAATTCGCTATTAATTGACATTAAAATATTTAATTTAAAAATTAAATTATTAGCACTTTACGAGACAAATAATTAAATAAAATTAAAATTTAATCAACGACAAATGAAAGTAAAATAAAATAATTGCTAAACACTTCTAATAATTTAACTTTACATTTAATTTATTTTCCTTAATTTAAATTTCCTGTTTATTATAATCTGTACCTATTAAAAATAAAAAAAGGGTTAATAACTTTGTATTCAGCATGTAAAATTAATCTAATATTTTGACGAATGTTTTTAAAGGGAATTTTTAACCAAACACAAAACAAAACTATCACTTTTCGAATTAAAGAGTTTTAAATAATTCACCTTTGTGCTTAGCATCCAAATAAGTTTAAAAATTCTTCTATAATTCTTTATTAAAACAAAATAAATGCTATTTTTAAAATACATAAATTTATCCTAACTTAATATAACCTTTTAAAACTTATTTATTTCCCAGCAAATTCTCTTTTCGAAATTAAATTCTAGCATCTTAAATAAAACTTTTTTGTATGGTTTTTTCTTACCCCGAAATATATAATTCTTTAGCAAAAATAATTTTAAACTTGCAGGCTAATTTCAATATAAGTTTATTATTGATTTTAGAGCACCGCAAAATATTATATCTTAGAAATTTAAATTTAAATTGTAGTCGGTAAAAAAATTAAATTGTTTAAGCTTTGAAGGGCACAGTTAAAGTTTGTCAATATATTTTTTTTAACTCTGTATGCATCTAAGTGCTGCTGCTATTTCGATGAAACTCACCTTGAGCAGCTTGACCACATCCGGCGGAAATTGCATAAGTGTTGTGCTGGACACGCGCCTGTAAATGCGATCCACAAAGATGCCGGCACGTATGGCATGGGCCACAGATCGGAACTTGGGCTTCTCGTCGCTGCGGCTGCGAGTGGTGGCCATCTGGCGGGTGAAGGTGGAGGCCAACCACTCGCGCACTTCCGGTGGCACCGCATCCGGTTGCACCTCGGAGAGCTCGTCATCCTCGTCCGCGAGTCGCCTATAGGGTATTTGGGGTACATTTGGGGTTGGTTGAGAAAGAAAAAACAATTTATTAGCGACAAATACCAAGAAGTGAATAATTATTTTTTGGGATTAATTATGTAAACTGAATATTATTTAATATAAATATTATTAAAAACCAAATAAATGCTAAAACAAATCAAGAAAATCAACTTTATTTTTAGCGCAATTTTGTATGTGTTTTTTATTTTATTTAAGACAAATTTTAGCTATAAGTGTTAGCGAGAAAGTAAAAGAGTAAAAGAACACAAGGAACCAAAAAGTTGTTATTAACAACATAAGAGTTTTTTTTTTGTGTTAGAAGGAGTGGGAAAAGTAGTTTGGATGGGTGCTTGGAAGTATAAATTTCAGTATCTTTTGGCTTATAAGTGTGTGTGAGAAATACAGAGACAAACAGAGAAACAGAGAGAGAGAGATAGAGATAGAGAGAGATAGAGAGTAAACGAGGTACAGACATTTAAACGGGATGCAAAAGACAGGCTAAGAAAGCTCGAACAGGCAGTGCATGCTGGTGTGTGGGAGTGTGAGTGTGAGTAGGTGTGAGTGTGTGTGTGAGTGTGGGTGAATTCACTAATTGCATGCCAAGTTTTCCGGATTTTCGCGAGTGTATAATAACAACAGCAATAACAAACGTGCAACGTGCAACAAACTGCTGAAAGAAGTTGACTTTTAACTTTTGTCATTTGGCCCTTTGCTAAACTTGCTCTGGCAAAGTATCTTACATCGTTATGGACATTATATATGTATATAGATATGTATATAATGCCTTGCCTTGTTTTTAAACTGAAATATCAGACTAATTGGTCAATTACATGGCAGGTGAAACAAGTTTACGGTACGCAATCAGTGCATTGCCATGGCAACAATTCAAAAGCCTGGCCAAATGCCGACTCCGCTTGAATTTCCTTAAAACATTTTTCCAAGAAATAGACAAAATACATAAACACAAACACACACACACATACAAAGAAAAGGTTAGCAGAGACAGAGAGAGAGAGAGTGAGAAAGAGAGAGGGAAAGAGACAAGAGCTGCTTTTAAGCAAACGCCTTTGTGTGCCCCAAACGACTTAAGCGACTTTTGCGAAAATATTCAATTATAGTTAATTAGTCGCAGGAGAGCCAAAGCCAGCACTTTCCCAGCCATCCACTAGAATTTAAATAAATGACTGCTTTTTCTAACGATGCGGCTTAAAACTATGCTATATTTTAAAAGAATTTCACTTTAATCCTTGTTAAATAACCCCATAATAAGGTCTATAAAAGATACAGAAAATTTTGCATTAAAATACATATATCTTGATTACTTTTGACATACTTTTTAGATAAATTCTTCTATAAATTCTCACAATAAATAATTTTTTTTGCATTTTAAAAAGCAAAATTATTTAAATTAACGATAATAAAATTGCTGTTACTTTTCCTATAATATATTACATAACCTCATTGCTTAATTTTAAATCAAGTTTCAGCTTCTAGCTGAACCCGTCATTTAATTTTTAACGTTATAATAAATTTGTAATTAATTTTTGAATGCTATAATAAATTGTAATGAAATCTTGTTTAATATCTCATGCTGAAGTTAAGTACTTGATGCAGATAAACCGCAACGTAAAGTTGCACTTGGTCTTTGACTCTTTCTCAAATATTTAGGAAAATGCAAAGTTTGCACAGTTTTCCTGTTGGCTTCTTCTTTCAACTCGCTTTGGCTTAGTTTAAATATTTAGTGTGCATTCTTTGACTGGTAAACATTTGGGCAGGAAATCTAGAATTCTAGAAATGTTCGCTTGGATAGCATAATTCACAGTCATAGTTGGTATCAGGGGCGTTTTTGATTCTTGATAAGCCCTGGGCACTTTTCTATAAAGGGGCTATAGAAAACTTTTAATTTATATATTATAAAATATATATTTTAAAAGTTTGTATTTATACGAAATTTTTATGCTATATTCACATCATGATTTTGTATCATTAATATCATCTATGTGTATAAAAAAAACTTTTAATTTATATATTATAATATATATTTATAAAATGTTGTATTTATTCGAAATTTTTATACTTTATTCTCATCAGGATTTTGTATCATTAAATTGTATCATTGTATCTATGTAAATATATCAAAAATATCTTTATATTTAAACTTAGAAAGAATTTGAATTTTACTTTGCTTTTGGTTAGCAAAAAAAAGAAAAGTAGGCATTCTATTTCCTAAAACTTTTTGTTATGAGCTTACTGAAAAAATGTTTGAAAACTATGAACTATAACATTTTCTGTTACATTACGATATTTCTATAATTTTTCTCTATCTGCAAAGAATAAATTTATTAATTTAACTCAATAACAGAGTTTAAGAGTCGATAGCTCGTTGCAGTAAAACTTTTAATTAGTTTATTAATTTTATGTGTTTTCTTGGCCCCTTTAATCGGGCGCCCAGTTCAGTTTAAGGTGGCAAAGCCGGCCCTGGTTCGTGTAACATAGTTTGTTGGTTGTTGTCAGTAACAGTCTGTGGTCGAAGTTATATAACTTATAACTTTAAACGCAATAGGGCACAAAGGACGCTGGTTGCTTTGGCCATAAGTTATAATTGGTGTGCACTTCCTATGTGGCAAGTGAGGAGCACTACGACTAGGGATCTATTACGATATTCGGTGTGTTAAAGTAGCGGTTTAGAGGCTGCATTGCTTAGAATTATGTTTTATGTAATACCATTCCGTTCTCATGGCATGCTCCGCTTCAGAGACGCACATCATTTTATTTAAATTTGTTTGAGAGTTTTTCTTTTCTGATTTTTATATAAATTGGAAAATCTGTACACTTTGAAGTCGCACCTTTTCTTCTTTTCCTGCGTCTCCTTGGCGCGATACTGAATTATGAACTGGATTAGCTCGACGGTTATGACGCTTTGACGGCTGCTTTCACGCCTCAGGCGGCTCATCGCAACGATCACGAAGCAAATGCTTCTGATTCTGCTCGTCGTCGTCGTTGCTGCTGCTGCTGCTGCTGCTGCTGTTCCCTTTGCTGTTGTTGTTGTTGACATGGATTGGCGTCAAACAAATTGACTTTGCGTCAATGTCAAATAGCCCTTTTTTTGTTGGTTTTCGCCTCGTTCTATTATTATTTATTTTCACATTCGCACTCGCTTTCGCATCCGCACAAATTCCAAATTAACCGTAATTTATCACTCAGCAATGAGGGCGGGGCGGGTCGGGAGGAGGCTTACAATTAGCGCAAAATGCGCTTTTAATGATGACAACAGTTGGGGGAAGGGGCAAGTGGCAGGGTGTAGGGGCAGGGGACAGGTGACACAGCACACGTGTGCAAATATTTGTGCACTCGAGTTCCGAGTTCCGTGTTCCGTTCACTTCTTGCCTTCCGCTTTTTCGGCGCTTTTCTTGTTTTCTTTTTGGCCACGTTTAATACGGTAGCAGCCGCTGCTGCTGCTGCTGCGTGTACTTGGCTCGTTGCGAGTTAAATTTAAACTAAATGTTGTGCCAGGCGCGCTAAAATGCCACAACATCGCGAAACTCTGGCCGCTTGCGTGCCCAAGGAGCAGCCAAATAGCGCCGTGCGTGCTGCTGCTGTCCCTATGTACTCCATTCTCGATGTACTACACCACATTCTATATCCCATATCCCATATCCCTTGCCCTTGCCCATCTCCAGGCCCAGACCCAGAAGCTCGGACCTGCACACGCCAGTCCGTGGGCCAACTGTAAAACAGCACAAGCCATATCAATTATGTCAGCAAGCAGAAGAACACAAATACAACAAAACAGCACTCAGGACACAGTCGTTTCAGTCGGACGCAACAGACGGTAGACGGTACATTTCTTTGCAAGCTTTTTTATATCTTTTTTATCAAGCAAATCTGCAGCAATGCATCTTATGCAACTTTCTTTTCTTTTTAATTATTTCTTCAATAACTTTCATATTTATCGGCCAATTTTACTGAAATTTCCAGCATCGTTTTAAATGTGGCCATATTCGTTCCATGCCAAAGTTCAGTTCGCTAGGTTTAAATTCATGCAAGTTATGGAGTTTTAATCGATTCGAAGGCAAAGTGGGCGTGGCATACAGCATTCCAAATCATCTAAAACTGCGTTTGCTATACACCTAACTACGTTTTAAATTTGACTGCTCTGGCTGTTATAGTTGCCGAGATCGAAATATTTTGCCAAAATAACTCATAATTTGTATCATTTGTGAGCTCTGCCACGCCTGTTACTGCCTGCTACATTTGCACATAGTTAGCCTACCCCAGTTCAGCCCATTTGATGGGTACAGGGCCCAAAAACAACTAAATAAAAATAAATAAAACGCAAGCACACAGGTCAGAGCAGCGGCAACTATTATGTACAAGGAGCAGCAGTCGCGTTGTCGTATATTTCTTTTACTGCTGCTTATTTCCACAAAACAATTACACAAAATGCTAAAAGGCATCGCCGACAACAACAACAGCAACAACAACAAGAACAGCAATAACAGATATAGCTGTAGCTATGACTATGGCTATATCCTGGCTCTTTTGGCTGGCCCTGATAAACACGACAACGTCACGAGCACAAAGCCTTTTCCAGCTACTAACTTCCTTTTTAAGCCTTGACGTATATTTTTTTTTCCTTTTGCCCTTATTGTGTTTAATGACTTTGCATGCTATATAGCTCGAATCTCAAGATGGCGGACCTGCTCGGACCTAGAAAGTTGCTAGCCTCGAGGTCGAAACCAGCAAGGTGTGCGACCTTCCCTATCCCCCCTTCCTAGTTACCACCCTTTACACGTTTTGTTTATTTCAACAATTGCATTTCATTTCATTTCATTACATTACAATTACAATTTCAATTACATTACATTACAATTTGCTTCGTATTTCACTTTGACGCGGCGCATGGCGTGCGTCGTAGTTTTCATGTAATGAATTGCAGCTGTTATTTTAGCACATTTGCATGATTCTCCCCTACATGCAGTGAGAAATCACGCAAGTTTCACTCAACAAGTCGCTGACTAAATTAATGGCTATCAAACTTCATATTTACTTAATTTACTTAGAAAAAGAATCACCTTAAACACATGTATTTAAAGCTGCGCGCTGTCGATAAGCATTCAAAGCGAATCGATGCCGATAACACCCATCGATAACTGCACGCAAGAGCAAATCGATAGCTGCGCTGCAAAGCTTGGCAACAGACAAAATCATAAATTGCAGCCAGTGTTGCCGGTTTAGCCTTTAAAGGCTAGATCTAGCAGATTTAATATAAATGGAAAATCTTTCAGTTTTTATCTAGCATCTGTTTTTACTGTGAATAAACTAGTACATCACAAAAGAATACTTCTAATTTTATTAAAATGAAATTAAATTTTTGTCAGATATTAATCCCCAACTATTTGTTTGGCAAAATCGAACAAAATTGGAAAAAATCCAGGATTTAACGAAAACTTTTTACACACAAAACAACAATTAAACTAAATATGCCAATTTATAATTTATTTGTTGGTATTTTTAGCTAAATTCTTATGGCAAACCTAGCTTCTTTAAACAATAAAAACAAGTACATATTATATATTTTTTCAATCCATAGAAAATATAAAATTTAAGTTCTCTTTTTAATGAAAATAGCAACAAATTTACAGACTTTCTTCTTTATTTAAGTGGCAACCTTGTTTTAATCTGTACATCAATTTATGCAGCACTCTTGAAAGGAAATTTAAACTTGTAAAAGTGCTAAGCACTTGCGTAAACTTTTTGTAGCACGTCTTAAAATCTTAAGTCAACAAATTTTGGCAGCTTAAAGCCATTTGAGGAGCAGACATTTCTGTTGGTCCCTTCGTGCTTGATTTTAAGGCTCATTTGAGCAAGGAACACAGGAGCAGAAACAGGAGCAGAAACAGGAACAGGAGCAGGAGCAGCATCAATGATAATGCGCTTCCACAAAAAGTATGCCCACTTAATAGTTATGCGTGCAATTTCCTGTGCCTGTGCCGGGAGGCATTTTGGCATTTTGTCGTTTACGTTGTCGTTGTTGTCGTCGCCGGCAACACGGGAAATTGCTGCCAAATTGACAACATTGTTTTCTGTCAATGATTTCTGCCGTATGCGGAGACGTTTTGAAAACTCATCCAAGCCTGCATATAGGCGCTATATAGTCCATTGGGCAGAACATGCGAGTAATACCGAAAGACAACAACACAAAGCCAGAGACAATGCGCCATTGCGTGTACGGAATCATTATGAAAACCTTGAAAATGCTGTGCAGGAGAGCTGTTTGATACTTGAGCAAAGCTTCAAGTAAAAATTTCTAGGAAAACCCGTTTTGAAGAATTCCAACTCTCAAAAAACTACTTCAAGTAGCTAAAGAATTTACGAAAACTTCTGTGAAATATGCCATAAATGCTAGGTATTATATAGAATAAATTAAAATAGAAACGAGTCTAGAGATTCGATCTTGATTCAACTAAAATCTGTTTCCATCTAAATTCGCAATTCCTAAATTTAAGAAAAAAATTCTTAAGCCAAGCATAATACTTAATGTGAAGCCTGCATAATTAAAATATTGAGATATAATTATTTTCACAGTACAATATTTCCACTCACAAAAATAATTAAATAAAATTTTAACTTAAACTTCGGATAAGTTATATATGTTTCATTTAAGGGCACATTTAACACTACTGGGCTATTAATATACATTTTGTATTAAGTACGGGTTGTATAAAATTAATCGCATTTATTCTCATACTATTTATGTATATTTAAATTGGTTTTTAATTTCAATTCTATATTCACCATACATAATAATATTATTTATTTTTATTATTCATTATGAATTTCTTTTTATGTAAGTTCTTGACAAATTATAAAATTATAAACCTAAGCAAAAAGGGGGAAAAAGGCAACCTATAGCTAAAAATTTATATACTGCTTTTTTCAGAACATATTAAAGATAGAACAGCGAACTTTGGAGTCCACCCTCGCTGATTTTCCGCCTGGCAGGCAGACTGATTAAAGTGTGTTTTCGGCGCAGTTACGTTGTGTTCTGGCATTGTGTTGTCATTGCCCAAAGGCCAATGCGAATTGAGCCAGTGGCAGGACATTCCGGCTAGGAAGGTCTCTTTCAATTTGATGCTCCTGGGCCTGGTCTATTTGGGGGCAGGTTTCAGCATTGGTGTCCTGTGGCACACGGCTACAGCTGAGCTGCTGTTGTCACTGCTTATGTGGCAAAAATTGGTAGTTAACATCATTTATTATTGATTTTGGCTTTGTGTAACATTCGGCTGGAAGGCCCCACAAAGATGGTAGAGCCTCAACTGCCCAGACGTAGTATGGAACGTCTGCGTTGTTTGCCTGGGGTTTCACAATCCGCTATTCAATTCGTTTTTGGGTCAGTTAATGCGCCACGCGAAAGATGATTGATGATAGCGACCCGTTATCCATATAAAATGTGGGAGTTTTTTTTTTTCTTTTGGGTATACAATTTGCTAAACTGTTACAATACCCGTTCTCTCTGCGAGAACAATAATTTAGTTCAGTTTTTGGAGGGCTGTAACTTATTGATGCGACCTTCAACTTGTGTTTTACCTTCCCAATTTGACCTAATTCCCGCCATTTAATGGGGTTGGCGTTTTAATTGCCTGCAACTCGATCTGCAGGCCAAATAATTCCTATGAATCATTTAATGGCGTTTTTATTTGCCTTAATTGTTGTCAAATCAGTGTTGATTTAAATTAATGTTATTTTTGCAATTACGCGTACTTCTTTTTGTCCACAGTTCCACGCAGCATTATGGCACAAAATTCGAAATTCAATTTTAATTATGATTTATGGCAAATTTCGCGTAATTTTCACATTCTGTTTTCACTCGCACGAGTCTAAAAAAAAACTGAACACTGCAAGCACATTCAAATCATTTCCCACCTTATCGCCCATGAATGAAGCCGCAAATGGCATTTAATTTCTGAATTTTATACAATTGATATCGACGCACACTCACACGCTTGTAATATTTATATCTAGCTGAAATTTAAACAAAAAATTGTAATTTCCTTGGCTTTTACCGAATTTTATTGTTATTGTTTTTATCATAGTTGCACAATTCGTCAGTTGCGTCAGCCAAGTGTGCTGATAAGCCAGGTGTGCACGTTTATGCGGACATCACTGTGCGTGGGGTGGCAACAATATTCTATACGGCAGTGTATGGACAACGGTTGATTTTTTTGCACAATTTGCAAACAGTGTTGCCAATTTAGCGTGTTTCAGAAGAAATGCTTGTAAATCTATTTAATTTTGTAAGTTTTTGATTATTTAATATTTTTTATATATCAGTTAAATCTATTTTTTATTTTATTAAATTTTTTTATATTTTATATTGCAAATCTCGCTATTTCTGGCAACGCTGTTTGCAACGCGGCGAAAACAAATTCCGTTTTCTACTATCTGCCTGTGAAAATCTACAAAAATAAAGCAAATCAATATTATGCTACAATAAATAAAACTGTGCTAAAAATTGTGTGTTTTCCATTAGCTCAGCGAAGTTTTTTTAGAGCCAACGCGAATCCACATGAGAATATGATCTTTTTAGAAAATCTCTGGGTTTTGTTTTAACTTTCCAACATTTTCCTAACGAAAGTTGAAAGATAGAGCGATCGAAACACCGCTTATAAAAAGCCATAAATTTACTCAAAATATATATTTAAAAAAAATTAAACAGGTATTAAAAAAAAATATGGTTCTCTTTAGTAAAATATCTTCGTTTTTTGGTGAATTATTTTGAGTAGATGTGGCAACCCTGCGTGCATGTTTTGAGCTTGAATCAAGACACCATTAGGTCAGCTTGGATTTGTTTTGTGGCGTTGAAATTGAAATGCACAGCGAAAAAACTCAAATTGTGGGCGGTGTGGCACGCCTCACTTTTAAAAGCTTACAGAGCTTAGCGGGTGTTACCAACAGCTTAAGCCGACTTTTCAGCCATTGGCTTTTTGGCCAGGCTAACAAGAAGCAGCACAAGAACATCAACAACAGGGCGCACAAAATGACATGTTAAACTAATTTCTGGTGTCATCCGCACATGTTTAAGGTGGAGTTGAAGTACAGTGGAGCCCACCACAAGTGGCTTGTCCTGCGGCGTTGGCTTGATTAATTTCTGGCTGACAAGTGAGCGAGATAGCGAGTGATATAGTGAGCGAGATAGAGCGAGTAAATCATTGCGAATAACTGTGACTGTGGTACGTCTGCGGTGTGCTGGCTTGAGCTGGATTTAGGGTGCGGGTAATTGTTTTTGTTTTAAGAGTTAACACGAAAAAAGACAAAAGAGCTAGAGACAGAGAGAGCTGAGAGACAGAGAGAGAGAGAGAGAGCGAGACAAACCGCAAGCGTATGATTCGTTTACAGCTGAAATCGTTATCGTTGATGCTGATTATGCTATGGCGGGCATATCGGAGCACGTGGGTCGAACTGTCGCGACAGACGGTGGCGGTGGTGGCGGACGACAGGGACTGCGTGGCTGAGTGGCATCTAAATGTTTGTGTATAAAATAATAACAATATAATAACACATGTATGTACATGAAGGAAGAACAAGAACAAGAACAAGACAGCAGAAACAAACACAAATTCGACAGACGAGAGATGTGCAGAGACAAAACGCCATTGGGATTACGAGCCAATAACTTGAGGGCCCCCCAAATTTCAGTGTTGACTTTGCGTGTCAAGGCTGAAGGCTGCGCACCGACAACTTAATGCCAATGGCAACCAACTCCAAATCGCACACAAAGCTAATTACGCCCAGCCAATTGGCCAAGTCCAATCAGACAATGCTCTATTTGCTGCTTGGACTATCGATAATTGCTTTGTCAGCAGCCCACCACTAGCGATAAGCATATCGAAACTGGGGCTGTTGACATTTTGAAAAGTATTTCTTTGTATTTTATTAATTTTTTAGATAAATTCGCAATAAGTTTGAGCCAAATAGCTTGTTGATATGTATTTATTTTATTATGCGTATATATAACAGATAGTATATTCTATGCATTCTGTAAAAATATTAATATGTATATACATAAATAAATCTAATTTAGCTAGATTTATAGCTGGTTTTATTTATATTATATATTTTTATGTCACCTCGTTTATGGCATTTTTTTGAGTGCATATAGAACGCAGCCAGAGTTTATGCGCTTAAAAGGACCATTGGGAGCTGTTATGGCTCTGACTCTGGTTTCCAGCTGAAACAGCTTTATATTTCTGCCAGTGCTGCCCACTTTCAGTTGCTATTTATAGCTAAAAATAAACCAAAAATAGCTAATTACAACAACAGCATTTTGATGCTCATTTTCTTTGAAATTCTAACAAATTATATTAGAATTACAGTCGAAATAGCCAGTTTTAGTTGGAAAACAGCCGAACTGGCAGCACTGTTCATTTTCAGCGCATTTGTTTCGCTCTTGCAATTTGCCGGCTGCCGTTCAATTGAATCCTATGTGACCCAAGTGCAGTAATGCATACAAATGGCAATCTATGGCGAACAGTTGCAGTTTGTCATGGGAGATGCTTTGTTTCAGCACGCGATTAGCAAATGGCCAACTGGAGAGCAGCGAATGGCCAAGAGCGAATGGCTAAGAGTGCTTTAAGAGTCTTTCTAAAATTACACTGCACAATCTATGCAACTTTATGTGCGTCTTAAAACCCCATTTATTTGGATATGGGTCGCTAAAAGAATAAAAAACATTGGTTTATTTTTAAATTTTAAGAGAATTGCTGAAATTTGAAGTAGTTTTTTTTTTTAAGTTTAAATTGCATTTTTTAACAGAACTTGAGCACGATTTTTTAACAACTTTACTACAGAAACGATTTGCATTGAAATCAAGGCTACAAAACCCAAATAATTTTGAGGGATAACCGAATAACAGGGCCGAAACCAGTTTAATTAATAGGTTTTGTTTGGAAATGTCTGTCTATTACCTAATAAATGAATATAAGTTTAAAAATAGAAACTTTTGCTCTTTAAAAATTAAAGTTCCTTGTAGGAAAACGTATAAATATATATATATAAGGTTGTAATGATTATAAGGACTTTATAGAACATAAAATTGGAATTTATGAAGCAAATGGAGAGGTTCAGTTTATTTTGTTGAATACCTGATTCGATTTAAGGTTTAATTTCAAATACTTATGTCTTAGGTATTTATTTTTATATCGAACCGATTCGCTTTAAGCCTAACTTTTAGCCCTTATAGCAACTTATAATCTGCTTTTAAACTCGAATCTTATATCTACTATAAATAAGCTCAACAAATGCAATTTCTTAGATTAAATTCAGTTGCCTCAGGCACTCAAGTTGCGTTACGTGCACATGGCTGGAACGAACTTCCTGCTGGAACTCTAATTATGTTCAGCAATCGGTGGCAAAAATTGCATTGGCAACATCCGACATCCGCCAATCATGCGTGGGGCGGGGGAGTAGGATATCGTTGCATGCGGCTGGTTGCGTTTTCAATTAACTGGCTGATTAGAAGGAAATCGAGCAATTGGCTTCCAGTTTGTCACCACAAGAATAATTGGATTGTCAACAAGCGCAAGGCTTACATAAAGTATAATTAAATGGAAATGTTTTATGGTTTATTTAAGGAACCCTGGAGACACGTCTCTCTAGATGATATTCTATCATTCGTCTCAGTGCAAAAGTACAAATTGTGGTAGGAGCTTAAATGGAACTAGGAACTAGGCGCAGGGAAATGCATCATTCGTTTGTTTGAACTGCGATTTTGGCCACGTGAGATTTGGCTTGTGGTTTGTCTGTAATCCTCTCCAGCTGCCGATGTCTAGAGCGTCGTCGTCTGCCTGCGATTCCAGCGCCAGACGGTGGCATCGTCGCATACGTAGATCAGCATGGTGGCATCGCGGGAGAAGGCAATCTGACGCACGGTGGAAACGCTGCGAGGATTGTGCAGCGTGCTCATGCTGGCGCCTTCGGGATCGCTGGGATCCATTTCCCAGACGTAGACCTTGCCCTGCTGGTTGCCCAGCGCGATGACCTTCTGCCAGGGATTAAAGCCAAAACGCACAAACCAGATTTCGCACTCGTCGTACTCGAATTCGGCAATGATCGTGCAGGAGGAATCGCTGGGCTTCAGCTGCTCGAAGCTCTGATGCAGCTGACCGGGCTTCCAGCAGACGATGGCGTTCTCGCACGACTTGGAGAGCACAAAGTTGCCAAACCACTGCACACAATCCACGTAGTTGCGGTGTATATCCCGCGTCGAGAAGTCCGGAAAATGTTTGGTGATGGTGGGAAACGGCTTCGTCGATTTCTCCTGCACATATGCTTGCGAAAGGTCGATCTTGACCTTAAACTCCTCCGTATTGAGGCACCAGAGCTTCAGCGAATGATCCATGCCGCTGCTGACAATGCGATCGCCTCGCATATTAAAGTCAATGGACAGCACCTCGTCCCGATGCCCCTCCACGCCACCGAAGATGGCAATGCAGACGTGCGTCTGTATGTTCCACAGCCGTATCGCGTGATCCTTGCTGCCCGATAGCAGCAGCTGCAGCTTATGCGGATGAAACTTGAGCTCGTTGATCGCCTGGCCATGCCCCACATAGTTGCCCACCGCCTCGTTCTGCTCGATGTCGATCACACGTATCGCTCCCCGATATCCGGCGGCAGCCAGCAGCGGCGCCTTCGTCTTCAGGTCTTGGGACCAGGCGCAGGTGTAGAAAACCTCATCCGGCTGAAAGCACCTCGGAATTGTCAGTTAAACCAGACTCTTGTTGGGCATTGCCACAGGGTTGTCGAATATTTTAAAAACATCGTATCGAGGATATCCAGATGATATCCAGATCAAAACCTACACTTTGGAAGCAGGCGTGGTAAATAAATTGCTCTGATGACAATTGACTAAGATTGCAAAAAAAAATACTTTGCATTTTTCTTCAAGTGCCACAAAAAACTAGACCTAAAGTTAACTAACTTCAATAATATAATACAAAATGATATTTAGTATATCGTTTTAAAATAACGATATATTCGATATTTTTACTCTAACCAACAATATGAAGATATCAAGCCAAATTAGAATAATAATTTTTATAATAAACCAACAGAGACGGAACAGAACAGTCACCGACAGTAGAAGACCCTGTACTCACTGAACCACTGCCTAACATATAGAGGCAATATCACTCAACAACTTTTACCGCCTCCCACGCACACACACACACATAAAGCGCAGTCGCTTGCGCTTGCTTAGAGATCAAGCAAGAGCGAGCAAATAGGAGAGCGTCCACGCGCTGCTTATCAGCGCATGCATAGAGCGAGCGCCGCAGCCACCAGCTGGCGACTTGTTCGCTTACCACAGCAGCGGAGTGGTAAGTGGGTTTGTGTGACGTTTTCTCCTTGGCGGGAACTGATCAAGAGAGAGCGGCAGCGCTGCCTGCCAGCACTATAAATACGGCTGTTGCAGTTCTGCTAATTACAGTGCAGTGGCTGCAGCCGTGGAATGCTGACGTGTGGTGAGTGCTTAAGTGACAAGTGGGAGCGTTATTGTCGTCACATGGAATGCTACGGAGTTTCATGTGAACCTAAGGCTCGACACTCTCGCTGGTCGAACTCCCGCTGGCCGAACTCTCTCTGGTCGAAGTCTCGTCGGCCTAACTCTCGACTTTCTTGCTGTCTAACTCTTGCTGGTCGAACTCTCGATAGCCGAGCTCTCGCTGGCACAACTCTTGTTGGCCGAACTCTCGCTATACGAAGTCTCGCTGCCCGAGGTACCGATGGCCGAACTCTCGCTAGACGAACTCTTGTTGACCGAACTCTGCTGCTCAACTAAATACCGATATATTGATATTTGGATATATTTTCGACAACCCCATGTGGCAGCTACTCACATCCGGATCCGCGTAGCACTGGAGCAGCGTCAGTCCCCCCTTGCGGGGGCATTCGTAGACGGTGCAGCGGTTGCTGCCTGCGGTGGCAAAGACCTGGGGCTCGTCCTTGCCCAGCAGCGTGTTGAAGGCGACGCCGAAGATGTTGGCCCCGTGATTTTCCTTGGCGTGGGTGCTGCAGTTGGGTTGGATTGTAGGGTATCATTGAGTCGGTCAACTGCAACGCAACTTACTCGTATTTGTAGGCGGCGCCGGATTTTGTCTTTGATTTGTTGCTGCGCCTGCCGCGACGCTTGCTGCGCGTGCTCGACGCCGGCGATTTGCTGCGCGAGGTTGTGCTGTTTGTGGTGAAGCTGCCCGTTTCGTCCTGGCGTGAAAATAGTTTACTTTTGAGTCATAAATCAGCTGCAAATTGAGCTGCAAGTTGCAAAACTTACGCCGCATGAATCGTCGGAGTCGACGGGCTCGTTTTTCACTTTATCGCTGCTCATGACGCCTTAATACACACTTGTTGCACGCAGCCAACCGGTAATAATTAATTTATTTTATTTGCAAGCAATTTTCAGCAACTTTTCAGCAATTGTTTAAACAAAACAAATGTTTTTGTTCACTTTTGGCGGCAAATCTTGTGCACAATGTTGCCACCACGCGATCAGCCGGCAAATGCGCTATCGATAGCAAGTGTTTGCTAACAGCGCTGTTGCTTAACATCAATGATATCGATGGCCGATAATGCGCGGTATTATTTAAATATCAATAACCTATTAAAAGCATTCACTGGAAGCGGCATTTACTATTTATTATATTTATATTATTATTATATATTATGTGTTGATTGTTTATATATTACTTAAAACAGTTAAAAACAGAAATTGAGTAGCAGAGACAATTTTATATTTCCACTTGTGACGGCATTTATTATGCACAGCGTAGTCAACACGCAGTCAGCCGGCAAATGCGCTATCGATAGCGCGTGCTCGCTAACATAGCGCTGTTGTTTAACATAAATGATTTCGATGGCCGTTTATGGCAATCGATAGCGCGCTTACAATCGGCGCGACATGGTTTGAATTTGAATATCGTATTAAATATTAGATAAAAACATGAATTGATTAGCAGCGAAAACTTGAGACATGCGCAAGCAATTTAAACAAGTTGTAGAATTAGTTAAATTGAAAAGATGATAAAGGACAAACACATGCCATGAAACATTTACAAATTTATGTAAGAAACATGTTTAAATGCACAAATGCAGAACAACGATCAGGTTTAGTACAGAGAACGCAGAAATGGGATTATAAAGTGTACAAAAATGGGGGAGTCATAGAAAGATAAATATATATTTTATTTATTTACATATGAAGCGAGAAATATAGGGGACAGAAACTAGACAATAATATTTACAGCAGTAGAGGGAAAACGCAGACAGAAGACAGTAGAGAGAGAGAGAGACAGAAAGAGAGATAGAGTAGGGACAGTCAGACAGAGAGAGAGGCAGTTATAGAGAGTAGATCTGCTGTGTTGGTTAACGTAACGTAACAACGTAAAAGACAACGTAAAATATTGAATACTGTACAAGTTAACTAAAAATGCATACAAAATGTTCAAAATTTTCAAAATTTACGCTAGACTTATTATAAATGCAAGTACGTTTTATTCGTCGACATCGATCTCGCCCAGACCGGTGTGCGCAGGCGTCTTTGTCGCTGAACGGTCGCTTTATTACTGCAACTGCTACTGCTGGAAACACTTTGACCCGCGTCTGTAGAATCGCTTGCTGTTAACGTTGGCGTCGCTGTTAACGTCGCTGTTGTTGTCGTCGTCGTCGTCGCTGTTGTCGTCGCTGTTGTTGCCTCTGTTGTCGTCTGTTCTTCTTGCGCCGCTTCGTTAACAGTTTCTAGGGATCTTCTTTCCGCTGCCTCTTCTGGAGGACCCGTTGGCCCGCTGTGCGTCTGTGGCGCCAACGAAACGCCCTTGGTGCGACCTTCTATGCTCGTTTGATTGTCTGGCAACGCCGTCTGCCCCTCCGTGTCCGGCTTGTGTTGCATGCTGCAAGTGTTGCTCGAGTTGTTGTTGTTCAGGTTTTTACAGCTCTGTTTGGCCGCATCACTTTTGGTGGTATATATGCGGAGAGGGGGGCAGTCAAGTGTTTTTTCGCACAGCAGTTGGCAGTGAGTAAAAGCGAACCGAAGCAGACGAACAAATTTCGTGTATTACAAGAGAGTTGCCGGATCGTTGATTTTGATAAAATTTGTTTAGGCAATTTGTGAATATTTGTTTGTATTTTGTTTATAGAAAGAAAATAAATAAACAGTACATCAGTTGAGGTTGTAGTTGTGGTTTGTATTTAAATTTGTTTGCAGTAAAGTCTAAGGTCGATTAGAGCGATTGGATAAGTTGGTCTGCACACACACATACATACACACTTGCACACTTACACATACGTATGCAAAAACAAACAAAGCTCGACAGCAAAGCTGCAATCAAAAAGTGTTGCATATTTTTAGGAGTCGAACATGTTGCAAGTCGAAACGTTGTTTGTTGTTGCAATGGCAGTGCTGCCCATTTAGCGGAAAATCTATTTGAAAATCATAAATTAATTTAAAAATATGTAAATTTTATAATATTAAATATTGATAAAATGTTTGTCATTTTCATCAACTATTTTAATTTAATTAATTTTTTAATTTTAAGACAAATGTTTTGTATAGCTACATACATGTATATGTGGCAACACTGCTTCCCGCCCTATATTTATGCATATATGCATGTGTGTAATGTATGTGTGTGTGGCATACCGCGCTTCATGCACTTTCCTATGCAAATCGAACATTCGTGTCAGGATGTTGTGAATAATTTATAACGTATACAACCAGCCCCCATCTTGTTGCCGTTTAATGGAGTCCATAACAAATGTGCACTGTGAGTGACAGGCGCATTGGGGAATTCGGGCTCTTAATTGAAAGCCCGGCCATATGTGTGGTAAATAATAAAAAATGCAATAACTATAACTGTAACTGCAACTGTATCTTTGATTTTCAGTTGGTTAAATCAACTTAAAAATGCGTAGGCAAAGAACTTCCCTAATAAATTCGTAGAGGCAAGAGAGAGTCAAGTGTGTAACGAGTAGCGAGTAGCGAGAAGTAGAGAGAGATAAATCGAAGACAGATTTCATCTGTTAAACATGGGGAACCAACGCTTCGTTATTCTAAATAGGCACATCTATGAAAAGTAAATGAACACCGAGAGATTCTGTTGATTTTTATGAAGTTAAAAGAGAGATACGAGTATAGTAAAAATATAGTTCGTCAATTATACGGTGCTTGTTTGCAGATCATATATCACACGATTCGTAGTATTTAATAGTTTATAGCATATAGTATATTAGTTAAACTTGACTAGACTAGTTCTCTGACATGGGTAGATATTAATGAGCATTAGATGAGAGTTTGATGAGATAATGACAAATTTTCAGAGAGAGAGAGAGAGATAGAGCAAGGCAATAATTAGAGTAGAGTACCCGACATAGTTTCAACCAAAAATAGCACTACAACATATGAGAGAAAGAGTTTAAAACAGTTTGAAAAATATTAGGATAGATGCTGAGAAAGATGGAGTTAGGTTTTGGGTGAATAGTAGTATTTCTAATGGAAGTTAATGGGGGGGTAGTATAGTAAGTTAGGTAGTTGACGCGTTGAGGTTTAGGGACAAATAGAGAGAGAGAGAGAAAGATACAGAGAGAAAGATAGAGTTAAAAATCAACAAAGTTTAACGACAAACCAAAGCTCAAGTTGACTCTATAAAGACTTACTCTTCGCTCTCAACGGATGAAGACGCAATCTGCCCCAATTTACTTTTACCTGATGTGGGGCTTCTGCTCAAACAACAGACACACACACAGATATAAAAAGAAACAAAATATACATATATAAAACGTGTGAAAGTCTTGAACGAAAAAACGATTAAGAAAATAAGGAAAATAAAAAAATAGTTGTGATAGTTCATAATAGTATATATGTATGCGAAAATACTATTTTTTAGGAGCTCCGATGGGAAACACAATTCAGATGAAAACTGCTTTGAAGCTTGCCTTTGTGTGCAATCCGTATGCAAATATAATTATTTTTGTATATATATATTTTTTTTGATTATTGTTGATGGGTTGAACCCTACTACGAACGCGCTAAAAGCCTCAACCAATTGTCAGATCCCCGAAAGCGGCAGCAATATGTTTTAAATATGCATAGATCGGTTCGTGATTGGATATATGGTTTTCTTTTAAGGTTAGAAATTGCCGCAATTATCTTCAGTTGTTTGCATATAGAACAGATACCAAATATAGTGTTTTGCACCTACCTGGATTCGTCTATGAAGACTGCTTCGAGGACACGCGCCGCATAATGCAGATTGCGCTGCATATCCTCGTAGGCGACGGTCTCATGATCCATGCGGCGCAGCAGGCTGCGTATTCTGTAAAAGCAATTATCGATAAATATCGATGGATATCGATTGTGTGGTTTTCAACTCACCTGACAGCTGCTTTATTAAGTGCATCTGGCGTATCGACTGGTGGCAAATTTTCCGTTTCCCATGACCCAGATAACGATGGATTCGAAACCGATGGATCGAGCGATTGGTCCGACAATGGACCATACAACGGATAAACGCCGGGAGACTGTCCGGTTATGGAATTCGGATATTCGATAGTATCGCGACTAAGTACGTAATCGAAGGTGGATCGCTCGTTATGCTGGCCGCTCGGTGCGGTATCGGGCACATAATTCGTTGGATTTGGCGACGACGGTTGCATTTTGAAATTTGTATTTGTACCGCTTATTGTTGTGCTATCGACACGATTATCGATCGAACGCTTATCGATAGACGCGCTCGTGGATCCGTTGGTGCCCCTTCCACTCAAACGCTCGGCAAGCGACTCACTGAGCGGCGTTTGGAAGAAACTGATGCTACCCGACGAGGGCGAAGCGATTGATTGAGTTTGTGAATCGATTTGTGTGAAATTCTTGCGACTGTTCGAGCGACGTACAATGGTGAGCGAGCCGTGTTCTGCAACAAAACAACAGGATTCAGTGAGATTAATATTAATATTCAGTTGAATTTCAGACTACTTTCATTCAAGTTCTGGACTCGAATTGTTTAAACAAACTAGAAACGATAATTTTTCTTTAGCAAACACAGAAAAACAGAGTACACTTAGTTTGAACTGTTAATGTGTATTTTGAAACGACACAGTATGTATGATAAAGATGAGAGAAATCTGTTATACTATATAGAATAAGTTTAAAAATAAAATGTTTATAAAAATTTAATTATGATCAGATTTAAGGAATTTTTATCATTAGAAAATATCAGGCGAACTAATGAGACAACTCTGTTGTTATATTACTTTCCAGCTGATTTCTTTTGGCTTGGTTGGGCGCCATAAATTAAAACATGGCTTCCAACGTCGGCTCTTACTTTTGAGATCAGTTTGTTTATCTAGACAGGCCTATGCATAATACTAATACATGATACCTTGAAAGGTTTGCAGCGCCCTCTTCGGCCTACATATTTCGTTTGCTCTGAGTTATTTTAGGACGTCCTGATGACAGCCTTTTTATGGAGTCCGTCGCAAAATGTATATTTGAATGTATATATTTATTTGTTATATTTATGTGCATAAATATTTAAAATATTTCATCGCAATGGAATGAAAGTAAGAGCACAGTTTACTACAGTTTCAATATTCAATATTTTATTGAAGCATAAATTCGCTTTCAGGTTATCACCCACAGGTTATCAGGACACTGTCCGGGCGACCTCAAAGAGAGACTCAGTCGTGCTCGCATGGTTTATTTGCAAAAGGAAATCAATAATTTATGCAATGACTTAAAGTCAATGTAGCATACAATTCTTTATTTAGTTTAACCCGAAAGTGCAAATGTAACTGCTTAACGAGCGACCCCAGGCACACACTTGCCCCATCTCCTCCCCCACTACTTACATCCACAACTAGGGACTATTGTCTGCCCGACGTTGGGTTTGCTGCTGGCCATGATAAAGGCAAATCGAAGTGAAGTGAAAGCTAAGCTGTTGCCAGAGTTCTGAGCGTAAATTGCAAAAGATTTATCTCTTTGCTAAGAGTTCAGTTCGCAGCACAACAAAAATAAAAGGAAAAAAATAAAAAGCAACCAGAATGTGCTGAGCAGACCGACTGTAGAATATCCTGTAGCTTTTGTTTCAAATATAATTTAGCCTACAATATTGGTTTTTCAATATCTTCCGTGTTTATTTACCGATTTCAATGCGCTTTTTAGGAGAGTTAAATATGATGCTATGGAGTATATATTCCAAATATTGATTTTTTATCTTCAATATGACGCTTGTTATTCGGTTTTGATTTGCAAAGAGGCGTGGCATCCAATAATTGAAATAAAATAAATGTGCATTTCAAAAATGGCTGTTTTAGCTTCTATAATTTCCGATATCTCAGCGTGCTTACGGACAGACGGACCTGGCTATATCGACTAAGCCCTTTGAGGGATCTGCCACGCCTACTTCTGACTGTTACATACATTCTCCCATAGTGATTATTGCCGTTTTTACCCATTTCATGGGTGCAGGGCATAAAAAGGCAAGGAAAACAAAGGGAAAATGCTCAAGTGCCTCAGCTCCAAGCAGCTTGGTCTGTGTTAACTGCACCACATATATATATTTGGCACAGTGCAAGGCAGAGGAGCACAGCCTCTGGCGATGCTCGCTCATCTTCCAGCTACTCCTACTTCTCCTACCGGCTCTTGTGCCTGCTCCTGCTGCTCCTGCTGTTCCTCCTGCTCCAGCAGTTTGAGCTGATGAGAGTTGCTCACATAAAATACGCTTTATGCTGCACTTAAATTTATGTTACACTCGAGATTCCTTTGCGTAACGGTTTCATTTGAGCGGAGCGTTGAAGCTGCTTATCGAAAACTCGTCTCGGCTTGACTTTGAGCACGGTTTGATGAAATGTGTTTTATGTGCGCATTTTACTGGCAACTCTGGCAGCTGTCCGCCCTCTTTTAATGAGTTCAAACACCATCAAAATTGTCTAGAAAATCTCAGCTGCTACAGCTTAAATAATGCATTGACCTCTAACCGAATCCGGGCAATTCTCACTTATAAAATAGTACATAAATATTTTTCTGTTGTAGAGTTGCTTGTCATTTGAATAGCATTGGTTATCGGTAATAGTATAAGTTATCGATTGCATTGTTGAACAATTTGTATCGAACAGTGCAGATAGGTGGCGGTAGGCCGATTGATTTTGATTACATAACTTATAGATTGAAATTAAAAGGAAATGAAGTCAATTGAGGAAAAGTTAATTAATTAAAATAAAATTAAAAAATTAAATTAAAATTATAATAGTTTTTTTTTTTTCTATATATTTTCGATCTTTACTTACTTGCCACTTGACCATTTAATGTCGCATTGCCGCCTAGCTCAACACTTGTGGGACTCTGTTCACCGTTATCGGCTGCGGCTGCTACACCAACACCGCCACTTGCCGCTGCTCCAGTTGCGCCTGTGGCACCTGCACCGCTGTTGCTGCCACTGCCACCTGCACCACCCGCACCACTGCTGCCGACCTCCTCACGTTTCGCTGGCAACGTCTCTGGTGTGCTGGCAACTGCAAGCATAAAATTGGATGCAGAAAAAAGGCTTTAGCATAAAGCATAAAAATATAGCGTACATATTTCTGAACGTAGTATCTTAACAGGTTGTGGCATAAACGTATAAACTCCTCTTCACACATAAAAATATAAAAATATATGCACAGCGGCATACACTCAGCAAAGAAATCTAGTATATCGGTTGTAAAAATGGAGTTGATAATACTATTTTCCTCGCTTTTAATGTTTTATTTTATATATAATAATTTTTGTTTGATGCATCGTATATAAAATAGAGTAGATTGGATAGTTAAATTCTTTTTTAATATTCAAAGTTTTTCTCAGTGTATAAGTTAAGCCTTAAACTATGCTCCTCTCCTGCCATAAATCAGCACATCTGCTTGGTTAAATAGAATGCTCTTAACGCAATCTTAGCCAGCGGGTTCAAATGGGAGTATAAACTATGAACCAATGGGGTCAAAAGATTATACACTCAGCTTTAAGTTTATTTTTTTTTTATGCATATATTATAAACAACTTTAAATGTACTTCTAAGAATATTTAAAGCATCGCAAGTATAAGCATAATATTTTAACTGTGAATTGTTTTGCATTTAATTGTTGAAATAATGCAAAAAATGATAACAAATAGTATATATTTATTCACTGCTTATCTAACACATGCGATTAGATTCCATTTATTTTTTAAAATAAGTTATTTTATGGTACTCAAGTATGGCAAATTTCTAATCAGCAAGAGCAAGCTATACGTGTTCATTATTTTATGATGACTCATAACTCTTATTTCATGCAATTTATGAAATTTTTAAAAGCAATTTTGTTTGTCAATAAAATAAAATAAATTAAATGGGTTAATTAAAATCTAGAGTATTCTGTGCCTAAAACATGCCCAAAAGTTCAAACCCATTTTTTATGCCCATTTTCGCCCAGGTCAACAGTTGCTGTTAATACTGCCACAATAATGTTAATATGGAAATCTGGCTATTAACAATGTCTATATTTATATTGCAGGTTTGACATATTGCGCATACGATATGTTGACCGCATAAAAAAATAAATAACAATTTGTTGCAGGTTTTTTTTTCTTACATTATGACCAGAGATTTATCTTTTATGAATAAAAAGAAAACAATAATTTACTAAATACACAAGTATAATAAATGCAAGTGTTGATATAACGCAAAAATGCTTTTGAAGCATTTGTCATGCTATATAGAATATTGTAGTTTTTTCTTATTATATAATTATCCATTTTATGGCTTAAAACAACAGCATTTGGGCCGTGAAATGCCAGTTGTGTCGTTGAAGTTGGTGCATTCAAATCAGCATGAATTTTCTCCGTTATTTTGCCCTATGTCTGTTGGCTCTGTCAGCCCTCAGCTATGCTGCTGGTTGTGTATGTCCACTACTCCATCATCCAGTTTGTGGCAGCAATCTCAAAATCTTCCCAAATCCTTGTGTACTAAGATGTACTTCCGAACGTGATATACTGGAAGGACTTCCTCCCATAACTATGGTTGAGAAGCATAAATGCAACAATCGGGGCGCATTGTGGAAATGAAGAAAAAAATGAAATATGACGTGTATTTAACACACATTTTGTAAAAAGAAATTTGGCCCATATTAAATAAAGTTTGTGTATTGCAAAATGTACACGTGTTGTGTTTTCTTTGGCATTCATTTATTTATTACATTCAATCAAGTAGTTGCAAATACAATTTATTTCAGGGCCGCAAAGAAACTAATATCAATTGATTGGTTGGTATAGTATTAATCATTAGTCGCATTTATTTAAAATTGTGGCCAAATGAAAATCACAAATGGTAATCAACGAAACTAATATTAATTGATTAATTCGTATAGATCGTTTCTAAACCCTGATTGAAAATGAGTAAATGTAGGGTTAATAACTTTGGAAGAATGCATGTTTCCTTTCAAGCAAAGACTTTTGATCAGTCGGTTCAAGAAACATTTTAACAAATGAACAAAAAATTAAAATTACACGGGTATCAGCGTAAAATATTTGTCAGTCATTATATGGCGTAGAATATTGTTGCTCCAATTCATCATTTAGTAATAAAAACCATAGCAATCTGCACTTAAAACTTCAGTCTTGTCTTTGCAATCGGGGCATTCAAATCAGCATGCATTTTCTGCATAATTTTTCTCTATGTCTGTTGTTTCTGGCAGCCTGCAGCTATGCTGTTGGACATGCATGTGTCTGTCCACGTATTTTAGACCCAGTTTGCGGCAGCGATCACGTAACCTACTCCAATCTTTGTTTACTGAGATGTGCTTCCCAACGTAATATAATGCAAGGACTTGGACCCATAGTTCAGGATGACGAGCGGAACTGCTATAAGGCTGCATATTGGAAATAAAGAAATAAAACCTAACATGACGTGGACTTAACCCACATGTTGTAAAAAGAAAGTTGGCTTATATTTAATAAAGTTTGTGCATTGCAAAATGTACACGTAATGTGTTTTTTTTTTCGGCATACAAATATTTATTATATTTAATCAAGTAGTTGCAAAGCAAAATTATTTCAGGGCTTCAGCAAATTATTAATAAACATATTATGCGGCTAGTAATGAATTTTGATGAATTATGTTTGGATTGGTTAGTAAATTTGCATATAATATTAAATTATTTAATAGTTAAGTTTGTTTAAAATTGTAGCCACTTGAAAATCACAAATGGTAACTCATGCAACTAATAACTATAGAATAAAATATGTCAAGGAACATTTTATAATATACTTTCTGTTCTTACATATTTGAAGTGAGGATTTTTAGCCCATGTGGATAAATAGAAACCAATTTTATATTGCGCATACGACCGCCGGCCTTAACAAACAAACAAAGAATTAAAATTACACGGGTATCAGCGTGAACATTTTGTAAGTTAATGTATGGATTAGATTATTGTTGCTCCAATTCAGCATTTAGTAATAAAAACCATAGCAATCTGCACTTAAAACTTCAGTTTTATCGTGGAAGTCGGTGCAATCAAATCAGCATGCATTTTCTCCGTAATCTTGCCCTATGTCTGTTGGTTCTGGCAGCCCTCAGCTATACGCATGCAATGTGTGTATGCCCACGAGTCTTGGATCCAGTTTGCGGCAGCAATAACGTAAAATACTCAAATTCTTGTTTATTGAATTGTGCTTCCGAAAATAATAAGAGAGCAGGACTTCCACCCATATATTCAATTGGGAGAAACTGCAACAGGTGGTAAAGAAATAGCTAACATGATGTGGACTTAACCCACTGTTTGTAAAAAAAAAGTTGGTCTATCTTCAATAAAGTTTGTGTATTGCAAAATGTACACGTATTTTGTTTTTTTTCGGCATACAAATATTTATTATATTTTATCAAGTAGTTCAGCAAATTATTAATAAATATATCATAATAAATATATTATGCGGCTAGTTATGAATTTTGATGAATTATGTGTGCATTGGTTAGTAAATTTGCATACAATATTGTATTATTTGATAGTTAAGTTTATTTAAAATTGTAGCCACTTGAAAATCACAAAAGCTATTCAAAGAAACTAATATTGATTGATTGATTCGTATGGATCGTTGTTATACCCTGCTTAAAAATTGGTAAATGTAGGATTAATAACTTTGGAAGAATGTATGATTCATTCCAAGAAAAGACTTTTGACCAATCGGTTCAAGAAACATTTTATACTTTTTTACTCTTCTTACATATTTGGAGTGAGGATTTCTTGCACATGTGGATTAATAGAAACCAATTTCATATTGCGCATACGACCGCCGGCCTTAACAAACAAACGAAGAATTGAAATTACACGGGTATCAGAGTAAAATTTTTGTAAGTGAATACATGTCGTAGAATATTGTTGTATTTACTTGAGCTCCAATTCATCATTTAATAATTAAAACAATAGCAATCTCGCCTCAAAGCTTTAGTTTTAAAGTTACAATAGGTGCATTCAAATCAACATGCATTTTCTCCGTAATTTTGCCATATGTCTGTTGGTTTTGGCGTCCTTCAGCTATACTGATGGATGCGCCTGTCCACGTAATTTTGACCCAGTTTGTGGCAGCAACAACGTACTATACTCAAATCGTTGTTTATTGAAATGTGCTAACGATAATAATAAGAAAGCAGGACGTCCACACATATTTGCATCTGGAGTAAACTGCAAAAGGGGGTAAAAAAAATAAACTAACATGATGTGGACTTAACACACAGTTTGAAAGAAATTTGGCCTATAATAAATCAAGTCTGTCTATTGCAAAATGTACACGTAATGTGTTTTTTTCGGCTTATATTTATGGAAATCTAAACTCAACTGATCAAATAATCTTATAAAGTTGGATATGAATGTTGACATGATGTGTTAGACATTGTTTAGAATTGCATTATTTGAAAGTTTAACTTCGATATGATTGTTATATTATATAGTATATAGAAATCATGAAAACTAATGGCAATTGAGTGATTCGTATAGTATAATATTTTATAATGAATTGGTCATATTATAATAAAATCTATAGCAATCTCGCAGCGAAACTTCATTCTTGTCGTTCAAGTCGGAGCATTCAAATCAGCATGCATTTTCTAGGGAATTTTTACCTATATCTGTTGCTTCTGGCCGCCTTCAGCTCCGCCGATGGATGTGCCTGTCTACGTATTATAGACCCAGTTTGCGGCAGCGATAACCGAGGCTATCCCAACTCCTGTAAACTGGACTGTGCTACCGCCAAAAACCTAAAGCACGGACTCGGTCCTATAACTATAGCAAAAAGAGGCTACTGCTAAAATAAATTAAAATCGAAAACATAAAATAAATATAAATTTAAAACAGTTTGTAAAAGGAAAGTTGGCTTATATTAAAAAAAGTTTATGTATTTTGAAATGTACACGTAATGTGTTTATTTGGGCTTCATTTGTTCTATTTATTTATTTATTTATACTTATTGAATTAGTTCCATTTAATGAAATTAGTTTAAGCTCTGCATTATCGGCTTTATTTAACTAGAGCAAATCGCTTTACAAATGAAAATATTTAAATTTTTTATTTAATTTGTTGTTCAACACTTTATTCGTACCTAATTATACATGGAAGTATATAAATTATGATGAATTATGTGCGCTTTTGCTTGTAAATTGGTTGTAATCATATTAAATTATATTATTTAACAGTCTAATTTTGACATCAATAGAATGTTATTTAAATCATAAAATGTAATCAATGAAACTCATGCGAATTATTTGTTTCGGATAGACCGTTTTTCGTTTCAAGCAAAAGACTTTGGACCTGTCAGCTCATGGTACATTGGATATTTTGATTTTATAGAATGTAAGAAAGATTAATAGCAGGGATGGATGATGTTACAGGAGTTGAATATATGAATCGATTATGCGTAGGATATATATTTTGCATATTAGTCATATTGCGCATACGACAGGCTGACCAAACAAATGAAAATAAAAAAAGATCACCGTGTAAACACAGACAGAATGCATAAATAACAGAGTAGTGCTGAAATTAGGCAGAAATTGTAAAATATTTGTCAGTCGATATATACTAATATTTACATTGATTTATTGACATGAGCTATTATTCAAATGTTACGGCTAGGCGTACTGAAAGGGGTAACTTTTGCTCAGTGGGTTTATTCATCGAGTGCTATATATTAGCGTATTGCCTTTATCAGAGAGATAAGCGTACATGTAGTACACATATATAAAAACAAAGGCATTCACGCTGCGAAACTTCAGTCTTGCCCAATCGATCGTTGCGTTCAAATCATCATGCGTTTTCTCGGTCTTTTCGCCATTTGCCTGTTGGCTTTGTTGGCCTTCAGCCGTGCTGAGCAGCTGCCGGATGATGTTATCTGTCCCTGCCCTCGTAATCTAAGCCCAGTTTGTGGCAGTGACAACATCAGCTATCCCAATCCCTGCGAACTGGACTGTGCCGCGGCCCGTAACCAACGCCAGGGACGCAGCCTGCTAACTAAAGTCAGAGACGGATACTGCTAAATTCGTTAAATTAAATAATAATTAAATGGAAAATGAAACATGAAAACATTTGGACTTAACACACAGTTTGTAAAAAGAAAGTTGGCCTAAATTAAATAAAGTTGGTGTATTGGTGTATTGCAAAATGTACACGTAATGTGTTTTTGTTTTTTGGCACACTTTTTTTATTATATTTACTCAAGTGGTTGCGTTTAATCAAATGTGCGCACAACTAATCTATTACTCATGTATGTGTACCAGGGCTGCAGTGGTGGCTAAATAAATTGAAGTAATTTGGTTTAGAAATGGAAATATTTACAATTTAGCCAGAACTCCATTTGGTGAAATGCTAATTACCAAATAAGAATTTTATAAAGTCGTGAATAAATAATGATGAAATGTTTTTGTATTGAAATTATAAACTTCAATTCCCAAGTTTTAAAATTGTTTTAGGGTTGAAGGTATCAAAAATCTAAAACAAACTTGATCCATTAGTTTAACCCAAATACCAAATATGGTGTCTCTAGCTCAAATAGTTTGAGAGATTGGTGTTCATACCGACGATCAGGCAAACAAATTTACGGACAGATGAACAGACATGGATACATCGAGTCAAGATCAAAAATATATCTTACTGCCATGCTTCCTTGTGGCTATTATGTATACTTTCCATTAATAGACCCTTTTCTGCATATTCAAAGTACAGGGTCTAAGGAAACTACATGAATTCAACGGATAGATTGTAAAGATATGGAAGTGTGTGTTTAATAAAATTTGTGTTTTTTTAGGCACATATTTATGATATTTACTCAAGTGTTGACTTTTATTTATTTAAATGTTTAGATTGTTTGCATTAGGTTGGTATATTTCACTAAGCTGGTTTATTAACGTCGTAATTTCATTTACTAGATAAGCAGGAAACATATAAAAACGAAAATTCAGGCTGCGAATCTTTAGTCTTCTCAAATCTATCATTGCGTTAAAATCAACATGCGTTATTTCGCTCTTTTTGCAATTTGCCTATTATCGATGTTGGCCTACAGTTATGCTGCATGTAACTGTCCAGCAATTTTTAAACCGGTTTGTGGCACAGATAGGAACACATATGGGAGTTTCTGCCAACTGGAATGTGCCATGAAGGATAGACTACAAGCAGGACTCGGTCCAGTACGTCTGATGAATTACGGACTTTGCCGATATTCAAATTGATTTAACAGTTTGTAAAATAAAATGTTCCTGTATTAAATAAATGTTGTTTATTATAGATGTACACGCTCTGTGTTTTTTGGCAGACTTTTATTTATAATATTTATTCAAGTGGTTGCGTTTAATCAAATGTGCGCACAACTAATAATTTATTACTCATGTATTTGTACCAGTGCTGCAGTGGTAGCTAAATTCAACTGAAGCAATTTGGTTTAGAAATGGAAATATTTACAATTTAGCCAGAACTCCATTTGGTCAAATGCTTATTACCAAAAAAACATTCAGGAGAATTTTATAAAGTTGTAAATAAATGATGATGAAATGTTTCTGTATTAAAATTAAAAATTATAATTCTTAAGTTTTAAAAGTATTTTATTACCAAAAATCTAAAACAAACAACAAACAAAATAAGAAATACATGAAAACATGAACTCAACAGATAGTTTGTAAAGATATGGAAATGTTTGTTTAAAACCAGAATGGGCGGAGCAGATCAGTCGGACGGGCCCGACTGTCTTATACCCTGTGCCAAAGCTCGCGCTGCGCGCTCGCAAATACAGTATATAATTTAATTTAAAATTTTTTAATTTTTAATTTAATTTATTTATATTTTGTTTATTAAACGATTTAAATGCGCTTTTCAAGATAGTTAAATATATTAAAAACAAAATATTATAAAACTGTCATATGCAGCGTAGCAGCAATGCTGTCTCTGCTACGTTTCCTATATGTGCCGCTTAATTGGCCGCGCTGCTAGTGAGCGAGCGAGGCAACACCTGCAATATTGTTTCGCCTATAACTCCTGTGTTTATTGATCGATTTTAATGCGCTTCTCAGGAAAGTTTAATATAATAGAAGAGAGTATATATACCGAATAACAACGTTCTATGTTCAATATTACGCTTGTTATTCAGTTTTTATGAATTAGGGCGTAAAAGGGGCGTGGCATCCAAAATTTGAAAAAAGCCTTATCTGCGCCTGATGTATACCTACAAAAAACTGGAAACAGAATTTATATAACTCGATTTGTGTCTCTTAAATTGGCGAATGAATTCTTTTTATGCTCGTTGTGGGCGGAAGGGGAGTGGCATCCAAGATTTGAAGTAAACTTGTTCTGCGTATGGTATACACCTTTCAGAAATGACCAAAACGGCTTTTCTAGCTCTTATAGTTGCTGAGATCGACGCGTTCAAACAGACGGACAGACGCACAGACGCACAGACGGACAGACGGACAGACGGACAGACAGACGGACATGGCTATATCGACTCAGCTCGTCATCCTGATCAAGAATATATATACTTTGTGGGGTCTGCCACGCCCCCTTCTGCCTGTTACATACATTCGCACAAAGTTATTAACCCTGTTTTCCCATTTTTCAAATGGGCACAGGGTATAAATATGAACTGGGCAGATCAGGAGGCTACACTCGGACGTAACCGATAGTAGGAGACCCTTTACTTTAACTTTATGCATTTACAAACACAGTCAAGAGAGTTATACAAAATCTAAAACAAACTCGTGCTGCTCGCGAATTAGGAGAATCCCGAATATGGTGTCTCTAGCTCTTATAGTTGCTGAGATCTTGGTGTTCATACAGACGGACAGAGAGACGGACAGACGGACAGACAGACGGACGGACGGACATGGCTATATCGACTCACCCTGTCGTCCCAATCAAGAATATATATACTTTATGGGGCGTGGCACGCCTCCCTCTAGGTGTAACACACATTTCCTCTTTGCACTAAGTTAATAGACCCATTTTACTTTTTTAAAGTAAAGGGTCTAATAAAATTTGTGTTTTCTTAGGCACACATTTATTATATTTACCCAAGTGTTGACTTTTATTTATTTAAATGCTTAGATTGTTTGCATGAGGTTAATATATTTCACTAAGCTGGCTTATTAATTTCATTTACTAGATAAGCAGGAAACATATAAAAACGAAAATTCAGGCTGCGAATCTTTAGTCTTCTCGAATCTATCATTGCGTTAAAATCATCATGCGTTATTTCGCTCTTTTTGAAATTTGCCTCTTGGCGCTGTTAGCCTACAGCCATGCTAGTAGTCTTGAATGTATTTGTCCCAAAATGTATTTTCCGGTTTGTGGCTCAGATGGGAAAATCTATGGGAATCTCTGCGAACTGAATTGTGCCATTAGGGAGAACGAACAATTATATGAAACCAACAACGAAATGTGCGAAATGGATTTATTAAAGTAAAAATAAAAATAAAATAAACAATGATTTAACAGTTTGTAAAATTAAATGTTTCCGTATTAAAAAAAAATGTTGTGTTTTATTAATGTAAGCGTTGTGTTTTTTTGCACACCTTTATTTATTATATTTACTCAAGTGGTTCCATTTAATCAAATGGTGGCTAAATTCAACTGAAGCAATTTGGTTTAGAAATGGAAATACAGTAGAATCCGGTTATAACGACGCCGCTTATAGCGTCCGTCCGGTTATTGCGACGAAAACTCGATGGTTTGGTTGGTCCCCATACAAACTTATATGAAACGGCCTCCGCTTATAACGACTCCGCTTTTAGCGACAAACCGCTTATAACGACGAGATTTTTCAATTTCAATTCAATTTTTCATTTCAATTCAACCGGATATTGCGACGTGCCGAAAAAAAAAACTTTAAAGAGGAAAATTGGATTTCTTTAACAATGCTAAAAGAAGCAAACAAAATCATGGATTTTGTGTTTTTTCAATACGAAAAAGAAACAAAATCATGGATTTTGTCTTCCGGATATAACGACGTCGGTCCCTTGAATGTCGCTATAACCGGATTCTACTGTATTAAATTTTTTGTTTTGATTAAAAATTTAATTTGTTTTATTTTAAAACCTATTACGAACATGGCATCCATAATATAAAAAAAAAATTTTTTTTTTGCTCCTTTCGGATAGTGCGTCTGCCGGATATAACGACGTAAAATCGTCGGTCCCTTGAATGTCGCTATAACCGGATTCTACTGTATTTACAATTTAGCCAGAACTCCATTTGGTGAATTGCTAATTGCCAACACAACATTCAGAAGAATTTTATAAAGTTGTAAATAAATGATGATGAAATGTTTTTGTAATTAAATTATAAATTACAATTCCTAAGTTTTAAAATTATTTTGGGGGTGATGGTATAAAAAATCTAAAACAAACTTCATCCAATAGTTTAACCTAAATACCAAAAATGGTGTCTCTAGCTCACCGTCCTGATCAAAATATATATATGTCATGCTTCCTTGTGGCTATTATGCATACCCACCATTAATAGACCCTTTTCTATATATTCAAAGTGCAGGGTCTAAAAAAGAAACAACATAAAAACATGAATTCAACGGATAGTTTGTAAAGATATGGAAGTGTGTGTTTAATAAAATTTGTGTGTTTTTTAGGCACAAATTTATTATAATTACCCAAGTGTTGACTTTTATTTATTTAAATGCTTAGATTGTTTGCATTAGGTTGGTAAATTTCACTAAGCTGGCTTATTAACGTCGTAATTTCATTTACTAGATAAGCCGGAAACATATAAAAACGAAAATTCAGGCTGCGAATCTTTAGTCTTCTCAAATCTATCATTGCGTTAAAATCAACATGCGTTATTTCGCTCTTTTTGCAATTTGCCTCTTGGCGCTGTTAGCCTACAGCCATGCTCAAATATGTTTGTGTCCTAAATTTGGGTCAGTTCCGGTTTGTGGCTCAAATGGGAAATGGTATGAAAGTCTCTGCGAACTGCATTGTTATGCACAAATTTACGAAGAAGGAGGATATCCAGATCCATTATATGAAATCAACAAAGACGAATGCGATTAAAAATAAAAAAATAATGATTTAACAGTTTGTAAAATAAAAAATAAAATTAAATGAATTTTGTTTTTTATAAATGTAAACGTTATGTGTTTTTTTTGCACAATTTTATTTATTATATTTTCTTAAGTGGTTGCGTTTAATCAAATGAGCGCACAACTAATAATTTTTTGTTTATTACTCAAGTATTCGTTTGAGGGCTGCAACATTGGCTCAATTTAACTGAATTAAATCGTTTTGGGAATAAAATTATTTACAATTTGTTTGAAATGAATTATGATGAATGATGTTTGCATTAGTTGAAAGTGATTTATTATTTATTTAAAAAGACAATAACAATTTAATCATTTGTTATTTATTAAATATTTAATCAAAATTGTATTTGATTTGAACTTGAAAATCAAACTACATTAAATCTAATGTCAATTTAAGCCTGATTACTATTTTTCTGCCTCATATGCTCATTCTTCAGAGAGTTCAACCATTTCTTCTTTAATTTCATATACTATTAAACGTAAAGGCATCAAAATTATATATAATTATCTAAAATAATTTGTCAATCCCTGAACAATTTTTTATAAAATATTGAACCTAAGCCAGCCCTACCTTGCCATCTGATTTATAACTTTTTATACACTGCGCAGATAAAGTCAGTCGCTATCAAATGGAACTTGAAATGTAGTATATACTTCTTTTGTTTTGCTGATAAGCGATAATAAAGCATTCATATTACATATTAGTCATTGAATGTACAAAATTATTGATTTTTATTGAGAATTATGCATTTTTGTATAAAGATATTGAACGGTTCCTTTAACATTCGCCAGATCTGAGCAGGGTCATGCTGCGTCCCTGGCGCATTAATTCACGATTCGCACAATTGAATAGACAACGATTTGGATAGGTGATGGAATTGCTTCCGCAGACTGGCTCCAGATTGCGTGAACAGGGACACAGAGTTTCCTTCGCAGCCTTGTCGGCATTTACCAGGGTTGCGGCCAACAGCAGACACAGCGCCAAAAGTAGGGAAAATAACTTCATGTTTAATCCGCAAGCTATGCTACAACGATACTGACAATCGACTTCTTTCAGTTCGATTAGTTTGACTCACATAAACTCTGATATTCCCACAACTGGGTCTTTATCTTATCTGGTTTGATTTACAGCTTTCTATACCCTGTAGCCATTGAAAATGGGTAACATCAGGGTTAATAACTTTGGTAGAAATTTATGGCGATCTAGGGTATTTTACAGTTAGGCACGTCCGACTGATCTGCTCCATTACTGTTTTAACTAACATTTTTGCTTTGTTTTTGTTTTATTTTTATGTTTTTATTTGGCATCAAATTGTTGTTAATGCATTCAATTGTTATTATTTTTGTTTGTGTATAGTATGTAGGTATTTATATTCTTTGTTGTGTCTAACAAAGACGCTTTGGTTAACATTGTTAGGCTGCTGACTCAAAGCTTTTCGCGTTGCCAACTAACTGCCTTCAGTTCTGCCCTCTCCCGCGTTAGAGATGAACACTTATCGATAGTTATTTCACGAGCGTTATTTGAAGTAATTTAAACTAAACATCCTAAGCAAAATCAGGAAATTGTAGTAAAATGCAAGCAAAATTTAATTAATAATACATAGTAATTATCAATAATTCGGTATTAAAAGTGAGAGGTGAAAAAAGAAAATGATTTTAATATAAACACACAAAATAAATAAATAAAAAAAATACAATATCTATGAAATACAAATATTTTTCACGCTTGTATAATTTATATAACGATCTATCCCTGTATGGGAAAAATAGCGATATTTTTATTTAAATTTTATAACATTATATTATTTATAAAATAACAATTATTTTTATATAATATATAAATGGCAATATTATTTCTTTAATATTTTATTATATCTCAACAAACTCTGTGCATTTTTTTTGTTGTACATAATAGTGCGTAATTTCCAACTATGCCATCGCTAAGACACACTCACGCGCACATCTCTAGCACACATTAAACTGTTCTCTTTAGAGTTTGGTCTCTCTCTCTGTCACGCTCTGTTTTTCTATCTCTATACTCGACTCTCCTCTTATCAGCTACGCAAAGCGCTGAGGCCGATCGAAAGAAGCCCTTGCTAATCAGCAGGTGGGCGGGGAGGGGGAGTGGGAAATATAAGGTAATTGAAGGTAAAACATTTTGTCAGTTCGTGTAAATTGCAGCCGCACTCACTTAACATTTAATTAATAAAACGCCATCATAACAATTTCGTTTATTGTATGTTCATTTAGCGCACTTCATTGTGTAGTCAAAGTAGCCTAATCAAGTATAACAAGTAATTCCCATCAATTCTGACGAACTTTGGGCCGCTGGGGAAATTCGACTAAAACCCACGATAACTTTGCCGAGAAAACTTAGTTCGCAAAGTGTCAACGGCATGCACGTATCGGGCCTAGGTTGGGGTTACGGCCTGCTGCTGCTATGGAGTCTATACGCTTCGACTTGGATGGGCTTCAATCTGCTCCATGTGGATGCTATCAATTGTCAGCCGTGCAAATTGCTTGAGGCGCGCAAAGTTCATGCAAATGAATCGCTAAACAATTTCAATGAGACTAAAACAAAGTATTGAGGGCGGCGGCGGTGCAGAAGACGAGGGGAAGAACGGAACTGAACAGAACTGACACTTGTTTTTGTTTTCAAGTAGCTGCAAAAACGTGCACAGAGCGAAAAATTGTGTTCTAATATTGAATTCACTTTAGGAATTTGCAAACTTAAAGAAAAGTTCTACAAATCACAATGTATATCGTAATATCAATATATCACTTCAAATAATTCATAAAATGAGAAAAAGCTGATTTTTTGTCGTTTTTAATTTACACTCTAGTTTTAAGATTATTGGATCTCCAATCCAATACAACTTAGAAGCGCTATCATGTGGAAAATAAATATAAATAAATATAAACATATGTATTTAAACAATAATAAGTAGCAAAAAAAATAATAATAAGAACAAAAAGATTTACTGGAAAAATGTATTTAATTTATTTACTTTAATTTTAAAGTTTGTACAAACTTAAATGCAGAATTGTTCTAGAACTTGCTATAAGTTCTATTCTATTATTTGTTTGTCTAAACTGACATTTAACTTTAAAATCTTGTCACATCAAATTAAATTAAATCTTGAATAAATATAAAATATTTATATTAAAAAAATATTTATAAAACTAAAAAAATACCCTCAAGAAATTTACCATTTTTTTTTAAATTTATTTTGTTTGTTTTAAGTTCTCATAGACGAATTTGTCTCGTACTTGTTTTGGGTTATATCAATTGAAATGCATATCAACGCCTTTGACTTGCATTTTTCTCTCTGTGTACACACAAGCTCATCAGCTTGTTGACTAATTAGCAAAACTGACGCATACACAAACACATCCCACTTACCCTCCACACCCTCCACACCCTCCACACCCTCCACACAGTCACACTCCACAGCTGCGCTCTTACCCTGTTTCGCTTTGGTTTTGATTTTGTTCGAGCTCAGTGCAAACTAAACGCTCGACACGCTCGCATCTCATTCAGCTAAAGGAATCGTCGCATAAAGCACATAATTAACTCCGTAATTGCCCACAATGAAATCTTTGAACTTGTTTGCCGGCCTCTGCCTGCTGTTGGCCATCATTTTCTTGGCTCAATCGGAGGCCGCATCGTGTGACTGCAACTTCAAGGAAAGGGGAGAGGTGTGCGGCACCAATGGCGTTACCTATGGGAGCCGCTGCGAATTCGACTGTATCCAGCGGGAGCAAAGGAAACTGGGCCGCAATCTAAACGTACGCAGTATGGGAAAGTGCTGAGAACCAGAAGCTAAATAATCCCATAGACATTTGCAGGAATTATACGAAAATATTCTAATTATTTGTTACTGTGTAAATAATCTCTGTTGTTACTATACTCGAATGCAATCAAAATAAACACATTTTTTCAAGAGAAGTGTTTTATAATTATTTGTTTATACAGAGCTTGGGTAATCTGATTAAAGTAGCTGTTTTTAACGATAAAGTTAAAGCCATAATCTTTTTAACGATTGAGTTCAAGTTAAATCCATTCAAATGTTATTAGCATAATTATTTTTTTTAGTGGTTTTTATTATTTTAATTAAAAACTAAAAACTTCTATGAAAGGAAACGTAGTGCAATTTGTTTAATAGCAATGATAGCGCACATTTGCTAAATTGGCAATTTCTTAATTGTTTTTTATACCCTGCATCGAAAATTAGGGTATATCCATTCAGCTTTAAATTTCCATTTCCCAAAAGAAAAGTGAAAAATATAACAAAGTTCTATTGAACAAATTATCAGCTTTATAAATCGAATTAATATCAAAAAACTTTCTCAACAGTTTATTAATTCAACATACAATCGACTAATATTTAGTTCGATTCGATTCTGAGTCAGATACTGCCTAGTTTATTGTCGATTGCGTCCGACTGTTCTGTGTGTTTCTCCCGAAATCCCCGAGGAACTGCGTGAGCTTAAATAGTGCTGCCAACTGGCAATTTAGCGTGCCATTAATGCACGCGGATATTATGAGTTATCGATATATGAGCGATGTATATTAATTAATGTTTCCACTGCGCAGCATTAAGGCGTCAGCTTAAGTGGAAACGCATTTAATTAAAATGGATTTGAATGTGAAAATTCCAAGTGCGAATGTGCACTGAAGCTGAAACCCGGTATATATACATTCTATATACATATACTATATAATTGTATATAGTACTGGCATTATATGCTAATTAAAAGTAACGTCATCAGCCGCGTTCATTTCCATTGATAAAGCAAGCGATTCGATTGACGATGTCGAGTGCTAAAGTATTCCCCTCACGCACATCAATCAAATTGTGCATAATTATTTGACACCGCCAGTTTGTAGCATTTTCTCAATATTTCACTCTCTCACTCTCGCTCTCTCTCTCTCTCTCTGTCTCTCTCTCCATCTCTCTCTGGTTCTGTTTTGATTGGCATTTCTGATTTCCCACTTCTCACTTCAGATAACAGAGCGCTGTGATTTATTGTGTCTCGCTTCTGTTAATTGAATCTCAATACGTGCGACACAAATGCCAAATTACCCCAGGGCATGCGTTAAGCAAGTATTCCAAATATTAACAAAAATAATAATAATCATGAACATAATATTTATATCTGTAATATTCATAAATGTGGTTAATTTAAATGTCACAAAAGCGCTGCGGGATGACTACCGTTTGCTTTATGACAGGAAGCTGTCAGCTGCGTTAAATGAAAGCAATGTTTTTATTAAAAAGATAATACACTCACATCTAGAGAGATACCGAAAGATAAAGAGCGCTTTTATCTCTTTTTGTGTACAGTTGTTCAATCGCCTATATAAAACCTGCTAAAAAAATTTAGATAAAGTTCCATCATTCGAGTTAAGCTTTAACTAAAAAAATGTTTTAATTGACTTATCTATCATATAAATTAAGAATTGAAAAATAATTATCTTAAAATCAACTGAAAATATTCCACAAAGAAAGTTTTTTAACATCCTAAAAGTATGCTATAAAAATGTAAAGAAATTTTACAAATTTGATTTGTGTTTTTTAATTAATTAAATTATTAAATAAATATACTAATAATATAACAAATGTTCTATTCAGAATATGTTTTCACTATAATTGAAAATACACTTAGAAATTGTGCAACATATTTATACATACTAATTTATTAAGGTAATCTGTTGTGATTACCTTAGTTCAACGTAGATATTGATTGTATGTACCCAACTATTATAAATAATGATTTATGGAGCTCATCATATTATAGTGAAATTGTATCAAAAAGTCCCCTAAGCACCATATTGTCGAGAGCCCCTTGGTGCCGAAAAGGATTAAATAAAAGCCGATAGATTAACATTATCTATTGTTATGTTTGTCTGGGTTTGAACCGTTGATTGTAATAACAAAATGATGGCAATCAGAGACCGTTTTGTGCAGTGTAGTAGAGACATGTCTAATATATACATAAGTACTTGATACATACAATATCTATATGTATTCGATTCTTTATTACAATCTCGACAGAGGCGTTTCATGTTTGCTGCTGCTGTTGTTGTTGAGTTTGTTATTATTATCATTGCTGTTGTTGTTGTTGGGGTAATCGATTTTGATAACAAGTATTTGATAAGCGTAAACGTATTCAACACTCGCACATCAAATGGCAAAGCAAATAGCAATCAGAGATGAGCACGAATCAGGCGTTTGTCCTGATGAAACAGAACAAATTTGTTGTAGCTTAAGGGTTGTCAGCTCAACAGGGGAAAAAATCAAATAAATACCAGAATTTTGTTTATAGAAGTTATAATAATAAGATATAATCAAGCAAACAAATAGCAAGGCTCAGAGTAAAATAAATGCTGCAGGAAAAAGTAAATTATGGTGGAATTAATAATAAAGAATAAACAAATTGAACTGCCTACTTTGAGTATAAATTTTATATAAATTTCTTTAATTATTTTATTATTTATATATTAGTAATAAAGCATTTAAATTTTAAAATCCAATGAAGGAAATAATATTGATTAAATATTTACTTAAACTATGCAATAAGAATTCATAATAATTAATTTAAATCAACTGTAGAAATTAAATGTTATAGTTTAAAGCAACAAAATTATAAATTTCGATTGAATTAATCCCCAATTAATTGTAAATTTGCAGATCAATACATTTGGCAATATATCATATAATTTGTATAGAACTTATTAGTCGACTACAGGTCAAGTTTTGTAATCGAAAAGGGTTCGGTATCAATTTAGTGTACACAATAGCATATTATTTATAGATAGGGTTAAGTAAAGAAACTTGTTTGAATATAAATCTTGTCTATTATTTTGAATAACCCCTGAAGCCGGACTAATAGGGCATTCAAAGTGATTTATATGCTTATCGGATGCGAACATGAAATTTAAATAGGGGGCTGAAGCCTTTCCGCAACTAATCAGAGTGAGTTTATTTTATTTAAATTGTTTCCGTTGTTCTGCTGGAGTGTTGACTGCATTTTTAATATGCCAAACTCGCGTCGCTTTGATATTATTAAATATTTACATATTAAAATATGTGTACTCGTCGGCTGCTATTTATTTATGTGGCTCTGAGGTTGTGTTGGGACCGCCAGAAATTGAAAAGTGCCCCGAACTGGCAACCTAAGGGTCTGTTCTGACAAGCCTACACACGCACACTCTCTCTCTCACACACACACACACACACACACACACTCCGACACACATACTGACATAAAGATTTGTATATTGTGTTGTTGTTCTCTGCCGCTTCGCGAGGCAATTCAATCAGCGTACGACATGAAAATGAAAGGTAAGCCGCTTCAGTTTATTCGCTCTCGACCTTTCGCGCTCTCTCGCTCTTTCTCTATCCCCTCTCGCTCTCTTGATGTAAGCTGATGGACAGCCGGCAACAAAAAAAAAAAACAGCTCAACGATGGCGGATTGGCAGACAGACGACAGGCCGGGATTAGCAGGTCGGAAAACTTTCCAACATTTCTGCATTTTTTCATGTTTTTCTTTAGCATGCTCTTCACTTGCAAATGTTCGAAAAGGGGTATAATATACAGTATAATATTATAGTTTTTGTGAAAATGTAACTGATGAAATAAATAAGGATGGCTCGATAATGATAATCGATTATTTTGACGATTAAATTGAATCGAAATAAGGTATTCAATTTTTCAAAACACAAATCGATAAGTGGACGGAACAATCGCAAGTTCAAATTAAATTCAAATGTAAAAACTTGCAGTATAGTGCATATAACAAAAAATATTTATAATAATATTCACTTACAGGGTATTTAATAATTCGACATAATGAATTTCCGCCCAAAACTTAACTTGATGGTTGAAATGTTTGTTGCCAGTTAGCTTTAGGCTCATTGTATGGAATTTCAATATGTATAAATGCTTTGCACGTGCGAAACACTTGAACCACACACTCTAACCCCCCCTGCTGCACGCCCCTGCTTACATGTCAAACCCTTTTCATGTCACATTGCTCTGTTACGCAGGAATTTAATAAATTGCCAAAAGAAAATGTTGAAAATTATGCCAAAGTAAGTTTAGATCATGTGTAAGTATGTAATTGAGTAGTATGTATATTTTTACTAGCGTCTATCACCAGAAAGTGGCATTTAAGTGTCGCCTGGCAGATAGAATATTTACCCCCATCTAAACAATTAATCCCAACTAAATTTCTTAGCGATATTGAAGCGATAGCTATCTACTTTTGTAACAACTTATCAGTCTGCAGGCGAAAGTCTTACATTAAATAAAAGCGATACTTCGCTGAAACGGTTCAGATATTACCGAAGAAAGGTTAAGACGCAGATAGAATGCAGTATCGCCAGCAAGTAACAGACACTACTTGGCGTGTCGCTGGCGACACTTTCGCGATGGCAAATGTTGGCTGGGTTAGCTCTTACTGGACAGAGAGCAAGTAGGTATCCTGTCGTAGTGTATTATGCAAACAGCGCCAACTGAATTACGTTGTTGCAAAATATTTTAATTAGGAAAGCAAAATGCATGCAGAGGAACTGGGAGGTCTATCTCTTTCTATTTCCAGCTCTCCCTCACCTCAATTTCTCTGTCTTCTCCGTGTTTACTTTGCATTTTGTTGCATGCTCACGCAGCGGAAGTTCGTGGTTGGACCCGTATAAACATGAAAATGCCACGTGCCAAATGGGTGTACATTATGCGGAAGGGGCGTGACCAGCAGCATGTAAGCAGTTAAGGAAAAACAAAGACTAAAATACCTTAAAAATCTTACAAATTTACGACAAGCTAACATTTCTGCAAGTACATATTGAATTTTTATGCTGTTAACACTTTATATTATTAGCAACACGATTAATTTTCACACAAAGTATTCTACAGAAGACACACCTGCAAATAAGCATTAATATTGCCCTAGGTATAACAACTCAAATAAAAAACTCTATTGTAAATATTTACAGTTTAACTCTGTTTAATCAAATGTACAGTTATATAGATCGACTTATAAAACATCGGATCTTATTGCAATTGGTTGAAGACGTACTGACCATATGGGTAAATATTTGAGCTGATTAAGTTCGCCATTGAGAAAGGTAAATAGACAAACCAGTGACGGACGGAAGCAAATTGTGCCGGGCAGTATAAAAAGCCACTTCAACCTAACGGAAGTATCAAAAAACAATTACAACTGAATCAAGATGAATCTTAAGTGGTCTTTAGTCTTAGGCCTGAGCACAGTCATAGCTGTAGGCCTGGCAGAAGAGGGGCTTGTCCATAATAGACCTGGAAGGGTGGACAATAATTGGTGGCGAACCGAGGTCTTTTACCAGATCTATCCAAGATCCTTCAAGGACAGCAATGGCGATGGCGTGGGAGATCTGAAAGGTATCACTTCGAAACTGTCCTACTTTGCAGAAACGGGCATTAAGGCCGTATGGCTAAGTCCCATTTTCAAATCACCCATGGCGGACTTTGGCTACGACATATCCGATTACAAGGAAATACAAGCAGAGTACGGCACACTGCAGGATTTCGATGAAATGATTGCCACCGCTAATAAGCTGGGCATTAAGATCATACTAGACTTTGTGCCAAATCACACATCCGACAAGCACCAATGGTTTATACGATCAGCTGCTAAAGAACAAGGTTACGAGGATTTCTATGTCTGGGCGGACGGAACTAAACTTGAAAATGGCACCTATGAGCCTCCAAACAACTGGCTCTCCGTATTCTCCGGCTCCGCCTGGGCGTGGAACGAGCAGAGGCAACAGTTCTATCTGCGGCAGTTCACCAAAGGTCAGCCAGATTTGAACTATCGTAATCCCGCTGTGGTGCAGGCCATGGATGAAGTTCTGCTTTACTGGATGAACCGAGGAGTTGCGGGCTTCCGCATCGACGCCATTATTTTTGTCTTTGAGGACGAGGAGTTGCGGGATGAGCCTCTAAGTGGTCTGACAACTGATGCCAACTCTGAGACTTATCTAAAACATATCTACACCCGGAATCAGGAAGAGGTTTATTATCTCGTACAACATTGGCGAGAGTTGTTGGACAATTATTCAGCTGCCAAGTCAGGACCAGTACGCATTATGATGCTTGAGGGTTATGCGGACGTGAAACAATTGATGCCCTACTACGAGGATGAGCAGGGTGTACTTGGTGCTCAATTCCCCTTCAACTTCGATTTTATTGGCGAACTGAATAAGAATTCTTTGGCTCAGGACTTTGTCTTCCAAATCCAAAAGTGGCTGACCTACATGCCGCTAGGCCATGCTGCCAACTGGGTGATGGGTAATCATGATAATCCCCGTGTGGCCTCCAGGTACGGTGAACAGACGGTGGATGCCATGAATATGCTGTTGATGACGTTGCCCGGAGTTGCTATCACTTATTATGTAAGTAAAGGTTTTTAATGGTTTTATTGTATGTGTAAACTAAACCGTATTTCAGGGTGAGGAACTGGGCATGCTGGACTACCGTGAGATGAGCTTTGAGCAAACTGTGGATCCTCCAGCTCGCGATGCAGGCCCAGACGGTTACAAATGGATCTCCCGCGATCCGGAGCGTACGCCCATGCAGTGGAACGATGAGAAAAATGCCGGTTTCTCCTCCGCCAAATCCACCTGGTTGCCCGTGCATCCCAACTATCAGGAACTGAATGTACGCGATCAACAGAAGGCCACACGTAGTCACTACAAGGTCTACCAATCCCTAATAAAGCTAAGGCAATCCCGTGTGCTCAAAGAGGGTAGCTATACGGCTCAGGCCCTTAATCAACGTGTATTTGTCTTCAAGCGGTAAGTGACAACACTTTACTCTAGCTTGCCCCTAATCTCATCACCTTCTTGATATTTGCAGTGAGCTCAGAGGACAATTCCCCATTCTGACCATAATAAATGTCAGCAATCGCAGGCAGCAGGTGGATGTGAGCTCCTTTATCCCCTTACCGAATCGCTTAACCCTATCGGTTGTGGGCGTGGACTCCCAGTATAGGGTGGGCGAGCATATTTCGCCCTCCGAGGTGAACTTGGCACCCTATGAAGGTTTAGTGGTGACGCTTAGGACACGCACATACTAGTTAAAATAAGCTTTAAATGTAATGCGAGCTTTTAGCTCTTTTGATTGCGCTTTTTGTATTTAAAGCTCGTTAATTTGTAAACATACATGTATATATTGCTATTAAAATCTCTTATTAACTATTTAAATTACAATTCAATTGTTTATAGTCGACAGGATGGGCGAGCATCTAAAGAGTTTAGTGCTAAAGATACGCACAGTTGAAAAAGATATGGGAAAAAGACCAATGTTTCTGCGCTGTTTGACACTAGAAAGTTTTACTAAGTAGACTTTGAAAGCGCGCAAAAAACGAAGGACATTTCCTAAATATGTTCTAAAACTGTTTCGATTCTACAAATATTAATTTTGAATAATTACGGAACAATAATAACCGTAAAACAGACTGAAGATATTACATTCATTATTTAATTTGATTTGTTTCAGATTTAGGCTTGCCTAGTTATAAGTTCTGTCCTCTCAACTTAAACATTTTCGTTCTTAGGTTTTCTTCGATACCACGTTCGAACTGCATAGTTTTAGCGACGGGTTTGACTGAACTTCTTTTCTCTGTGTACAAGCAAGGACAAGAGATTGTTGAGTACCAGAAGAAAACGTTTGGACATGCTGTGAAATCATATTATGTATATGCAGGAATTACTGTTGTTACTTTACTTGAATGCTTTCAAACATACATTCTCCCAAAGTTATTAACTCTTTTTTTTTAACCCATTTTACGATCGAGCCCTTCAACTCAACTACACAAACAATTTCATAATCTAATTTAACGCATTTACTGAGATATCAGCCTATCAAATATATCGTAAGCGCCACATTTGCTGCAAATTTCGAACGCGTTCTCGGGAAAAAACGTTCTCCTGTAAAATTTGCTATTGCCGCTTACGATTTTCACGCGGGAAGGGCTCGATATATACTTTGTTGGGTATGCCACGCCTACTTATGGGTATTACACACATTGTCTATTTATACTAACTTAATAGACCCTTTTGTACTCCTTCAATGTAGAGGGTCTAAGAAGTATTTTGATCTTATAAGACTTGTAAATAATCCAGTAAAAACAAAATATTGGTATTTGGTCTAAGAATATTATTTTTGAGGTAGTTTTCCTTCACCTAAAACTTAATTTTTACCGACACCGAAGATAAAAATTAAAAATTGCATTATATTTCAGAAACTACATATTCAATTTTTGCGTTGTTATTAGCAACTCATATATTATTAGCAACTCAAATAATTTTCATACATTGTATATTCTACATAAGTTAAGCCTGCAAATAAGACCATAATGTTGCCCTAGGCATAAGAAATCAAATAATTAACTCTATTGCAAATATTTATAGTTTAACTCTGTTTAATCAAATGTACAGTTATATAGTAACTTACACGACTTACAAAACATTGGATCTTATCACAATTGATCGACGTACTGACCATATGGGTAAATATTTGAGCTGATTAAGATCGCCATTGAGAAACGTAAATAGACAAACCAATATCGGACGGAAGCAAATAGAGCCGGGCAGTATAAAAAGCCACTTCAATCTGACGGAAGTATCAAAAAACAATTACAACTGAATCAAGATGAATCTTAAGTGGTCTTTAGTCTTAGGCCTGAGCACAGTCATAGCTGTAGGCCTGGCAGAAGAGGGGCTTGTCCATAATAGACCTGGAAGGGTGGACAATAATTGGTGGCGAACCGAGGTCTTTTACCAGATCTATCCAAGATCCTTCAAGGACAGCAATGGCGATGGTGTGGGAGATCTGAAAGGTATCACTTCGAGACTGTCCTACTTTGCAGAAACGGGCATTAAGGCCGTATGGCTAAGTCCCATTTTCAAATCACCCATGGCGGACTTTGGCTACGACATATCCGACTACAAGGAAATACAAGCAGAGTACGGCACACTGCAGGATTTCGATGAAATGATTGCAACCGCTAATAAACTGGGCATTAAGATCATATTAGACTTTGTGCCAAATCACACTTCCGACAAGCACGAATGGTTTATACGATCAGCTGCTAAAGAAAAAGGTTACGAGGATTTCTATGTCTGGGCGGACGGAACTAAACTGGAAAATGGCACCTATGAGCCTCCAAATAACTGGCTCTCCGTGTTCTCCGGCTCCGCCTGGGCGTGGAACGAGCAGAGGCAACAGTTCTATCTGCGGCAGTTCACCAAAGGTCAGCCAGATTTGAACTATCGTAATCCCGCTGTGGTGCAGGCCATGGATGAAGTTCTGCTTTACTGGATGAACCGAGGAGTTGCGGGCTTCCGCATCGACGCCATTATTTTTGTCTTTGAGGACGAGGAGTTGCGGGATGAGCCTCTAAGTGGTCTGACAACTGATGCCAACTCTGAGACTTATCTAAAACATATCTACACCCGGAATCAGGAAGAGGTTTATTATCTCGTACAACATTGGCGAGAGTTGTTGGACAATTATTCAGCTGCCAAGTCAGGACCAGTACGCATTATGATGCTTGAGGGTTATGCGGACGTGAAACAATTGATGCCCTACTACGAGGATGAGCAGGGTGTACTTGGTGCTCAATTCCCCTTCAACTTCGATTTTATTGGCGAACTGAATAAGAATTCTTTGGCTCAGGACTTTGTCTTCCAAATCCAAAAGTGGCTGACCTACATGCCGCTAGGCCATGCTGCCAACTGGGTGATGGGTAATCATGATAATCCCCGTGTGGCCTCCAGGTACGGTGAACAGACGGTGGATGCCATGAATATGCTGTTGATGACGTTGCCCGGAGTTGCTATCACTTATTATGTAAGTAAAGGTTTTTAATGGTTTTATTGTATGTGTAAACTAAACCGTATTTTAGGGTGAGGAACTGGGCATGCTGGACTACCGTGAGATGAGCTTTGAGCAAACTGTGGATCCTCCAGCTCGCGATGCAGGCCCAGACGGTTACAAATGGATCTCCCGCGATCCGGAGCGTACGCCCATGCAGTGGAACGATGAGAAAAATGCCGGTTTCTCCTCCGCCAAATCCACCTGGTTGCCCGTGCATCCCAACTATCAGGAACTGAATGTACGCGATCAACAGAAGGCCACACGTAGTCACTACAAGGTCTACCAATCCCTAATAAAGCTAAGGCAATCCCGTGTGCTCAAAGAGGGTAGCTATACGGCTCAGGCCCTTAATCAACGTGTATTTGTCTTCAAGCGGTAAGTGACAACACTTTACTCTAGCTTGCCCCTAATCTCATCACCTTCTTGATATTTGCAGTGAGCTCAGAGGACAATTCCCCATTCTGACCATAATAAATGTCAGCAATCGCAGGCAGCAGGTGGATGTGAGCTCCTTTATCCCCTTACCGAATCGCTTAACCCTATCGGTTGTGGGCGTGGACTCCCAGTATAGGGTGGGCGAGCATATTTCGCCCTCCGAGGTGAACTTGGCACCCTATGAAGGTTTAGTGGTGACGCTAAGGACACGCACATACTAGTTAAAATAAGCTTTAAATGTAATGCGAGCTTTTAGCTCTCTTGATTGCGCTTTTTGTATTTAAAGCTCGTTAATTTGTAAACATACATGTATATATTGCTATTAAAATCTCTTATTAACTATTTAAATTACAATTCAATTGTTTATGGTTTGCAGGATGGGCGAACATATAAAATTCTTCTTGAAATCACGAATTTGGAAAAACAATTATTTGTGCTACAAAAGCCAGTTTTTCGCTCTGTTAATGCGTTTTCCACTCCTTTGATTGAGCTTTTTGTCATTTAAAGCTTGCATATTTGAAAAGCTAATTGTTATTGCTATTAAAAATTCTTAATAACTATTTGAGTTACAAAGCAATTATTTATGTTATGCAACAACCAGCAAATTCCTCATTTCACTTAAAATGCACTTGACAACGTTTTGTGCGTTTTAAATTGAATTGAGAGCTCTCGATGTTGGCCCTTTCAGTTGTTGGCGCTTTCTCCCGAAATACGTACATATATTTCATAACTGTCAACGCAGCTGTCTGCAGCAGATAAATTGTCGCTGCGTTTTAATTAAAAGCCCTTTGGAGCTTGCATAAATACAAAATAATATAAATATTTATGTCTACAGGAATGCGCAGGTTTTCGGTTTCTGCCGTTTGTTGATTTAACTCACAGCCTGCTCGCGAATTGTGGACGCTGTGGATAGCAAGTGGCACGCAAGCTTTTGCCAATTTACGCTCCACTCTCTCTCAGCCTTAGCCGCCGGCAAATCTCTCGTCAGTCGATCGCAGCAGCTGCTTGCTACGTGACGTGCGTCGTGCGCTGATCAGCTGTTGTTGTCTCTGTGTGCGTGTGTGTGTGCGCGTTTGTGAGGGAAAAAGAAAGAGAGAGTTTTGCGGTAGGTAAGGTGAGAGAAAGCACGCAGCTTATCAGCCTATCTGCTGAAAGGCAAATGCACAGAAACTTACGAGTATCACGCAAATGAACAACTGCAAAATAGAGAATTAAGAAACCCCAACAACATACGAAAAATAAAAGAGAGAAATTGGAGAGAGTTCTAATTTTGCAAATTGTAAGACAAAGAGCAACGAAATGCATAGTTTTGTTTTGACCTTCGCTCAGTTGCAGTGCCGTAGGACAGTACGCTGTTAAGCAAAAAGGCTAGAATAATAATCATTATAAAATGCTAAACGAATGCAAATGCATAAACATTAATAAGAAATTAATTAATTTATAGTGCAAACAAAAATAAAAATATTTTGAAATGCAAAATTGATATTTAAACATTCGCAAAATGTTATTAACCCTTTGTTTTTTTTAATTTTCAATGGGTACAGGGTATAAAAACATAAAAACATCTATTAAAATTTAACAATTCTGTAAAGCCAATAATTTATAAATAATAAATAGCAAATAATAATACTAATTAATATAATACCGATCAATTGAAATAATGAATATATAATATATTAATAAATAAATGAATAAACAAAATAATAAATATAAATCAGATCAAACAAATTATAAATACAATAAGATGTTAAGCCGTGTGATAGCAAGATAATCAATCAAAAATCCATTATAAATTAAAAAAAAAAATAATTAAATAATATTGTGGAAAAAACTGTTTAATTACAATTAACAAAATGTTAATTCTAAATTTAAACGCAATAAATTAAAAAAAAAAAAATGACATGCTTAATTTTATATTTAAATAATAATAATATAATAATAATATACTGATAGAAACAGATCAGCGTTTTGGATAAACATGTTATCTCTCCGAGACACCCAATTTAGCTTTGTTTATCGGTTACAATTTGTGCAGTTTTTGCACATTTTACAAAACAGTTATTAGAGCTGAAGCAAAACAAAGATTTGATCAGGTTCCCAAAGGGGTTTTGTTTACATTTTGCATGAACTTTTTGTCGCATTCAATTATAAGTAATCAGCGCGCTCCCATTAGAGATTAATACTGTAATAATTATAGTTAAAATAATTATTGTATGACTGGCAGATTCGGGCATCATGTGTATTTAAACAGAGCTTCAAGCGAGTCTCGTCTGTAGTCGCACGATGTCCGCCCAACTGATAATTCTACTTTGCAGCCTGCTCTTGGATTCGGGCATGTCGGGCCTAGTGAGACCTGAGTCGAATAACTTTATCGATTGGTGGCAGCATGCGGTCTTCTATCAGATCTATCCGAGATCCTTCAAGGACAGCAACGGCGATGGCATTGGCGATCTACAGGGCATCATCTCGAAGCTGCCCTACTTGGCCGAAACGGGCATTACGGCCACCTGGCTAAGTCCCATCTTCCAATCGCCCATGGTGGACTTTGGCTACGACATATCCGATTACAGATCCATACAGCCCGAATATGGCACCATGGCGGACTTTGAGCAGCTGGTGCACAAGGCCTCCAGCCTGGGCATCAAGTTAATACTGGACTTTGTGCCCAATCACAGCTCAGATCAACACGAATGGTTTCTCCGTTCGGTGGCCAGGGAGCCGGGATATGAGGATTTCTATGTCTGGGCAGATGGCAAACGGAATGAGCAGGGAGAGCGCATACCCCCCAACAACTGGCAGTCGATATTCTATGGCTCCGCCTGGGAGTGGCATGAGAAACGTCAGCAGTATTACCTGCATCAGTTTGCCAAGCAGCAACCGGATCTGAACTATCGTAATCCCAATGTGGTGCAGGCCATGGATGAGGTGATGCTGTTCTGGCTAAACAAGGGCGTCGCCGGTTTCCGCATTGATGCCGTAAACCATTTGTTCGAGAGCGAGGAGCTGCAGGATGAACCGCTCAGCGGGAAGACACAGGACGCCATGTCCTATGACTATACGGAGCATATCTATACCAAGGATTTGCCCGAGGTGTTGCAGATGGTGCAACATTGGCGCAAGCTACTGGACGATTATACCAATAAGCATCCGGACGGCGTGACGCGGATTATGATGACCGAGGCGTATGCGAGCCTGAGGCAACTAGCGGATTACTATGAGGACAAGCATGGTGTGCTCGGCTCGCATTTGCCCTTCAACTTTCACTTTGTCACGGATGTGGATGGCGAATCGGATGCCCGAGATTTTGTCTACAACATTGAGAAATGGCTGATCTATATGCCGCGTGGGCACGCTGCCAACTGGGTCATGGGCAACCATGACAATCAGCGTGTCGCCACGCGCTTTGGCGCCGCCAGCGTAGATGCCATGAACATGTTGCTCATGACCCTACCCGGCGGGGCAGTTACCTATAATGTAAGTGGACAAGGCGAAAGGTCGAAAGGTTAATCAAGGCACTCTCTATGCACAGGGCGAGGAGCTGGGCATGCAGGACAATCGGGACATAAGCTGGAATGAGACCGTGGATCCGCCAGCGCGCAATGTGGGCGAGGAGGAGTACCTGGAGGTGTCCAGGGATCCGAATCGCACGCCCTTTCAGTGGGACGATACCAGAAATGCAGGTATGATATATTGTTATATTCTGTGCCCATAGAATGGTTAGAAAGAGGTTAACTAAAATTGCGAATTCCACAAAGTTAATATATTTATTTAAATATATATATTTCTTTATATTCTTTATGATTTAAAGTCGTTGATCTCAGCCACTACAGAAGCTAAAACGGCAAACTTTAAAATATAGGTAGATGTCTACTATATGCAAATGAAGTTTATTTCAAATCTCAGATGATATGCCATATTTACTGCCAAATCGATAAAAAAAAACCGAATAACAAACACAATATTGCAGATGGACGGTTATAATTTAAATTACACATTCTTTACCATTATATTTACTTATCCTGCAAATATGATTAAAATTGGTTGGTAAGCACGGAAGTTATTGAACGAACAATATTGGATGATTAGTCTCTTAACCTTATTTCCATCGAGTACTTTAGAAGAAAAAAAGTATGAAAAAGCATTGCTGTAGCACTTACTATGATGTTTAAAAGTGGGATGCAGGATATTTTATAATTTTTTTCTACTGTAGTCTCTTCTAATTTATTATAATCCATAATCTAAACTATGTAAATTCTGCAGGCTTCTCTAGCGCCGCCAGGACCTGGCTGCCCGTGCATTCCAACTATCCGCAGCTGAATCTGGCCGCTCAGCAGCAGGCCTTTAGAAGCCACTACAAGGTCTACAAAACACTGATTGAATTGCGCCAGTTGCCCGTGTTGAGACGTGGACGCTTCAGCATTGAGGCCATTTCCCGTTCTGTGTTTGCCTTCCAACGGTAAGGGCATTGGCTAATTCGTTCATTGCTAATTGGGTTTTTTTTGTTGCAGTTTTTTGAGAAATTACGATACACTGATATGCATTATCAATGTCAGTGACAAGGAGCAGCTGATAAATCTGAGCGAGTTCACTAATGGCCCACAGCAATTAATCGTGCTGGTTGCTGGCGTTGATTCCAACTATGAGCCCGGGTAATGTTGAATGTCAATTGCAAATACTCTATATCTCTCTTCATGTCGCTCTTCCCCCCTCGCAGTCACTCCCTCTCCAGCAGTGCATTAACACTGGCCCCACACGAAGGACTCATCTGCAGAGTGCTTGACGCTTAGCTCCCCAGATGGACGACCATTAATTGCATTTCAGCTTGCTATTATCACGGATTGGCATAAAAAATCACATGACATCAAAATTAATGATTTGCAACTGCTCTTCCATTTTTCCATTTTTCCTTTTTGTATTTTTTGTTGTTGCTCCCACTCTGTGTAAAGCAAATGAATTAAATTTGGCTTTGCCTTTTGCCATTTGCCGTTAGCAGCTCTAGTTTTTTCTTTCTTTCAAATTAGAATCAATTTTCTGAGTCAAAGCCATGACACGGCCGCAGTTGGCATCGTGCCAAGTACAATTCGAAATACCCTTAAAGGGCATATAGAATAAATTATATCCTCATGCAGACAATCGGTAAAATCTGATAAATAGTTTGAATACAAATAAAATGATATAATTATATCATATTACTTTTCACAATTTATACATTTGAAAGAAAATATTTAAATGAATTCACATAATTTTATAAAATTTGGAACTTTGAATTTTGTAAAAAGTAAAAACCATTTTGTGTTATTATTCTTGCTTTAACAGAATTGCAATAATTCAAAGTGCACTAAACTCGTTGGATTTTCTTTTTAACTCTTAAATTTATCACATACAAAATTCATTAAAAATAAAGAACTAAAACCAGCTAAAAATCTTTTTTATTGCGGAAGTTTTGTAGGAATTTATTTTAACTATAAAAACTAAGAGCTATTACTTTGAATCTGAAATTCATGGCAAGGCCATTTGTTATCTGGCAAGCGTCAACTAAACAATTAATGTCATTTTCGTAGTGTATTTTTATTCGTCATGCATATTTCAGCTCTTTCATGTGCCCGCTTTCATGCCATTTTCTTTTATCCACTAGCATAATTTTTCACAAACTCGCAAAGATTTATGGAGCACAACGCAGAGATTTGCGAACTGTCGCAGTGTAAATGGGGCTATGGAACATCAGCATGTGGGGGCCATAGGTTGAGGGCACACAGGAAGTACCCCAAAAAGTTTTCAAGTTTCAAATGTCATGCATTAAGAGCCACAAACCGAAGTAGGTGAGAGGCAGAAGGAAGAAGGACCTGGGATGCCCAATTGCCCAATTTGCCATGAACGCAAAACTTGCGCAAAAAGTTGGGAATAATTTTTACAAAGATTCTCTATGAAAGTTGAAAAGTTAATGACAGACAGAGCACATCGACAGCATAATAAAATATTATTAAAATGTTGGTAAAATATTGACTGTAATTATTTAAAGTTTTAAAGACAAATTTTGAAACGAAGTAATGAATTTTCTTTTCTTTCAAATAAATATTTAATTTGGTCTTACAAGACTTTTTTCTCACTTTAATTAATAATTTTGTGGCAAACTTGGCAAGTTTTTAATTGCATTTATTGTGTGCATAATTTTTTACACTTTCTATAAAAGTTTTCTCTGAAAAAAGTAGCAACCGCAAGTGCTCATTAATCAAGTTTTACAGTACGTAGAATATTCACGCTGTTTACTAAACATTTTTTATTTGTAATCTGAGGATTACTCTTACTTACAAGCCCAAATGAACCATAAAATGGCATAACAAATGAGCTGAGCTTTGTTAATATAGACAAAGCTGCAGCAAAGTAGAAAGTAGCCAGACCTAAAGACCAACTGAAGATTTTAAAGAGCTTGAACAACATTTTCATTGCTCATACGCCGCGTTGTACGGTTTGGTGGCAGCCACAGCATTTGCCTTCGGCAATAAAAGGAAAATTTCATCAACAGCTTCATTGTGCCACGCTTCATTTAATTTCCCATTACACTCAGGCTATTATTAAATAATATTGTTTTAAATAATATAAAATTGTGAGGGATTTCAGACAACGCCAACTGTTACTTTCGCCACGCTCCGGCATTGTTTTAAGCGCACCGCAGTTCTACTTGAGGTAAGTTTTTCAATATTATGATATAATATTTGCCAACTTGTCATAACTGCAATTTGTAACATTTCAGCGAACAACGTCGTGGTTTGATTAAACAACTCGTCAAGTCGCTTAATGTGGTGCTGGTGGCGCTGCTAATGTACAATTTGTGGCGTCGCAAATGGACGAGAGTGAATTTCAATTAGTCATGGCATTTTGAGGCATTGATTTCTTTTTGCGCCGATTGATTGATTGATTAATTAATAAAATGTGGAACAACAACAACAGCAACGATAATGAGAGCAGCTCAAATGCCATTAACAGTTTGTGGACGATTGGAATTTGTGGTTATTTCCGCTTGTCGCTGAAAACCCACAGACAAGTGGGTGGCTGGCTGATCGATGGATTTGTCTATAATCTGAATGGGAATTTTAAAGCGAAAACTGATGCTTGTTTGCAAATATTATCAGCAGCACTTAAATGAATTTGTTTGCAATTATTCGGATTTTTATTTATTTATCGTGATTAAAAAATAATTCGACTGTTATTATTATTTATAAGAACTGTCAGCTATTAATACACTTTAATATTATCAGGTTATTTTAAATGAATTTACTTTTGAAAATAATTAAAATTCGAATATTAAATAGTTCAGATTTTCAGTTTTTTATGTATTTAAATACCATACTATATTTTATTTTAATAAATCAGATTAATTTAAATGAATAGACTATTTATTAATTTATTTGTTGCTACATTTTCATTTTGTAAGCCGAAAAAAATAAATTAAATACCTCAGCTTTAACTAAAATCTTTTGAAACTTGAAGTATCTCTTGCTGATTTTTCTATAAAAAACTTGCAATAATTTCATTTGCTCTAAAAGAGTAAAGTTCCATTCAATTTATTGGTATAGCTTCTGGCAGCAGTTCTTAGCTTAATGTAGAGCGAACAAGCAGAAGCAGAACCAGAAGCAGAAGCAGGAGGAGAAGCTCAAATACAAGTTGCAGTTGCCAGCTGCCAGTGTAAATTTAGCGCCTTGTTGACTGGCAAGTGGATATCCTTGTTGCCACACTGATTGCCGGAAGTTGGCATTGCCGCTGCCATTACTTCTTGCCGCATCTCTGCCAATAAACCCGACTTGCAAATTAACCGGAGCGAAAACAACAAGAAGTTAAGATTTGTGTACTTAAATATTCATTCTACGCATTTGCCGCCCGACTGTCTGTCTCTCTGCTTGATTGATTGTGCTGCATACAAAACACAGCTCGTAAAATAAATACACAAACTTCAGATTTATCTACTACAAGAAAAGGGTAAAAACTCTGCATTTTTATTACGAACACTTAAGCTGAATATTTCCTTGGAAACAGTTGCATAAATACCGGATATTAAATTTCTAATAAACATCTGTTTTGCTTGCTCGATTTATTGCAGACAGCAATATGACAAGAGTTTATTGAATTCGACTATTAAATAACCATGCTGTGAACGAAACTATACGGTTATAATATTTCTACTCTAATTTTATTTGAATAAGAAATAAAAATATATGGTTATGACCTTAAAATTATTGTTTTCGCTCTAACTTTTATTTGAATAATAAATATTAAAATATAACCATAAATTGAAAAATATTGTGGTCAAGCTCTTTGCATTAAAAATATTTTCTTGAATTCTTTATTTAAGTCCTTTAATTTGTAGAACGATTCATGCTTTACAACGCAGAGTAAGCTTATTTATTTCAACGATATTACTGCAAAATAATATTGTATTCGAAACTATTTTTATAATATGCTCAGCAGCTGTGCAGCTTATGGCTGAGAGGGCATACAATCTGAGAAAACGTACAGCTTTTATTGTTGATATTTCTTGTCCTTTGTAGAAACTATAAAATGCTGTGTAAGAACACAGCGGGAAAACATTGCATTGCAATTGTAAAAGTGTGAATGTCTCTGGAAGGGGAGTTACAAAGCAAGCAGGACAATGATGTCGCCTTGTCTGATGTTTGAGCAGAGGCGGGAGGAGTTTTCTCGGCAAGGACGTGCACGTAGTACGTGTTGAATCCTTTGAGCCTAAATATTGCAAAAATGTCGAGTAACTCTGGGAAAATTGGCAGCACGCGCAGTGTACCTTAACTGCAGATAAAAGCAGAGACTGAAGCAGACGGGAAACAATGAGGATGAGACTGTCAATTGGCAGTAGATACTGAGAAAATGCCCTCAAAAGTTCAGCCTGCAACCTTTTGCCTTTCTGTGTGTAAGTGTGTATGTATATCTCTTTGTGTGTGTGTGTATCTGTGCGCTCAGTTCTCTGTTTGTGGCAGCGCCAATTTGGCCATTTAGCCGCTGGCTTCATAAATTTCATCGTCAGTGGCTGGCGCCGCGTTTTAACTGTTTTTAATTAAAAAGTATTTTTTTGTTATAATCAACTAGAAGCAAATTTTAGAGTGCATGAGTGTGGGCGTTTGTGTTTTGTAAGCATTCTCAAAGGATTTTACTAAATTGATTTCGAGTGTTTTAATACTCAGTGTGCGAAAAACTAGCAGAGCGGGTAGCACAGACTGCAGCTAAGTTATGTTGAAGATACTACGGAAATATAGGAAAAAATTAAAAATTTAGTTAAATAAAAAATTACAAATTCCAACTTATCAACTTATATCAGTTTAATTCAATAATTTAAAAAAATTGATATAAATATGTAAAGCAGAAATTTTACAAAAACATTAAAATTTTTTTATTCAATATGCATGATTTTTTTTGCTGTGCATCTTTCAGCCAAACTACAGGATAACTGCATGTCCAGCATACCCTCCCACACACAATTGAAACTTATTTTATATGGTTCTATTGTCACCTTTTGCATTTTAGCCGCAGTCAAGGACCCGCTGAGAGTTAAAGCCAAATTGATTGGCAATTGAGAAACTGTTGGGCATCCAAGAGCACAAATAAAAAGCAAAAATAACAGCAAAAGTTTTACAAAAAGTTGCATAAATGATCCCTTTAAGTTGTTATTTGCTAGTTCTCATATAGGAATTCAATGGAAGTGTTCCCAAGTGTTCTAAAACATGCCCATGCCCATAAATTTTCATGTGGAGTGACATTTGCCATTTTTAGCACAAGTGAACAAAAAATATGCATTGAAATGTTTGTGCGTTTAAGTCAATGAGTGGAATTTATGCAAATTTTTCATATTCCATGCTTGGCTAAAAACTGAAGTAAACAATAAAAACAAAAACAAAAGGAAAAAAGCAGGAAAGTCAACGCGAAGGTCATTTTACTTTCTCAAAGACAGCGTAAGGCATTTAAATTATTTGCAGCAACTTTTGCCAAACGCTTTTTTATTGTAGCTGAGAATTTATACGCGCCTGAAAGTATGCAGAGGACTTTGGGAATTTTTGCGGATGCCTGGCCAACCTCGTTAGCCGTTAAATTCAGTTAAACCCTATTAATACCCTGTAAAATGTGCGAGTTGTCTGAGAAGTTGCATTGGTTTATAAGTAAATAATTAAATTGAGGGTTTACAATGGTAAAATTATATTTAAACATTTTTATTCTACTCTATTCGGAAAAAACTAAAACAAACAAATAATTTATCTACATAAAAGCTAAAGGATATAATTAAATGACCATAAATAAATGACATTATATTTGTATAATAATTATATTTATCGGAGTATATTAGACTTGTTCGCTAAGCTGTGCACACTCGACTGCAGCAGTCTGACAGCACGATTTTGAAGCCTTTGTTCTTTAATAAATTAGCTAATGCCCTGGGAAATTCATTGAACCGCAGCCAAATGGGCCACTTAACCCTTCTTTGTTTAACTTATTTCTTTCACTCACATTTACTGGGTTTTTTTCAGTTTAATACACACACATACGCACACACACACACAACAGTAGTTGGTACATCAATTAAGTTGTCGTTTCGAATGGAGCCCCGGCCACGGCCTTTGGCTGCTGTCAATAAGTTGAACTTGTCGTTCAGGCCGCTTGATCAGCCAAGCGCTGCTCCGGGAAAAACCAGACAAACCACGGCGTGCTTCTGTGGCAGCAGCAACAACAACAACTGGCGTAACGCCAACAACAAGTGTAATATGTCAATTGAAGGACACACAACGGAACAACACACACACACACACATTCCCACACAGACATCGACAATGACACCGACACCCATATAACAAACACTTGACTATTTATTGCATTGTTGTTTGTCTGTCTCGCTGTCTCTGTCTCAGTTTCTCTGTCTCTGTCTCAGTCTGTCCATCTCACTCTCAGTCTCCCTGTCTCACTCTCAGTCTCTCTCTCTCGCTCCATCCCTTTCACTGTCGCCGCAGGATATGCTATGGATATTTGCAAAATATTGCAGCGCCCATAAATTGTAAACCCAAAAGGACACGCCACCGCATCGCCACTTGGCTCCTAGCCGATGGGCGTGGCCAGCGCCCTTTTCTCAGCGACATTGCCTCAAGCTTTTGTGGCATTGTGCCCCAAATCGACCCACAATTTGTAGTTGCTACGTGACGTCGCAGCAAAGCCAGCAAATCTAAAATCTCTCGGGTTGAGAGTTTGGTGAGTTTAGCAATTATTGTATTTTAAAGAAATTTATTGTGTAGTTAGCCCAAGAATTTAACTGGCAATTTAATTGAAATCCGGCATCCCAGAAATCTGGCAACACTTTACAGTATTTTGCTTTGACTATTCTGGGTATTTGTAATAAATGGAAAGTTTTGTCCAAGGGAATACTTTCCATGTGGAAAAATTTCCTTACAATATTTTATTTTATTCAAATATTTAATTATTTGAGAAACACGATTTTCTTAAAATATATGATTTATTTCGATATGCGTTTATTAAAAATAATCAAATTTCATTTCAATAATGACAAGAATATGTAACCTGAATCCAGCTTCGTATGTCAACTAGCCAGAAATTTAATATTTCCATTTGAAAAAGCCATTTTAATTGTTTAGCATATTGTTTATGCTAAAACCCGGATAAGCACCACAAAATTGAATGTTTTTGCAGTTTTATATTTTTATTTATTTGGCCTGGCATAAAATTGTGCTGTGTTCATTTTGTGGAAATAGCGCTACAGAAAATAACAGAGAATTGGCGTTGGAGTATTGTGAGAGATTATATTTCCACCTTTCAGTTGGGGCTCTAAAAATTCATTTGACCTCAAATTGAATTCATGAATTTTATCTAAAATGCACAGGCAACCGCACAAATATATATAGCATAGCAGAATGTGGCTAAATGAAGAGGAAGGAAATGGGCAAGGTAGGGCTTAAAAGGCCTGTGGTTGGTGGCAGTTTATTAGCCCAAAACATTTTGGCCGAAAATCTGCTGTGCATCTGCTTAACTCGACCTCTGCCTTCGGCTGTTGTTTCCAGCTTGATGATGCCACAATCATGTAAACGATGCCCAGCAGCTTGTGTGCGTTTGTCGGCCAGAACAAAAGCAATTGGTAGTAGCTAGCTACACACACACATAGATACAGGGTATAGGGTTTAAGTTCCTGCAAGGGCTGTCACTTAAAGCCCCCCTCCGACTGGTAATACATTTTCATTTTGCGTATTTTCTAAAACTGCTTCTCCGGGTTGCACGCGTCGTATACGCAATCTGCTGTTTCTATACCTGTAGCTAGCATGTTGGCCAAGTTTCAGGCCATATGCAGGAAGCATAAAAAGTTTCTCATAAATTTACAGGCAACAACAACAACAACACCAGCAATTCGAAATGAATTGTTAGCAGTAAGGAAGGGATAACGTTGGGCTGGCAGTCGACTTTTATAATAGCCCCAACTCGTTACAAAACAGAGCGAGAGCGAGGGGAAATTCAATTTCATTTTCAATTTAATGCTGCAATGGACCAACATACCTCAGACCCGTTGTCTGGCCATTCAATCAGTTTCTGCTGCTTTTTGCTTTATTGTACTTCAACTTCTGCTGCTGATTCGACTTACCTGCAATGAAATGATAGAAAAATAGATACGTATATATTATTTTATGCGTTTTTCCTTGAAGCAGCTGCTTAGAAATTAAAAGCCAAACTCCCAATTGGGAGTGCTCTCCCCGCCCAAAAAAAAAGTTCACTCAACAAAATAGCAAAGTCAAGGTGACTGCTGCACTGAAAGAAAAATCAGCACTTGAAGCAAGAAAGTGATGTAGGAGCTTTGTTTTGTAGAAAGACATGTTCTTCACTTTTATATCCTATAGCCACCTTTAGTTATGAAGTCACTAGTAGCTTTACAATTGTATACATACAATTTCAGTAATATATTTTTTTTAACTTACTTAAATTCCTACAAGCTAGATAACAGCAGCTTCTGAATGACTTTCACACCTCGTCTAACGTCTGCACCCGTCCCCAGTCACTCACAAACTAATAGAAACACCAACTTATATACCCTATATACATTCTGCGTAATATAAAATGTAATATAATATTGTTTTTGGATTTATTTTATTAATTTTTGAGATTAAAATGTGATACGATTTGTACTTTTGGTTGCTTATTGACCGACAAATTTGTGTTGCTTTGATTGCATGTCAATTTAAACTTGAGTTAAGAACTGAATTATTTAGTTGATAATTTAAAGTGCTAGAACAAAGAAGCTTTATTAACTAGAAGAATTTCTCATAATTTCTCTGAGTGTGTAAATATGCCAAAACGTAGCTGGGAGCTCCAACTGCAGCTTCATCATTGTGTACGTGCCCGAGCTGCTTTATGTGGTGTCAGCATATATAAGTATTTGCGGCGAGCTTACCTATAACGCAGGAGTACCCACATAAATATATATATAGTATATATGGAGTATATATCTGCCGGGAGCTTACCTATAACGTAGGAGTACCCGTCCAGCGTCAGCACGCACTTGCGTGTGGTGGTGCCGGCCAGATTGGCAATGCCACCGCCAACCACGACGCTGGACGAGTACCGGCTGGAGTTGGGGGGGCCGGGGGCGGAGCTGGTGCTGGGGCCTCGCAGCGCTTTGGTGAAGCTGCTGGGGCTGCTGGCCTGTGTGTGTTGTTGTTGCTGCTGCTGCTGCTGTTGCGGCTCGCAGCTGTTGAGGCTTTCGCGTCGCGGTGGCGCCACCAGACCCACAAACTCATCACTTCGCTTGCTCATGGAGCTGAGGCCATCGCTGGAGTGATCGCGTTCGCGTTCCCGTTCGCAGCGCGTGCGATTACGCGCGTAATGCAGGGAAGAGGAGGGGGGCATGTTGCTGCTGGGGGCAGCAGCAACTGTTGCAGTTGCCTCCTCCGGGGCAATGTTCAACGTTTGCGGCTTATCGCGTCGCGTGGGCGGCGTCTCGTCCAAAGTGTCGCCCATTGTGCCGTTAGCTTCGATTTTCTCTGTTGTAGACACGATTTTTCACGCGTTACGCGCTTGCATTTTCACAAACCGACTCGACGCGTTCTGGGTTGAATTGGGAAAACCTTGCCAGTCGCAGCCACCAGTTGCATGAATTAATTACGAATTTTTCTTTTATTAAACACGATTTCAATTTTAACTCAATTTTCATTCACTTTCTGCTGTTTCGCTACTCTCTTTTGTGTGTGTTGTTGCTGGCTGCACAAATGCGAAATTTAATTAAAACCAAACACGCTGACTAAACGAATGAAAAGTGAAAAGCACATGAAATGAAATGACAGCGCAACATGGACATATGTAGATGGGTTTTAGACTGCATAATATCAAGCATACGCACTGTTGTACACCAAATTCTGCGTACTTTAGTGCAACGTTTAAACTTATGGCTGCAACTTTTATGAGTGGCAACAAAATAACTTCATTGCTAACCAAAATGAGTGTCAGTTTGTCTCTCTCTCTATTTTATATCTAAGCTTTATCTTGACAGCTGTGGAAATGTGGTTAGAAACTGCACCGAATTAATTATAAGAAATGGAAAAGTAAATGGAAAAGTTTCCAAGAGAAATAGATAAAATAAAATTGTTTTATGGAAACGATTTAGAGATTTATTCAAGATAATAGAAAGAAATAAATAATCAGAATTTACTATTGATATTAAATATTTATTGTGAAATAATTATAATATATGTTACAATTTTATTATTATACAAATTATTTATAAAATTATTTATAATTATTCTAAAGCTTTTATATTCAAAATTTTATAGTATATCAATATACATCCATAGTGATACAAAATATTTATTCTATTGATAAATTATATCAAATTTCACACAAATTATTTTTGAAAATGTTGATACCTTTAGAAGCATGGAAAATATATTTTATATCTCTTCGATTAATGTTCGGATATAATATTTTTAGAATAATTGTAAAGCTTCTACAAACACACAAAATTCACTCGAATATCAATAGCTAGACTTCTATCAGCTGCCAGTCACTGTTGCTCTAATTGCAGTTGTTGGCCATACTGCTGCCAATTATCTGATTCGACATGCAAACACGGCATACCCCACGCCCCCCAAACCATGGGTAGCACTCCAGCGTTTATTTGCATTTTGAATGACGGGCCATTGTTTGGGCCAGTATTCGATTCAGATTTTATCACACAAATATTGACAAGTGTGTGTGTGTGAGGGGGGTTCATTTGTATTGGTCAACGTGATATGTTTTTTGCATATTTGTCATAATGTTCGTTCATTTATCAAAATCCATCAATGCCAATGGAGTGTATGGAAAACGCTGCAAGGTTTTCAATATATATATGCAGTATTTTTTTTTGTATTTACTTGCAATATGTTTATAATAATTTCAGCATTGCTTCGGCATTAGCGTTGATTAATTACATGACGTCATAAAAATGATTTCAATATTTGCAGCATTTTATTATTTAATTTCCATATATTGTTTATTAAACTTTTGCTGCTCTTCTCTGAGTGGCCCTGTCCATTTTTGCATGTCTTTGGCGCTTGTCACGTCCGCCAAATAAAACGGGGCGACACTTTGAGGGCATCACGTTCGCCCGGGGGGGGCGTGGCCGGAAGGCAGGGAGGCAGGAAGGCAGACATGGCACGGTCGAAGCCTTTTTGGCATGTCAACCCCAAGCCCAATAAAAATATGTCACTAACTTGAAGTCGGCCAAAATGTCAGTTGCAATACGTGATACCGTTTTAGCCATGGCGGCTCCTGTTAGCCAAGCTGTTAGCTTTTTTGTGAAATATTTATATAGAAAGTTCCACAACTACACAGTCAATAAACAGGCTCTAATGCTGGGTTTCAGCAAAACCCTAAATAATATTTATAAGGCCATGAAAAATGGCAAAAGCTGCAGGCCAAATGTTTTCTCTTTAGCTACTAAACTGTTGTAAAGTTTTAAACTTTATTTTACTTTAATTTAAACATTGTATTGCAGAATGTATATATTTGGTTAGTAAATTCAAAATCTTTTATTCAAGGAAACCACATTTTGAGCTTTAATTCAAAAGGGTTTATTGTATTTGTAATTGAAGGAAATCGACAATAACGTAAGCAGCTTATACCCAATTTTTGGGTTTCAGAATCATTAGAAGCGTCCAAGTGAGTGAAAGATTGCCTCTTTATAAATTTAATTTTATGAAATTATCTTTGAAATTGAAACCGGAGCAGGCAGAGAGGCAGACGACAAAGAGCGCCCGATGCTTAGCATGATAAGCAGCAAATTTTAATTATGTTCTACATTTTTGTGTTTCTACGGGCTGCCTTTGTTCCTGGGGCTTAAAAGTATTTGCCAAGAGCGAGCATCACAAGTTGCGCTATGGAAATTTCTTGCCTTAAGTTTGATGTGGCTTTAAGCTGTGGTTTGGCTGTAAATATTGCGCATACGCCATGTTTATCGGTTGCCTAATGATGTATCAATAACGCATTTACGAGGCAGAAGCAATTAATGGCGCAGGCTCTGAAAATCAATGCCCAAGTCCATTAATTTTTGCCACAAGTTATTAGCCGCATTTAGTGTATTTTGCTGCTCCTCCATAAATCGCTTTATCTAAAAGGTTAAACGGCCAAAAAGCACGAGACAATTGCCAAACACACACACAATTTGAGTCAATGGACTCTCCGATATGTTCCCCGAATTTAGAAATCTGTTTATGAAGTTCGAGGAACTCATGGCATAAATTTAAAATTTGTATGCAATATGCGATGCTGAAGTGTTCTTTTTTTTGTGTGGATTTTTCTTGGCCATTTATCTATTATGGCTGACTCTTTGTTATGTGCAGGATATCGATAAAACTTTTGCAACCCGCATAAATAAGCGCATTTATAGTTGGTGCTTTCCCTTTTTCGGGTTGGCCAATGAACCCAAGCAAAGTTACTGACTCTTGTCAACTTAATCAGCCAGCATCATTGGCTCTAAGCTCCTTGTTTTTGGACTGTTTTCTTTGTTTTGGGATTCGGTTTCAGTTTCAGTTTCAGTTTCACTTTCAATTTCGGTCTCAGTTTACGCTCTTTGTTGTGTTTTGTTTCATTTGCAAGTTCAGCCAAGAGCAACAAGGCACAAGTCAATTATTTAATTAAAATCTGTCACTTGCAGAACTCAAATGTAACTCGTAAGGGAATAGGCAGCCAAGGACGTGTCACAGCAGCTAAATGCGAGACGCCTAAGTACACTACAAAAAACAATAGTAGAAAGATACACAGATAATTAAAAGCGCATACACTATATGCGCTCGCAGCTCGGCTTCTGGGCTCAGGGAAATACTGCGAGGGGAGACACTTGCGAAAGGCCAAAGGAAAATGGAACGAAATGTCACTTGACATAAAAAACTGACAAAAAGGAGAAGAAAAGAAACCTAGCTTAATGTGGTAACACTGAATACACTGGGTTTATACTCAAGCTATAGAAGCGCTTTTAAGTGGATGCTATAAGATATAAGAATAGAACTTGTTCAGTTTATCAAAAATCTGAAATTAGCACAATTTATTTATTTAAATCTTTAGATTATTTAAGTATTCTACATTTGTCATTATTAATTTGCATTTCTATATCTTGATATTCACTTATTCTTAACGCTTCTATCTATCTTCGTGTTTTACTTTTTAACAAATAAGTTTTTAAACTCAATTTGCATTTCGTTAATTTAATTTTCAATTTATTCTTTTATTTATCCTTCTGTTTGTGCTCTCTTACAATTAATTACTTTGGAAATTTTACAATATTTATTATATAGACAGGTTCTAAAATAAATAAACGTTCTTCAGACCTTTTTGGCAAGTTCTTAATTGGCTTTCTTCTTAGAAATTTATGACGACCTGCATTTGATTATTATTATGAATTAAAGCCATTTCCCCTTTGCTCTCAATTTCTCACCGAGTGTATCCCAAAGTTGTCATACCCTGCTCAAGGCTATTGTTAATACAGTCCCAGTGAGCTGCATTTGCCTGCTTTGTCATTTGCACTCATCCTTTTTCCGCCTGGTCTGTCCCTAGCTCATTTTAATTGTTGTAATTCTGTTGTACTGCTTGGTTGTAGCTGTTGGCAGGGGCGCCAGCGTGGCGCCTGTTGGCGTAAATAAAAGATGAGTTAAAGTGCGATGGATGCGAAAGAACATGGCGTACAGCTCAAAACTGGGGCTCGTTTATCAAGCGTAGAGTGTGGAGTGTGGAGTCGAGCTGCTTCGTCGATCGATGCAATAACAAACAATAGCCAACAGAAATTGCATGTAATTGAATGTATTACTCAGACACACACGCTTACACACGCACACACACAATTACACAGCGGTAAGTCAGGTTGTAAGGCCTTTGGCTTTGCTGCCAGGAAGTATGCAATAAATTTGCTTGCTTTGGCGAAGGACGCCAAATGTGACACTTGAGGAGCTAGTGAGGTTGGACTGTAAGTTAAGAGAGCAATAGAAAGAGAAAGAGAGAGAGAGAGAGAGAGCAGAGAGAGAAAGAGAGGGAGCCACTTGCTTGCCTGACTCATTAGCATTTTGGGGCCATCACAGCAGCATAAGGACATGTGAAAGGAAGCCAGACAGGCGACAGGCGACAGGGCCTAAAGTCAAATGGCCAAGTTTGCTTTTTCCTTTTGTTTTTGTCATCATCAAAGCCACATTTCAATTGCAAATTGTTTTCCTTCGTTTTTCTTTTCGATTTGTTGTTGTGTTTTCAGTGTCTCTCTGCTTTGGCACCGTAACTGTATGTAGTATGCTGCTCACACAAATTGTGAGCAACATATGTTTATTTGCATAAAACTAAGGGCAATTTTTAGATATGCATGACAGCAGAGTATATATGGCATTTTTAAAATACTGCTGCTTGGTATTCAATACTGGAAAGTACACAAAAAATCATTTACCTACAGGCTCAAGTGCAAATTAAAAGTTATGCCTAAAGTTTTGCAAGAAATTTGTTAAAATATTTGCATAGTGACAAACTTGGGATATGTCCAACTTTAAGCAGAGAAAAATATTTAAAGCTACGCTTTAAGTCGATAGTAAAATTCTTTAAATATTATTAATAATTTTACAAGCTAAATTTAAATATTATTAAAAATAAAAGGCCCACGTTGGGCGCCATATTGTTTTCAATTTTGACTTAGATTTTTGGATCTTTTAAAAAGATTTCAAAAGCTTAGCTAAGCTGAGTCAGTTAAGCTGACTGAAAGACAAAGATAAAACGAAAATATAGTTTCTAATCCCAGTTAACTAGACAGGCTAAATAATTGAAATATGTTGTGGTTCCCTATTAAATTTGGCTGTCTAGTATACTACAAATACCGCAAAGCTCGCCGCCCGCCTCCCCGCCAGCCAACACTTTGTGGATTTACTATGGAACCCCAGCTGCGGGTTTAGTTGCAGTCAGCTCACAAATTCTATTTACATACGAGTCAGAATAACATGGCGGGAGACGGAGGGCGAGCGGAGGGAGGAGAGTGCCTACAAATGAGAAAGTCGCATTATTAATTTGCCGCACCGCACGACCATAAATAAGGCTGTCTCTCGTACACACATACATACATATATGCATATGTGTCTGTATATAAAATTCAAAGGACTCTCCATATGCTCAGCTGCGTTTGTTTTTGCGGCTTTCAGCTCAGACATTGGCCTGGCCCTTGCCTTGACTCTCTCCACGCAATATTCTTTTAGCAATTTATTACTATTTTGACTTGTAGATACTGCTGGCATACAAATACGCATAAGCTAAACAGCACACAGATACATACATACATACGTATCCATATACCCCCACTTTCTGAGCCAATCTTGGCGCACTTAGCATGCCAAAGACAGAAGGAACAGGGGCAGCGAGAGTGACAATTTGTAAAGCAGGCAATTATCCTTATTAGCTGCTTATTTATAGCCAATGTTTATGCCACGCATTTTATCATTGACGCATAAGCGATGAGGGGGCCGTCGGGGGGAGCGAGCGGGTGTCTGAACAGTGCAACAGTTGCTGCCAAAATATTGAGTCTGCGTATTGAGTTAATGAGTTGCCTGCTTTATTAATGCCATTTTCATGACACTCGCTGCCACTTCGGGCGGCTTTAAGTCATTCAAAAATTAATGCATAATATGTGAAGCGTTGACAGCGCAAGGGGTGCTCGAGGCTAGGTACTAGAGATGGGTAAAGGTTTTCAATGAGAAGGTCGAAAACGATATATAAAATTTTGAATGTTCAAAATTTTTTAAAATTCCAACGATTATTTGCCACAGCAATAATCTAAGAAATGTTTGGTCACTAGAGCAAAATTTCAGCATATCTGTGTTTAATTTTTAAACCTCTCGTGACTTTTAAGTTAATTTCAAAACTTTCGTGCCACGCGTGTCTTGCTTTTGAAAGCTATCGTGTTTATTAAGCTTTAAGTTTTGTGCCCAAGCCTGCTTTGCAAAAGCCCCACAACAATTTTGAAGCACGAAGCTAAGAGTAATCGTGAAACACGACTCGCGTGACACGACACATGCTCATCTCTAGGAAGGAACTAAGGGCTGCTGTGGGCGCTTTTCAAAAGTCGCACCACATAAAGTACATTGTCAAATCAACGACATTTTTATTACTTGGCGCTAGGGAGCAGCCACGCCTCCAATGCATATACTTATACACAATCGCACACACACACACACACACACACACACACACACACACACACACACCTCGACGGAAGTGCGTGTATTTACATGCTGATGATGTCGTTATTAAACGCATAAATAAATTGTTAAAAAAAACTCGACGCTTTTGGCAAGGCTTGGCTGTGTGTGTGTATACATATGTATATATGTATGTATATATGTATGTATGTATGTATGTATGTGCTATATGCTTTTGTTAAAAAAATTTGATGTACTTTATAAACGCGGCAGCTAAATGAAAAACTTTGTCCCTTGCTTTTTACCAGGTTATGCTGGCAAATATCTACCCGTTCCGCTGCTCCCTCTTTTCTCTCTCTCTTTTATCTCTTTCTCTCGCCCTCTCGCTCTCTATCATTCTCTCTCACTCTTTGTTGACTCTGCACTACGTTTTATGACTTTATTTCAGCGTCGAACATATGCAGTAAATGTGAGTGAAGGGCGTGAGCCTGCACGTCGTGTTATGCGGCAATTGACAATTAATTGCTTTAAGGCAGCGGAGAGGGCGAGAGGGAGGGACAGGGCGGCACAGAGGGTCAGAGGGACAGAGGGATAGGGATACTGACAAGTCAACCTCAAAATGTCGTAGGCAAAATCTGCTCAACGCGGGAAGCGCAGCAAAATGACGCACCATATTCATAATTTATAAAATACGCAGTGTGTGAAAAGCGGAAAAGCGGAAAACTGCAAAATTGAGGGGGATAATGCACACTTAAGGCAGATAGAGTGCAAACGGCAATCCACAAATAGTTCAAGTTCTTTAAAGCTGTAAGAATGTGGCTTAAAATAAAAGCTAACCAGATATTATAAACTAAATATTTATACTTGAAGATGACGCAAAAAACGTAGTTGCCATAGAAATACTGTAAAAAGTGTTTATTTATTTATTTAAATTTTCTTTTAATCTGTGTTACACAGCTTATTTTTTACCTAATATATTCTCTATTTAATTTACATACTTTTAAATAAATAGTTATTATAATATTCAACGTTGTTTAAATGCATTCTTCGCTAATGATATGCAGGTTTATTAATTTATTTCTCATATTTGCTTTTAGCTCACATATAAAAAGCCAATTTCGTTCCATAGATGCATAAAAAAGACCAAGCATTTCTAGGTAAAATTTCAATTATTTGTTGAGTTTTAATGCAAGGTCTGTCATTAATTAGGCTTGATAATTGCAAGCATAACGACAACTGCATTTTACAACCCATACTCAAGCATATTATAGTACACTGTAGATGGCGCCACTGCAGCTAAATGAGTTGGCAGCAGAGACCAAGCTAAAAGCCATTCTGTGGCTTCATTTGCATGAGACGTTCTCTCTGCTCTTGTCTCTATTCGCATATCTAGTCAAGAGTGTGTTGTGTGAGTGTGTGTGTGAGTGTGTGTGTGAGTGTGTGTGCTTTAGCAATGGCGTCCAGTACAGTTGGTGATTAGTAGCCGACGTCTATCAACAGTTGCCCTAATGCCCGAGCAACATGCAACATCAGAGCCAGAACTGACCTCATTCTGTTTACATTTGCAGCTGTTGCTACTAACTAACCCCAGCTACCCCGCTCTGCCCCTCTGCCCCTCTGTGTGCCCCTAGAACACAACCATTATCAGCCCCTGCAGGGTATTCACATAGCCCCCTAGCAACACTTGGCTTGTTTTTGCACAATTGACTGGAAATGCTTTTGTGAACCCCACATACATTCTGCTTGGATCCTCAAGTGCTTTTTACTTCAGTCGGCTCTGGCTATGGGCGGCTCTACCTCAATGCAGGCAAATCAAAGTACCATTGAGTTGGCCACCACCTGGATTTAACTGTAAGTTTTCCAGTGATTTTGCATAATGCGCCATGCACACGTTAGTTTGTTTCATTCCAACAAGACACCAGCTGAAAATTGCGTTTGAAAATCTGTTGAAAATCAAGGAAAAGTGTATGCAAATTATGGTATTTATATCTATTCCCACAACTAACTAAATAGAGTGCCTATTAAATCTAAACATGCAATGTGTTTTAGTAAAATATAAACGTTAAACTCAGCCTAACGATAAAAGCTTTTAATACAAATTTAAACTATGCTAAAAGTTGATACCTGCAGCTTTCAGTTAAAAATCCTTTCCGTTAAGTCTAAAATCATTAGCTGTAATATTACTTGAATATTAATATTAAACTTTCAGTTAGCTCAAAAATCAAATGCTTAAAGCTCTTACTTGCAGCGATTAAAGCTCTTTATAAATAAATCTGAATTAATATAAAAAGCTTCAACGGAAATGTGATGTTTTTTGTTGTCTAACTAAGCTTTAACTTGAAGTCAATAAAGTTCACGCCCTGCACTTTGATTAAAAGCTTCATACTTAAAGCTCTTTGCTTAAAGCTTTAATTAAAAGCCGAAAGACGGTCTTAACACTGTCTAGCTTGCACAGTTGTTTAAACTTAATCAAATCTCAGCATTGCAATTTGCAGCTAGTGCCATTTTATGCTGCTATCTGCAAAACACTTTGTACTGAGTGCGGTGTAGGGAAAAGTTTTCTTGGCAAACTAAAAGCAACTGCAACAGTTGCACAATGTCAGTTAACAACTTTGTTTGCCGCATTGTAAAGTTTATTGTGACTAAGAGTGGTGTGTACGAGTGATTGGAATTTAGCTATTATGCAGCGGGGCGGACGCTGCGTATGCGCAATATCACTAAAGCGTATACACGTAGCCATTGAAGTGCGCGTTCTATTTGACAAATACAAGAGGCATTTGTCAGCGATGTGATTATATTTCATGGCTGGGCGGGCAACAAAATTTGGTTACTTTGGCAATTGCAGCTACTTTGATCAAGTTGCCAGTTCAACCGTGGCGCTGCGAGGGAGTTTCGGGTTTCCTGGCGCGCGGAGGGGGTAATTGCCTCGTCTACAAGCGCATTACGTCACATATGTTATGCCATAAAAATCAACAACGTCACTGACAAACGTCTCACTGACAAATATGCCCAACTTGCCGCGTCTCTCAGGCTCAGGCTCAGGTTCGGGCTTATTTGTTTCGTTCCCTGTGCCTCATATGCGTAGGTTCATTGTGTGTATTTGTCTTGGGCACACACACGAGCAGAGAACTTGTGACTGTTTACAGTGGGGCAAATAGAAACGCAGAGGCCGAATGAGTTGAGGCAGCAGCCATCTTTATGCTCTGATGATGACTTGGCATATCACTCGAGAGCTCGACGCTCCCGACACTCGACACCACTTGGCCTGTCTGCCTCTAATGATGCGCCATTTCTCAAAATCTTACGGCCACATTTTCCCGCATCTAATGGCGTGAAATTCAAAATGACGCAGGCAAGAGCGCCAACTCTGACTTCGGCTTCAATTTTCGGTTTGGTTTGAGGCCCTGGCCATTTGCCATTCGCCATTTATCAAGTTTATTAGCGGTGTATGTGTTTGTATGTATGTTTGCCGGCCTCAGGCTGTATTTTGTGGGTATTATATAAGCAGCCGGAATGCAATTAAAAGGGCAAGCCAGCTTCAGGTCACGTATCAGCAGTTGGTATTTGTTTTAAGCAAAAGTTTGTTTAATTAAAGTGTAAATCATTTGCAAATTGCTTTGTATAAATCTGTAAAATCTAAGGCAGAAATCCAGAATAAAGAAAGTGCAGAGTCAATATTTTAAAAAGACAGCAAATATTTTTTTAAGTATAAAACTGTTTTTCACTTTTTCATTTCTATTTTTATAAACTTTTAAGATTTAAATAATGTTAATTAATCATTTTTTACACCTAGTTAAACAATTCTTGCCCCAATTAATCTGAATTTTCATTTTAAATTGAAACCAGATTCTTTTTCTGCATGTACTTACTACTACTTATATTTTCCATAAAATTGCAGCTCCAACATGCAGTTTGCAGTTTATTTATGTGCATATTGAGAACATTGCGAGTGATTTATTGATTTATTCTAGATGCATTGCAACATTTGAGAAACTTTTGTGTGAAAGTTCTGTTTATGCTTCGATCATGCAACAAACTTGCAATGCCCAAAAAGTATACAACATTTGCATATGTGCGCTGTTGTGAGTGTTTGTGTGTCTTATGCACACATTTCCAGCTCAATGCACAATTTCCATAGAAGTATGGCTCGGGTGTATGAAGTTTTGACTGGTTGTTTGGCTTGACGCCTTGGCAGGTTTATCGTCTGGAAGCGCGCGAACTTTTGGCTCTTGGCGCTTGGCTGTTGGCCAAAAACTTCGATATTCAAAGCCCAAACTAAGTTTGGTTTCACTTCTGCTTTTTTGGCTGTAGTTGATGGCAGCTTCATCGCATTAATTAAAAACAAATTAGCGTTGCTTTCTTTCAATTGAGGGGCATTTTGCTATTTAAACTTGCACAACTGTAAACTTTTTGCATCATTAAAAACTTCTTAGCCATGTATTTCTTTAGGATTTTTTTTTCTTATTAAATCAACAATATGATTAGCAATTCAAATGTATTTTTTTTCGGCTGTATCTTTTTTTCGCGAGCCACCTGTGTCTGTTCCCAGGACGACAATAGAATGGGACGACAGCTGCCTGACAACAAAAAAGTTTTGCTAATTAAAGTGGCATCAGAAACCACAGACCGCAGGAATGCCAACAAGACGCAAAAATTAAGAAGAAAATGTCAAAAAATAAACGCAAATTGTGCAATGAGCCTTTAACTAAATATTTGAAAAAGTTTACCCAAGATTTTGTATAAGTTTGCTGACACTTTACGCTTTCAAATTAGTTATGAGTTGCTTACACTGAACTTGAGCTAAATTGTGGCAGTGCAGGTTGAAGAAGAGCTGCGTTTGCAAATTAATAAATGTTGTTAAATTGATGAGACATTTTATGGTAATATTTTGGAGGGAGGAGCAAAAGTTTGAGCGTATTAAAACAAAAAATCTGTCATAAATAACCTAAAACTACTTTGTTTATAGCGCTTAAAACATATTTTATTATCGAACAAATGTGAAATATTACATACAAATTTATCGATATATTTTCAAATACTCATTGCAGTTAATAAATTAAAGTCATGATCAGAGAAAGAGTATTATAAGCAGTAGGCAGAGAGTTTAATGAGAGGCGTGGCAGGCACATTTGTTACCACAAATTTGCGGGTTCTGCATTTCGCTGTCAAAATGTGAAAAGGAGGAAAATTTAAAATGCGTTTACCCAAACGGTTTGTTTGCTAAACAGACGCAGGTTTTCCGATGAGGCAAGGGGAGGAAGCAGTCGCTATAGAGCCTGCGACTGTCAGGCAACCAGCCAAATGTTGCATAGTTCTAGGCGCGCTGAAATGTGAAACCATTTTGCAAGGCAACACACAAAGAAAGAAAGGCAACGGCAACAACGGCAAAACAATAACAATAACAAAAGGGCAATGAATGAAAATATCGTTCAGACGCAAAAAACTTGCAAATTGTCAGCAAAAAGTTGGCAACCAAATTCAAAATGTGTGTGTGTGTGTGTGTGTGCTTTGGGTATAAAAAGGCATTTGTTGAAGTATTTTTGCTTTTTTTTTTTGTATTTTTGGCAGGCGTGCTTCTATTGTCTGTTTGTGTTTTTAGGTCTTTATGGCGCCCTGATTTAAGAGGCCGCCGCAAAACAAAAAACCAGGCCCAAAGCAGCATATTGTCAGTGAGTGCATCGGGCAATTGGCAGAAAACTTGGCTGGCATGTGAAATAAATGCTGCTAAAGTTTATTCTGCTATTTGCTTTGTTAAGTACTACTTGTGTGCGTTCTTATGGGAATAAGATACATTTCGCGTGTGTCTCGCACTGCAGACACAGCCAAAGTTTGCTACGCTTGGGCATGCCGGGCGTATGAGTAATATAAGTTTACTTGCCAAAGTCTTAAACATTAATGTTTGCTTATAGAAAAGACAGATGCACAAGTTAATTGAAGCTTATGTGAGGTTTATGAGGATTTATATAAGGTTACAGAAAGCACGAATATTCAATTAAATGTTTTAATAAGTAAAATTTAGATAGATAAAAAAGTTTTTATGTTTTAACTGAGATTGAAAATTGATTGCTTTTTCCAAATCGCTTTAAAGCGTGCTGTTCTGATTTATTTGCGTAAATGTTGATTACATTTTTGATGTAGTTAGGAAAATTTTATATTTATGTATTACGTGTATAACTATTATAGAAAGAAAATACATCATAAAACAGCCAAGACCTTCAGATTAAATTCATATCGTAAAAGCACCCTAAAATTTCGTAGAATATTTCTATGAGTCGGTCTACAACAGATACCATTATTTGTATAAATGGTAGAAGTATTTTGCTATAAATTGATCATTTTCCATTTTAAGATTTAATTTTTTATGAAGATTAAATTTTAGATTGCTGCCAACATTATGAAATTGCAATATTAAAGCTTAAAGTTAAAAAGCAGATATTTGAGATGTAGTTTGCAAATGTTGCTTCAAGCTAAAACATACATATCGGCAAAAGCATTTCATTGGCATGAGAACTAAGCAAATGTTTGCAGCAAACCCCCAGAAATGTACACACACCAAACACACACAGAGCAAACTGTCTATGCTTTGATATGCCACATTCAACCCACAAGTGAATCGTTTTTATACCCTGTATTAATGAAATGGGCGTATGAAAATAATGGAATAGACAATAAAGTAAGAGGAAGCCTTGCTGCTACTCTTCATATAATATATTCAAATTATATTTAAAATTTCGACTGCAGGGTATGCGACAATCGGGCTCTTCTGACTATCCTTACTGGCTCTACCTGTTTGCATTGATTAAGCCATAAAATGGCTGACAACTGATAGAGAGCAGCCAATGCAGCCAGCAAATGCCTCAAATGATTGGCCATTTGCCATTTTGGAGGCGCTTTTCAGAAAATTCCCGGCATGGCGATAGGCGTTGCGCTCATAAACACAAACATTGCCATTGATCATTAGGCAGCTTCAATTTTCCGCTGCAAGAAATAAGTTGATCAAGGTTTATGCTGCTGCCAAAGAGCATGGAATGCTATTATGTTGCCAATTTTCAACCGAGTGTGTGTATATTTTATTAGGCCGTCGAGTGCCAGCCAGGCATTGTTTGCTTCAAAGTTTTCGCACACAGACACACACATACACAATAAACTTTTTTTGTTGTCAGATTTTCATTTGCTGTTATTGGCTTTTGTTTTTGTTGCGGGCTTAGCACGTTCGTTCACACTGTACAGTGGGTCGGTAAATTTTTCCAAAGCTCCAGAAAAATATTTTAAATGTTTAGAAAATTTGGTCACATTGGTCGACTATATCCTAAGCCTAACTGTTATGTCTAATTTTCAAATGCAAATCACACCATGGATAAAGATTACTAAATCTTGTTTTTAAACGTTTTTTTTATTGACAAATAAATGAGACATTAAACTCAAAATTCAAACACTGCATCATTTTTTCCACTGTGCAGTGGGCCAAAACTAGAACTCGGCTGGCAGTTCGTCCTTGTCGCTGTCATTGTCCCCACAGATTTTGCACGTTTGCTACTTTGACATTTTTTGTGATTATTGATTAGATAAACGCTGTGGACACACTACAGAAACAAAGCCCGTTAAGTCGTCTGACAAGCGAACTACGGAGAAAAACTTCCTGGCGACACTTAAGTCACTTAACCGGGGCCAATGGGGAGATTTGATTTTGTTCTCATGCGGAACTTAAAAAGCGATTCATCATTAAAGAGCTGCTCCGTCTTTATGAGCTAGCTAACTAGCTGAATGACTGCCAGCCTTCTGTCAGTTTGTCTGTCTGTCTGTCCATCAGTATATCAGTCTATTGTAAGTCTGTCTGTCTGTCTTTTAGCTAATCAATGTTTGTCATGCAACTCACGCCTGTCAGGGCTTAAACCGTGTTCTAGTATTATTACCTCTGCAGGACAGGTGTTTGCTCAAATTCGTTTTGTTTCGCCTTCATTCGTAAGACAAACGGCATAACAAATGCTTGGGGTTTTGGCCAAATAATATGTATGTATCTGTCTTAGCCATGGCTCACATTTATACGCCAGAGATTAGGCATTGAGTGAAGCTGTCTACAACTGAACAAAGCCCATGGAAAACATTACAAATACTGCAAACATATTTTGTGTTGTCTGCGGGGATTTATCTGGGATTTCTGTGCGTGTAAATCATTACGAAAATATTATTAAAATATTACAGATTGTGCTAAATTTAATAAAGACGCAAGACAGAAATGAGCAATCTGTTTTATAGCTCTATTTTGAGAAGATTGATCTGGTTTCTGTAGAGCCAAGAAATGTTTGAAATTTGCATCCAATTTTTCTTGTATTTTTTAAATATACACATAGATATTCTCCAGATATTGTCTATAATTTTGATAGATTCAGGAGAAGTAAATAGACAATTCATGGAAAATTCCATTTATGTTTATAACATTTTGTTTTTACATTTTCTATTTATTTGAAGCAATTTAAGACATATTTTGGAAATTCAGACCAAAGATCTTTTTTAAAACTTCAGATTCCTATTCAGCTTTAAGACCGGAATGATTTGTTTGCTAGCTATCGGTTCTGGACGCTTATAAAAATCGTTTAATTCGTCTCCTAAGCCATAGTCTATTACGATTTAACGGCTTATAATGTCGCTATAAAACTAATCCTATTGGAATTGTAATGCCAATAAATTTGATTTTTGACAAAAGCAATAAAATATTGATATCCTTGCAAGGCGCAGCGAAAGCAGTTAAAAAGTAACTACATTTTGATACCGTTTTGATAGCACTCTGCTGGTGACACCTGCCCAAAATCGCGCAGCTTTGTGTCACTCAATCAAACTGCTTAAAGTGGCATTTAATTTTTATAGTAGACTTGCCACACTTCTCGACTACACTCTGCAACAAGAACAAAGCAGAGTTGGCAAACAATGGGATATGGCAACAAAACAAAAGCCGCAGCATTTACACGCTGTCTAACAAACAAAAGGAAAACAGATATGAAATTGTTCGCTTTTAATTTTTGAGTGAATTTTCCGAAAAGCCCGGCGCTCTTCCCTTAAACGAGAGACGTTTTTCTTTTTTGGTTTTGTCTCTCTTTTTTTGTGCTTTTTGCGGCTAACATTCATGTTGTTTTGTTGTTTTGTTTGGAACTTTTTGTCGGGGGTTTTGCTCTTACGTCTAAATTTATCTATAAACAACTTTTTTCCTATGTATTGTACACGGGCGACATTCAGCCTGTTTGTATAGTAAAAAACTGTTGTGACAGACTAATTGAATGAATGAATCTCAGCAGCATCTCTTCCTCTACCGCTCTCTCTGTCTGTTAAACATTTTTCCCAAAATTTCCACGCGAATTTATGTATATAGTATTTTGTTGTCATCTTTTTGGTTGATATTTCAAGGTCTGTCAGTTTCATTAGCACATTTTCGGATCATTCCGCTTCAGTTAATGACAGCCGATTGTCCAGATTAAATCGTACTTGTAATTAACACCCAAAGGGCATCGTTAACATCATTTAAGACATTTCATGAAAGCACTGCGAGTGGTCCCAAAATAAAGAAAATAATACAGCCAATCGGCATATTTTCAGGTGCCATCAGCGCCAAACAGGTTTCATCTTTATCTTGTCCTCAGTTTTTTCATTTTTATATATTTCTTTTTGGCAATTTCATGTAATTTTTTTGGAGAGTTTTGCACTTGACCAAAAGACGATGCAGATTATGACAAAGTGGAATATGAAGAGCAGCAGTATTAAGCCGAACAATCAATGCCCTTCAGTTGAGTTGAAGAACTTTAACTGCATTAAAAATAAGTTTAGTCAGACATTAAATTAATTTCAAATAAAGCTAAGATAACATTTTAAATTTAATATTAAGCAATTTTGAGTGGTTCTTTTGATAAGATTTATGAAGCTATATACTATTGTAACATAAAATATAATTGCTTATTTTAACAATATTTTTAATACTCTGCTCAGCAGCTGAAAAATTGATACGACTCGATAAATTGAAATGAAATGAGAAATCGCTGCAGTAGCGAAAAAAAATTGTGCGAGGAGAAGCTTAAAATGCATTTAATTAAATTGCTGGCGATGCCTTTATGTTATGTCTGTCCCCCTGTCTGTCCCTCTGTCTGTCCCTCTGTCTGTTGGTTCCGTTGTTCGTTCCACTGTGCGTTTCGGTAACGGGTTCCGATGCGCGTCTGACGGGCATTGAAAATTGATGGGGCTTGCTCTCGATATTACTTTGTTGTGTCTGAATGATGTTGTTGTGCGTGTGTGCATCTTTATATTTATTCTTCTTCGTATATTTCTTGTACAACAGTTAATGAGTTTTTTGCTTGTATATTGCAATTTTTGCTCATAATTTTACTTTGAATGTAGGTTAAACATTTCCGAACACGCCATACAAGTATCTCAAAGGGTAACCAAAAGCGGCCAAACGCATTGACAGTGCGACAAATGTTGGCTTGGAGGCTGCAGGTTTGGCTTTAAGTTTAATTGATCCCCTGGGTTTGTCAATTAGCCGCTTGAGCTGCGAGCGCCGAGGCAAAAACGTATGAGAAACACTTGAATATCTTGTTGCTGCCGCTTGAAATACTTCGCAAAAGATACTTGAAAATTTCGACATGTTTATGGATTGCTACGCATCTCGAAGTGGCAGCTGCAGGCCGATTCGACAACTGACAATATTCCAAAATAGACAACCGACAAGAGCGGCGAAAATAACAACTGCAACGGCGACAATAACAAGAATCAGTGACAATCTCAACTCTGAGCATAGACAAATTTTTGCAAATGCAATCGCAATAGATACAAATTTTTGTTAGTATTTGGCACGCACAATTTACAGGGTATGCTAGGTAAGCAATTTATGTTATTGTATTATTTATTCAAATATAAGAAAAATTTTTTTTATATGATTCTAGTGTGGTGATAATTAATTCAGCTTAATTTAAAATATTTGAATACAAAAAATCTTTAATAATATTTATTTACGTAGGATTTAAATTATGTAATTTTGAAGAGGTTTCGAAGCTTATATTTATTAATTTTAAAATTTAACAAAAATAGTATAGTATAAAAATAAGTTTTATGACTAGTTTTAATCTATAATAAGTTCCATAATCAAGATGAAGCGAATGAGGAACAAGGGTATAATTGATCTGTAAAAATTGAATTATTTTAGCCACTTTAATATATATTTCTTGTTTAACAGGATATGTGCTAGTCATAAACATTTTCTTAAACCTCTTTTTATATTTTCTAAATTTTACGAGTGATCTTCAATGGTATATTTGATCTAAGAAAATTCCTATACAAAATAAAATTCTGGGCACTTTAATAGCTGCTTCTTATTTAACAGGGTATCCTCTAGTCATAGACTTTTTGTTAGAGCTCTTTTCATATTTTTTCAATACGAGTTTTGGCATTTGAGTGGCTTCTGGCAGGTGGCAAGTGTTGGGGGGAGACGCGCTGGGCGGCAGGTTGACAATTGCCATGCGGGCAATTAACAATTTTTTATAGCTTTTTAATTTTTTTTCTATAAGTTTTTTGTTGCCGACGCCATCGTCTGGTTTTGGTTTTGGACCTGTGACGTCGGCAACTGTAAACGTTGAAAACGTGCGCAACAACAACAAAAAGAACCACAACCACAAATATAAATATTTTGTATCTTTATATCTGTATCTGTATCTGCGTGCGCGTTTGTTGATATTGCATCCGTTAGGTGTGTGTGGCTGCATGCAAATGTTGTGAATTTTCGGCAAAACTACAAATATAATTTTTTGTAAGTTTTGAGCAGCGACGCGGCGTCTGCGTCGACGCGGGCAGAGACGGCGACGCGTGCGTCCGGTGCGCAGTTGGCTTTGATCAGCGTTTGAAGCAGTTTGTTGTTGTTCAATTTTTCAGTTTATATAGTTTTGTTTGCATTTGAAGAAAATCGAAAACGTACAAAAAATATTATAGAATTGGCGCAAAACAATTTCTGAGATTTGTATAAACAATTTGCGCGACGTCCGCGACGGAATGCAGCGAAAAATACAAAATAAAAAAATTTATTTGAGATTAACAAGTCTGAGCATTTATTTGGTCATTTGGCAATGGCTATGTGGGTATACGAAGAGACTTGTTCAAAGCTGAGGCAGGTGTTCTGAACTTTGGATATTTATATTTATAATCAGACTGGCAATCGATTAGGTGTTTGACAAGGCTCTTAATATGTGTAAATGCTAATATTAATAATAATTATTATCGTTTATTTTCATTTAACTTTAGTTTATAAAATTTGCTTGATTTTGTTATAACTTCAATTTATAATTATTATTTTTTATATAAATATTTATTTTATATAATTGTTATTATTATTTCAGTTATTTGTTTGGTGTTTTCTACCGATTTTTCTTTTAAATACGCTCATTAATTAATTTTTATTTTATGTATATTAATTTTATATAATTTACAAAGTAATAGCAATAAAATAAAATTAAAATGTATGAAATTTGAATTTAAATGAACTGCAACTGATAGTTCATCTAAAGTTACTTTAATCAAAATAAGCTTAAAAGTTATAGCAATATATAAAGAAAGCAGCTCTTTAATATTCATTAAACGATTTCCAAACAAATTAATTCGATTAATTAATTTAAATCTATTTAAACTCAAAGTTGTATGCATATTTTAAATATCTTCAATTTCCCTAAAACTTTTCAATTGATAAAATAGCTCTTAATTGCTTATAAATTTTTTTTATGTTATTAAGAGCTTTAAAGAACTTTAATACAAATTAAATGACAAAATATATTCGATTTGCAAATTTCGTTCTCTGTTTTTCGTTTGATTTTTCTCGTTTCAGCAAACTCTCATATCTCATTTGCATCGCCCTCATCAATGTTGAACGTTTAAAGACTTTGCCAAAGTTTATGGCCTTCGAATGAAATGTCTATATGCCAGATTTTGTATATGTAGAAATTCTCAGTGCAATGATTTGCTTAATGGAGTAATTCCCAATATACTCGCATAACATATCATATCGTGTCAGATCGGGCAATTGGTTTTATCGTCGCATTGAGGAAGTTTCAGCTGATGTCAGTGGCGTGTGTCTCTCTTTATGTTTTTTATAGTCTGCAACAAAATATTTATATATGTTCTCAGTTTCATATTTGTTGTTGTTGTATGATTTTCTTTCTTATTTTATTTGTATTTTTTTTTTTTTGGCAATAGAAACACGTACGCTGCAAATTATGCGATAAAATATATGGGGTCCCCATAATGCGCAGTATATAAGTATGGGTACGGATATGAGTACTTTGAGTGTACATTTTTATGTATTTTAACATTAAACTGTTGAACTTTTATGCTTTGATGGCGCGGATTTGTAAATACTTGCGTATAAACATCAAATGCAAATCGATGTTAATCATTTGTATACAATTTTGATGGAGCGCCGCCGAGTGGCAAATTGATTTGATGGCTTTATGTATTTGCTCTGTGCTCAGTTCGGATATTTGGCTTTTGATTATGTAGATGTGCAGAGAATATAATGACGTCAAATGAGTCTGAGAATCTGTTGCGGGGCAATTGTTATGGCAGTCAATGCGGCGTATGAGCAATGTGTGTGTGAATGGGGCGTATGATCAATGCTCGGGCCATTAATTTAATTAGCGATTCTGTTAAATATCTAACACTTCAATCTGGTTTCGTTTTTATTTTAAGATGATGGCAAATAAAACGACAATGAAATGACAATTTATCAGCTGTACATTTTCGAAATTATTCGTAATTTATTTGGTAATTGTTGCTTGACAAATTGCCACAATTTGTTGCACATGAATTATAAACCATATTAAGAGAGAGTTTGGGCGTGGAGTCGTGACACTATATAATACTATGATAAACCTAATCAGCAGCAGCTAAATAAAGGTGTGGGAGCACTGATAGCACTGATAATAGCTCATGCTATTGATGAATAATGAGAATAGACAAGAAATTATAAATAAATGGGAGTGCAGCAACAACACTTGATACAAACAATACACATACACAAATTATTTGTTAGATTATAAAATTTGACAAAATTTATGAATTTTGTTGTGACTTTTATTTAGATTTTTCGATTATTTGGTAACGCACTGCACCTCAGTTCATTTGATATTGTTTGATATTCCGATCGCGTATTGACCCGTAACTGATCTGTGTTTTCGTGTTTGTCAAAATCAAATGCGGTTTTTTGTGGATTTTTTATGTGTTTTTGTTTTTGTTTTTTTTTTTTTTTTTTGCGTTAAAGTGCAGCAAACAACGTTAACAACATCAGCATCGATATGCAGTCGAAGACGCAGCGACAACACGATAACAGCCAACAACGACAACGACAACGACAACAACAACGACGTCAACGACGACGACAACGTCCGCACATGCTGCCTGCTGGGGATAAACTGGAACTGGATTTTTCGGAGTTACGACAACCTCAACGATGCCGACAACGTCGACGATGACGCCGACGCCAGCGTCGACTTCGCCGCCAGCAGGCCGCAGCAGCAGCGGGCCACTTGTGGCCATATAGAATCACAGAGACAACAGATATCGTGTCTCTCGCACTTGCAACACCAACACAGCATAAACATCCCAAACACTTACACACACACACACTCATACATACACACACACACTCAACCCGTCCAAAAACCAAAGCTCTCCGCAATCTGCGCCGCGAAAAGCTGAGAAAAACCGCAAATGAGAGCGACACTGAGAGGCAGCCAGCGCTGCTTATGCTGCTGCTTAGCGAGTTTTCATGGCCAGCCGAATTTCCCGTTATATGTATATACTTCTCTAAGCTCTTAAGCCAAAAGCTTTCGGCAAGCTTTTAAAAGAGCGAGCAGCAACTTGTAACGCAGACTGCAACTTTTGCATTTTAAACTTTGATAAACTTGTTATGATTTTTAAAGTTCTAAACAAAATATTTCCAATATAATTTTATTTAATTTAACTTTGTTCCTTATTTTTTTCTATTGTTAGAGTGACTAATGCAATAATTTATAAGTTTTATACTTGTAGCATTATGATAAATAAATTAATAAATAAATAATGAATAATTAAATTTAACGGTATTATAAATAAAATTGTGAAAATAATTGTATTGCTTGAACTACATTTGTTTGATTTAAAAAAATTCGAGAAATTTAAAGTAAACAAAAATTTGCAAATCGTTTAAAAATATTCAGAAGAAAATTAGCTTCGTAATTTGGATGTTGTTAACCTTAAAAATTTAATTTAAGTTATTTAAATATAAATAATAATATAATATTAATACGTAAATTATAGAAAAACAAATTCTGCATTAAATGAGCATTGTTTTCATACACTGTATAAATATTTTAATATTACTATTATTATAAGAGTTGGAGTAGCTTAAAAAACTAAACTAACTATTTAATATAGCGCTAGCTGCATGGCCTTTGGCTATATATGGTTGAATATTTTAATATTATATAATATCAATAAACTATGTAGAAAGTCTAAGAAAATTACGTTTATTTTAAAATTCTCACAATTGTATGAAATAATATGAAAAAACAGATTTTATGCTAGCCTCTGGCTAAAATTGGCAGCTGCTTTTTTAAGCTTTTGGCGAAGTCAGCAGCAGACGCTGCAAAAGCTTTGTGGTCCAAGCTAAACGCAACGATTTCCCGCTATTTGAGCAGAGCAGAACTTTTGCTTTGGCGAGAACCAGAGAATGGGAGAATGGGACAGTAGAACTGCCTCTCTCATTGAGGCATTGCTCGCTCTTGACGGTTTTTTCGGAGCGTTTGGCGCTGCTTTTTTGTTGTTTACTTTTTGGCGCCTTCGTCTGGGAACTTCAACAGGTTGCCACCCACTTTTTGTGGTTGTCTTTTGTTGTTGTTGTTTGTTGCCGTTGTTGTTCTTGTTGGTGTTGTTGCGGCTGCTAATACAGCGCACAAAGCAAATGGAAAGTATTTGCAGCAAGGCGACCCTTAAAGCCACACACACACACTTATACAAACAAATATACAGTCGTAGCTGTATACAAACGTACCAGAAATAAAATATATAAAAACAAACACACATATACGAAAAGTTTAGCGCCTCTCTGGGGGGTCAGAGCAACAACAAAAACAACAAAAACAACAGAAACAACGGCTACAACTGCTGTTTCCTTAAGTTGTACAAGTGTTTTTATCTTTGCTTTCTTGCCTGTCCTCTCATCTTTTATTTCCTCGCTTCCTTCGCATTTTTTATGGGCATATTTTCAGGTATTTGCTCGACGGGTGGAAAGCAGAAAGGACTTACCCATGCCCAAAATAAACAAAGCCAGCAGCAAGCGGCGCCTCTGCAGCTTGAGCTGCTGATCCCCTGGCCCAGCAGCGGGGCTTTGTTTTAAAGCTGCCCCTTCGCCTGCCCCTCTCCCACAAATAACACGTTAAGTGGCAAAAGTATTTGAGCGACTTACCTGCAAAGACAGAGAGAGAAGAGAGAGAGAGAAAGCACATGAAAAATCAGTTATATTTATAGTCAAAACATAAGATTACTCGTGTTCAAGCTGTGGGCGGCAATGCGCTCATTAAAAGTGGGCATGGCACTGCCTGAATCTACAGTTAGCCAGGCTAAGACCGAGAATGGGACTGAGGCTCATTAAATGCGCACAAAAGCTGCTGCGGCTCAAGGGGCAACCCATTAGCATTAATTGAAGCAAAGATGAGACGACAACAATGATGATGATGATGAGATACAACTGCGGCTGGTTTATCTCTGTTATTTCTGTGGGCGTGGCAAACAGCCTCTGTGTCCCTTTGTGCCCCTATGTGCCCCTCTGTGTCCCTCTGGCTGTCTGTGAGCGTCTGTGGAAGTGTGCATATTTACGTTGTGCGTTTACAACAATGTAAAATCTGCTTAAGTAGCGCCTCAAAGTGTGCTAAACATAAACCCAAACAAAGCATGAAAAGCTTACGAATTTCGTATGCGAAACGAATATAAAATACTCTTAATGGCAGGCAAAAAGCTCATTAAAACAACACAAATCATAATAATCATATTCAAAATAAATATTTGGCAGATATATTCTGGTTTCGGCAACAAATTCTGGGAAAAGCAAAACACTTTTATTCAATTAGGTATGACTAAAAATAACAGAAATCATAATATTCATATTCAAAATAAATATCAAGCTCATAGGTATATTATGCTTCTGGCAATAAATTTTTATTTTAAATGAAAATATATATAACAAAATTAAAGTGTGTAATTTATTAAAATATTGTGCTGTACTATAAAGATCAGAAAATAATAACAATATTAACTCCTTGGACTTTAAGAATAGTTATTTATTTTTAATTATTATAAAAAAGTCAAAGGTATAAATATTATTATTGAAAATATTTTTTTTTATTTATTTTTTATATTCATAATAGATTATCTTCGAAAAGGCGATACATTTTTATTTAAATAAAATATATTCAATAAGATTTTTAATTTTTAAATTTTACAATTCAATAAATTTATACACATAATTATATGAAATCAAATAAAATAGTCATATTGAAACGTATTTTACAGATATTTACTGCTTAAAGCAAAAAATTCAATAAAAATAGAAAATGATTTATGTAATTTCAGAATCAGTAAATAAGAATAATAAATATATCATAAACATGCATAGGTTTGCTTGACATTCGCTTTGATTAATTTGATTTATTTAAATAATAAATAATTCTTTATTAAATATTTGTCCTGTGCAGCTGCCTCAATTTGAGTGCAGTGTATTTGCTGGTAGGGCCCCAAAGAACTTGTGCTTTAATCAACTTTTATGCTCCCTCATGTGAGCCTCTATAATTGAGCTAATAAAGTTGCCTTTGCAAATGATCGAGTGCTGCCAAAATGTCAAATTCAATTTTCATTTCAAATTGTGCATGCCTGAGTGTGCGTTAGGGCCGCTATGTGTGTGTGTGTGTGTGTGAGTGTGTGCGTGTGTGTGGCTATAAAATGTGAGGCATGTAAGGCATGAATTGAATTTAGGAATACTCAGCATGACTTCAGCCCTTATTTGAATGCTGACGATGATGATGATGATTATGGTGATGATTATGGTGATGATGGCATTGATGTTGTTATGCCGAACGTATTTATAATTAAATTTTCACAATTTGTTGCATGCAGCAGATTATATTCCAACTGCATTTTGGGCGAATGTAATGCAATTTACAGCTATAAAATGCTATGCAAATATTACGCATACGCAACGTTGCACTGCAAGAATGCCGCACCAAAGGCGAAAGCAAGGGAAGTGAAAGGGCAATTAGTACACTGATTATCTAATGGGCCCGGGGCAACAATTACCCCAATGCTAATTGCACCACATTTGTACTGGGCTCCGGCTAATTGAATCGACTCACCTGAGCGAGAGTTTGTGCGTTGCACTGCTATTTGTATAACTATGCCACTTGCCACTCGCAACTTGCAACGTGCAACGTGCAACTTGTGGCTTGTGCACTGCTTAAGCGTCGTATAACTTCTGCGGCTGCCACATCATGCGGCAAGCCGAACAAGCTGGTTTCCACTCAGCCTGCCGCCTACAAAAACTGGACAGACCGCGCTCGGTTCTCAGGCCATCGAGGGGCTTGGCTTGGCATTGCGTGCCTAAATTTATTTTAAATATTTTTTCCCGAACAAAGAGACACGCAAATAAATGCAACAAATAAATCCCCAAGACAAGGCGCCAAACGCTCAAGTCGTCGCCAGCAGTTAATCAATGTTTATAATAAATCAAAATTATTAAAATGAAATATAAGAAACATGCATTTAAAAAGGTAACTGCAATTGCATCTAATTAAGCCAACAGGCGTTAAAACATTAGCAAATTCAATTGACCACTGCAAACAATTTTTTTATTTATTAATTTATTTTTATTTGTTTTACAAAAATTTCACACAAATCAGCGGTAAATGTCAAAACGCATGTTGCACAAATGCGTCAAATGCCAAACCAGGCGATTGGCTATAAATCATCAGCTGCGTGAGGCGACAGGCCTGACAGCGAGTAAGAGATGAGATCAAAAGTGAAGAGAGAGGGAGATAAAGAGAGAGATAGAGAGAAGCGGCCAAGACAGAAACCTACAAGTATCGCTAAATCGATCTGACCAAGACTTGCCTCCCAACCCGTTGACAGATTTCAGAGCAAGCGCGAGAACCAAACTAAATTTTTGTGTTCGGAGTAAAGATTAGCTAAATGCGCAAATGCACTAAAAAAAAGTAAGTGCATAATTAAATTATCTAAATTTTTTGTTATATTAAAATAGTAAAATAAATAGTAAAAAATTTCGAATATATTTTTATTTAAAAATTTAAAAATGTACTTTAAAAATATACTAAATATTTAAAAAAAAAACGAATAATGTAAAAAACATAGACAAAGTTATATTTAATATATATAATATAATAAATATTAATATTATATATAAATAAAAATATTATATGGAAATTTAAAAAATTATTGTTTATCTAACAATTTTAAAATTATATTCGCTTTGCTTTAGTACTAAGCTTTATTCTTAATTTTTTCAACTACATTGCGAGCATGTCTGTTAAAGCACCACAACGAAACGGTTATAAATTGCAGTGTATGAAAAACTAACAAATTTAATAAAAAATTTTGGACAACGACAACAACAAATAACAACAAACAACGGGCAGCGAGCAACAAGATCAACTACAAGTCAACAATAACAACAACAACAACGACAACAGCAACAAGGGGCACTTTGTATTTCGATTTTTGGTTGCATTAATTATCGCCTTGCCATGAAATATGCGCGCCACGCATGCGCAGAGCCACAAACAGACATGAGGAGGTGGCGTAGTGGGCGAAGGGGAGCTTGTGGAGGGGTTGGGGGCGGAAAACTATGAACGGCGGGCGGTCGTTGCGATTGGCGCTTGTTGCTTTTATGGCAGCGTAGCGCGTGTTGTCACAGAGAAGGGAGCAGGGGGCACTGAGGGTCGGGGAGAACGGATTCATTTTGGCGATTTGGCGATCTGACTTTGACTGAATGTTTACCTGCGCCAATTAAATTGAGCTCAGACTCAAGCCTGGCGATTGGCAAACGATACAAATTGTGGCAGCAACTTTCAACGCTGTTTCGTGCCTAATGAGCCAGCTGGCGTCGGCGTTGCCATATCGCTGTCTGGCCATCGAAAATGCCACAAATCGAATATATGCCGAAAAAGAGCTTTTGACAGCCATTGACAGTAACGGTTTTATCAAAAAAATGTCCGTGGAAATTTCAAGTTTTTAGGGAAAGGAATTGTGGGTTTGCTTTAGACTTATTTTATTTCAATCAGTGAAGAAACATAGAAGGCTTTAAATTTGAAAAACAGACTTCAGGGTTTTGAGAAAACTTAATAAAATTTGAAATCCTAACTAAAATATTAAATCTTGATAAAACTCTTCAATCATTGGTTTGTTTGATTTAATATATTATCTGAAAAGTCGATTAAACTGAAATAAATACAAATAAAAACTGAGAAAAATCAGAAAATAAAAAAAAAATATTTTAAAAATATTATTATTTTAATAAGAAAAATTAAAATTATTTTTAGTAATTAATATTTTTATTATAAATTATTTTATTAACAATTATTTTAATAACAATTATTTTATTTAACTTAAGTCTCTTCCAAGAGCAAAGCATTTAAAATCAAATGTGAAAAAAGCTTTTTGCTACGAAGCTAGCGTCATCTGTCGAAAATGTAGCAAATGCAAAAGCTTTAAGCGCAGAGCTTCAGCCAAAGCAACAGCTGTGTGGTGAGAAGCTCGGCACAAAAGGAGAGTTACGAAGAGCAGCGTCCAAAGAGAGTGCGTAAGAGAAAATTACATGATGTGTTGCTCTCCTCGACTCTCTCACACACACTTCCTCTCTCTCAGTCCCTCTGTCGGAGTCTCTCTGAACTAGACCGCTTGACGCATTGATAACGATAAGGCTCGGCCTTGAGCCATAAACAAAAAGCAGAGTGGAATAATGAATGGAGTGCAGAACTAAGCCTAGGCCCAGCTGCATGTAAAACCAACTTAATTGCAGTCATTACAGCGACTTAGGGGCGGATGGCAGGGGGTATGGGGTGCAGGGTATATTCAAATTGATATTGTAATATATATAAATATGAATATTAATAATAAAAGTAAAAATAATACAGTTTTGTGGGCACAGCAAATGAAGCCACAAAAATGCCATAAAAGGATAAGACCACAAATAATAAACAGTCTTTGCGGTTGCCACGAGCCAAGAGGCAGGGCGAAGGGCTTGCGGGTGTGCGGATGTGCAGATGTTTCTGTGTGAGTGTGGGTGTGTGTATCTGTGTTAAAAGTGTTGCAAGTGTCGTGTCATCAACAAGGCTTCTTCTTCTTTCAACAGCCACAGCTGCCCTCGCAGCCCGAGTTACACAGTCATTGTGCAAATATTTGCATATTTAAGTTAGTTGTTGCCATTGTTGTTGTGGTTGGTGCTTGCTAAAGCAACCGCAAAACTCATAAGCGCATTTTAGTATCTCGTATGCGTGTGCGTGTGTGCGTGTGGCATGTGTGTGTGTGTGTCTCTAAGTAGGTATATCCTTAGATTGTCTCTGCTTCATACGAAGGTCAAGCGTGCGCTTATGAACGGCACGACAAAACGTTTAATTATGTCAGGTGTTAAGATGCCGGTTATCATGTCAAACAACGTGCCACAGTGCGTATGCGTAATGAAAGCGTTGCTTGAATTTAAAGCAGAGTCCCCCTCCCCTTCCCGCTCCATAAGTGCGTATTGCTTAGCTGCTTGCCACACAACCTAATTAATTAGCACTGAAAAGGATTTTTATCCCATCCACAGTCCTGCTGAAATTTCCTTTACGAGCTTGCTGCAGCTGCTGCTGCTTTTAGTTTTGCTTTTCACATTTTTGTATACCCTGCACCCATGAAATGGGTAAAAACGGGGTTGATAATTTCTATGTGAATGTAATGTATTTATTATTTTGATCAGGAAAACTATGTTCATTGAAATAGCCATGTCTGTCTCTGTTTGAGTAAAGTTTATTTCAAATGTTGGATACCACTCTGACTTAATGCCCCATTTGGAATTAAAAACCCTACTAACAAGCGTAATATCAAATGCAAAAGATTTTTATTCAAAATGTATTCTCTCCACCATTTTATTTAGTTCTTCTGAAAAGCGCATTGAAATCGTTTTAGAAACCCAGAAGTTATTAGGTAAACAATATTGCAGGACTTTACTAAAATTAAGAAAATATTTGATGTTTAATAAATGTTATTAAATTATATTTAAAGTATTGGCTGCAGAGTATTTTACTGTCGGGCGCATTCGACTGTTCGGCCACGTTCTTACTGGTTTGTTATGCGCTTTTAATGCCAGCCCAAAACTTCCAATCTAAATGCATAATGAGATGTGTGCTCAGGTGCTGTTAATGAAAGTTTTGTAAGGTTTTTACTACCGCATAGACACAGACTATCTGTCTTATACCAGTTTGTGCTCTAATGATTTGCCTAATTTGCTCTAATTACCAACAAATGCCAGAGAGTTGGTCCAAAATACGCAGCACTAACTGAGTAAGTTGTCAGCTCAGCTCAGCCTTCAGTTCACATCCCACAGATAAGAGAGTAAATATTCTCAGCCAAATTAGTTGCATTGTTTGACGTTGACACTGACTGTGAATGACATGGCTCTTCTGCTTTTTGTAGTTTTTGTGGTTTGCCCCCCGGGGGATTTGGGTTTCTGCGGCTCAGTGACTGTGCTGTCGGTAGTTATTGCTACTTCCTGTTGCCGTTATTGTTCGCCTGTTGTTAGACTGCAACAGCTGCAGCTGCAACTGTAACTGCAACTGCAATTGAAATTGCAGTTGGTTAAGTAAAAGCTATAGTCGTGTCATTTTTCGTACTTCCCTTTTATTTGCGCGCACTAAGCTGCTTTTGTTTTGTGCATAAGCAAAATATAAATAGAGAAAAATCTGAAAGCACCAGAAGAAGCAGGGCAAAGCAACACTGAGAAATTAAATAAACATTTTGTGCTAAACACAAGAAATTTCAGACTTGTAAGAAAGAAAAATTCTTAATTGAAGTGCATCTTTATAATGGTAAGTTAAGCTATGTATTATTGAAAATTATTTTATTCCATTTTGCTTAAAGCTAAGTTGTAGCTAAGAATAGTATTATACAAATGCTGCGAACCCACGTTGGGCGCCATAAATAACCTAGTGGCGTGAGTACTTGAAATCATAATTTCTATGAAATTAAGTATAAATTGTCTACCTAAAAATGTTTTAACAAATCTAACAGTATTTTTAACTTGTCTAATTTAATTTTTAAAGAAACTACAGAATAGAGGGAAAGTTTATACAATTTATGATTGTGTGGGAACACATTTTGAAAACTAAAATTAAAAATAAATTCTAAACTAAATAATGCAAATTTAATTGAGAACACGCTCTGGTTGATATGCAGCCAAAGTTCCCAACTATTCCATTTGCGGTAGTTAGAGTATACCCAGAGACAAATACGAGTAATGCTTGCTTAACCGAAAGTAGAAAATGAGTACGCATTTGCTCAAATACGGTTGACAGGCGCCGTAATCGAGTGCCCCAGTGCGGTACTCATTTCAAATTGAATAAATTGTCGGCAATCTCATTTAAAGCGTCTATATATTAATGTCAAGTGCGGTAAATTCAGCCATGTTGAAATATGACAGGAGCAGGAAGCAGCCTAACACACAGACTAACCCCACACATCAATCACATTTACAGTTCATTAATGAATAACGACATAATTTTGATGTATGACAAAGCATTTAACATAGGCCACTTCGCAAAATAACTTGAAACGCAAACAAGTCTGCGTCTGGATTTTGGTGTGAAACCGACGACTGACAGTTGCTGAATGATACGGCAGGACAAAAATAAATATCGTTTATTTTTAGCTTATTTATGCACACAATTCCAACTCGAAATTCATAAATATAAATTGCAGAGTTTCGAGCACAATTCATAAATTACTAGACATATTATGGCTGGCTAAGTATATGGCCAGCTGTCAAATTGTTTGTGCTCCCTGGACAGTACCAAGAAGAAGAAGAAAAGCAGAAGAAGTACGACGAAATTTGGTTAGTTTTAAGTGCCAGACAGCGAAACATCTGTTTCAATTTAACGCTCGAGCTGCGACCACAAAAATAATTTTTATTATTATTATTTTGTGCCTGCCATTGCGAAATGCGAGACAGCGAAATTACTGGCATGCCAAGAGTTACAGCTAGAGATAAGGCCATAAAATGTTATGCATAAAGTTAAGCAAGTACATTGATTTATTATACGCACTGTGCGCTCCTCTTCTATGAGAACACGCAGTGCCGCCTCGCCTCTGGTCTCACTCTCTCTCTGTTTCTGCAGTGAGTGTGCCCATGTCTCATGCTAATCCATCTCGAGTGTCAATTCGTGCGTTGGAATCAAGTCAGTCAGCGATTTAATCGAGCTTCCCCCCTCCGAGCACCCGACTCTCCTGCTGATTGAGCGTTTTTTGTTTCGGCAACAGTACTTTCAGCATTTCTCTTTTCTTTTTTTTTTGTTTTTTTATTGTACTCTCGCATTTGGCAGTTGGCAGCGTGTCAACCAACGTGTAATTGTTTGAAGATAAGCAAGGAATATTGAAATTGTCAGCGCCACAGAGAAGCTGCTCTATATAATATGCTATACAAAGTTATTTCCAAATTCTCTAGCATATTTTCTTAAGGATATTGAAACTTCGGCATGCTGATAAAATTTTTTGTTTTTTTTTTTTCGTCCTCACTTTTGTTTGGCTGCCAAAGAAAATCGAGGGAAAATGCTAATAAATAATGCATGCGTCTTTTGTGAATATAGATTTAGTCTGCTTTTCAATGTGTGTGTGTGTGTATGTGTAAGTGTGTGAGTGTGAGTGTGTGGGTCTGTTGGGGGTTAATGCGCTGTCAATGGTTTTTTTGCTCCTCAAGTTAAAATGGCGTGCAATTGATTTTGCCACGCCCACTCGCAACACTTGAAGGTGGGCCAAATAATGAAAGCAAGTCGGCTATGTATGTTAAATGTCGCTGCTGTCAAGTTGCAGAGCTCCCCTAGATGCTACAGATTGCAGCGATATGTACACTGAAAATAAACTTCATGATATACATAAATATATGCATACTAGATTTAAACTAAAACACCTTGTTTTAATAAATTTTAAACTTGAATTCGTATATCTTTTTCTTTACATTGATATTGATTGAAGTTATACTATACAATAGTTATTTTGACAGAGTATTTAATTATTATTTAAATTAAATATAAATTACAATCGTAATGGTTAACAGTTGTTTTTACTAAGTGCAGAGTTTAAATAATATTTAATATTTTTTATAAATTTTGTAAATATATTTTTATATATCTTATTTTTTTTTTTTGAGTAAAACTCTTTGTTCAAAACCAATAATGAAAGTAGTTTATTCCCCATGAAAATGAAATTGTTAACCTATTTTTTTTATCAGTGTATACACATACATATATTTGCTAAGTACACGCGTACTCTTGTCTATACTTTGCCAAGATAAACAGCTGACAAGTGGCACAGGACACGGGCACAGTCTCCGTCTCCGTACCCCTCTCCGTCTCAGTCTTGGGCTTAGACTTAGTCTGAGTCTCATTCTGATTCTCATTCTCAGTCGAAGTTGGAGCCTCGGTAGGAGTCCCGGTGCTGCTGCTCTGCGCCTATCTTAACTGCCTGCTCCGTCGTGGGCCCTGACTCTGTGTCAAGCGTGGAGCCATTCAAAGTGATTTAGTGCTTGTGGTCAAGTGGGCCATGATTGACTTGCCAGTGCTGAGGGCCAAAAGAAAGACGCACGCACACACAGAATAAGCCAAGTACTTTTGCTTTAATGCCGTAAAGGCTTTAAGGCTTTTGCTTCTGAACAAAAGTTATTCAACTCGGCCAGGGCGTATAAACTTATCCTAATTAATTAGTATAATGCGAATTGTGTTTATTTGCTGGCTGCTGAATGTTGCACGAAATATTTATCCCATAAAAACTAATAGATACTTTCTGATACTTCATACGTTATCCAACTTGTAGTTGGGCTTAGTGCGTGTCTAATGCGGCTAGACTCATAATTTATCGTAGTTCTGCGCGTTACGCTCACTGTGCAGCTCTTAACCCTCTGCTGGCGGTGTAATCGCATGTTTGCCTGCACTAAATGCAATTGCTTTTGTGAGCTGATTTTGATTTGAATTGAAGCGATAAGCTGCAAACATGCAAAGCAGCCAAATGCCACTTCAACAGAAACTTCTTGCGCAGCTTTTAATTATCAAATGACGAACTTTGTGTCGACGAACTTGCTCATTATGTATTTGAAGTCGACGGTGGACGGTTGACGGCTGACGGTCGCTGGGCGAGTTTTTGAGGCAATCAAAAAAGTTTTCCTGGCGCTGCCACACAAAAATTTCTCTCGAAAAACTTTGCTGTCAATTAAAGGACGTGGCTTATTCTCATTCTCATCCCGATTCTGATTCTCACTTCGCCATTATTATTCTCACTCTGGCGCTGTTCATATAGCCACAGCCATAGACATTGGCATTGCCAAGTGCCTAAGTTGTTGTCAATGACTTTTACTCTTTAACTGACAGCTGTCTATTCCCTGAGGACCAACAATTGCGTATCTAGGTAGGAGAAGTACGGAGAACTGGCGCTGTCGTCAAGTCATTAATGGAATGCCTTAAGCACAGGATTTTCGCATGCTTTGGCATCCCTTCTGCTTTGGCAAATGCAATTGCTGCATGTCCTTGACATAATTTACAATTTCAATAACATTTGCTGCTGTTTTCCTCCCTTCCCACCCATTACTTTATTTCCTCCTTTTTTGGGTCTGTGCTGAACGTAATTTATTTGCGCATTATCCCAGCGTAGAACGTAGAACTCCTTTTGTTGCTTGCTCGAGTCGTAAGTCGCAATCACTATCGTCAACATCAACATCATCATTAGCAGCAGCAGCGGCAGCCAGATGATGATCATCAGCTTGGGGGACATGCGCATTTGTCATCATTAACCAGATGATGGGTGGAGCAGATCAGTCGGGCGTAAGCCTGCAGTCGGAAGTAACCAACTGTAGCAGAACCTGTACTTTGTGTTTCAAAAATTATTGAAAAGTTATGCAAGTTTTTCTGCGCTCGAATACGCTGCCCATTAAACATTAAGCAAATTATCTGGTGCATATCTTTGCTGTTTCACAATTCACAGCATAGAAGAAACAAAAATAACCTTGATATACTTACTACTTTGAAGAACCTAACTACCAAACATAAGGTATCTAGCTCTTATTGTTGTTGAAAGCTAGATGTTCATGCGGACAGACCGACGGACGGACAGACGGACAGCCAGACATGCCTATATCGAATCAACTCGTCGCTCTGATCAAGAATATATGTAATTGTTCGGTCTGCCACGTCTTCTCCCTTCCCATTTCCCACTTCCACAGACTTAATATACCCTTTTTGATCATTTTCAAAGTACAGGGCCGTTAAACCTCGGCTGGAGCTATGGGCAACGAGCAGGAATTAGTGCTGCGTCCAGGAGTCCAGAATATTTATGCGTGTGCAGCTGCCAGGCCAAAGGCACTCCAAGTGTCACGCCCTGCCGCCTTCTGCTTTTGTCTCATTTGCTCTTACCGCCGCTCCTCATTATGGCTTAAAAAATGTTAAGCACGTCGACGCTTGTTTGCATGGCAGTAGAAAGTCCCGCTCCGTCGTCCTGCTGCCACGCACAGCCACTTGAAGCAGGTCCCCACCAGGGTCCAACCAAGCCAAGTGCCCAAGTGCCCGGCACCAGCCCAGCAGCAGCCACTTGATAGTCAACGCTGACATCTCATTATGGTTGTCAGCGCTTTGCTGGGCCCGCGTCAACAGTGCGTATGTGTGATGTCTACTGCCAGTTTCCTTTTCCTTCCCCTTCCCCTTCTCCTTTCCCCTCGCCATGCGCTCAATCTCCGCCATGCCTGCGTGCTCATGTGTAAGCAGAATGGCTACAACGTGAATTATTTTTATGTGCCTTGGAGGACCAATTTTTGGTTGCCTGCTGTGTGCTGTATTTGTATGCGTGTGTTTGTCCTAGCTTGTCTCAATTTAAATTCATACACATTTTGTTTTTTTGTGTTGTGCTGCTTTGTAGGGCCAAATCTATTTTTATTAGAAGCTATAAAGGCAAACATACAATCGACTGCCCAGACCCCAAAGCAAATTAAGGTCGAGCGCTAGACAGAACGATTTTTTTTTCGTATTTAATTAAATTCCCTTAGATATGCATCAAACAGTTTTCAGGCTGCGCTCTGTGATGAAATTGCCTTGAGAGATTAATTATGTTTGAGAGAATATTAAAACTTGAATAAAATGTAGATTCAACTACCTTAACGGCTTCTGAATTTGGGTTCCACTTCTACTACAGTCAAAGCCATGCTGTGAATGTTTATACTACACCGCACTTTAATAGTTTTTCTTTTATACATTATTTTTGCATAATTTATTTATCTCTAAATTTTTGTGTTGGTATTATCTCAAGATTCAAATCTGCACCAAAGTATATTATTTATTTGTTTTATTGTAAAAACTAAAACGAAATGACAAATTGCATTTAGCTTTGAAACAGTTTTTGTTTTAAGTGCCATACAAATTTGTAAAAGAAAAGTTTAAATAGCCAAATATTAGATTGTTATTTATGTAATATTGGATAGAAAGGCACAACAAAGCGATCTAGCAGCAAAACAGCAGTAAAGAAGAACGGCAAAACAACAAGATTAAGCTTACAGCAAAAATTATAATATCTGAATGCAACAGCAGAAAATAACAGCAGCAAAGAATAGCAGAACATCGTAGCAGAAAACAACAGCCGATAATAGCCGACATTTTAAAATAACAGACACAGACACAGAAAATTCAAATCAAATTAAAATTTAACATAAATTAAATTAATGAATTAAATTAAACAAAAAACAAATGTGAAAAAAGATAATCCTAATAGTTAATAATTGATAAAAATAAAATAATTTTAACATAGTTTAGACAAATTTTCAAGGTGTGTGAAATAAATTTAAATATTTTTCAATATAACCAAATATGGAATTTTTTTCAATAATTATTTAGCAAGTTTTTATGCATTTAATATGAATAAATTATTGCACTTTTATCAATTAGATATTTTTAAAATATCAACCTGTATAATTTCTAATCCTTCCCATTTGCTTCAATGCTTTTATTATTCTCCTACTGGCTCCTCCTCAAAGTTATTCTCTAACGGCTACTGCTATTTCTTCTACTACTTCTATTTATACTACTCCCACTGCCATTCCCATTCTACACTTTTCATACTTCTTTGACTACTTCCACTCGTATTTATATATCCACTTCTACTTCTACTCTCCCTACTGCAACCTCCTCTTTTAGGGAGAGGGATCGCTGCCTTTCTTTCTCCTGCAATTGTCAATACTCAAACGAAATGAGCAACAACCGCCGAGTTTGTTGGCATTGGGTTTGCTTAAACAACAGCTGCATTCCCATTGGTAATTCACAGACGTAATTTGCGGAGCACTTGCAATTGCAGGAAACCGCATGTCCTGGACTCTGGCGTACCGCCTCCCGCCCTTCTCTGGCTGCCTTGGCATAATGCAAAGCCACTACAATGAGGAGAACAGCAAGGACAAAGGAACATTGACAGCGATTGTGGCAGAAGCCAATTGAATGGGATGCTCAATGGGTGTGGGAAATGTCTGTCTGCTGCGTTATCCTTTTCCCAGTGCCCAATGCCGGCGTGTGCGTTTCCTTCATCTCGATGTTTAATCCCGGGGAAAGCGCACGCCGGATTTATGCGCCGTCAGCTGTAGAAAAGGTGAACGGATGCGAATCCAGAATAAGACTCGATGCGTTGCGTATTCCGATTTGGCGTAATATGCCACAAAAACTGACGACACGAAATCAATATTTGCCAAAGCTATTTAAAGGTCAGTGCAGATACTTTGGTCTGCTTTGACTGTTCTCGAAATTGAATTGGCAACTCAATTGAGAGTTGTTTAAGCTGAAAAATCAATATTTGTAAAGTTTTTATTGAGTTTCATTGCACAATTGGAAAGCAGCTATTTAATATTTTGACAACATTCCATTTATGCACTTCATTCTCTCTCTCTGTTTGCGGCAATTGGCTTCCGCTCTTTGGCATTTTGTTTGCTTGTTATTTGTTGTTTGTATTCAGGATATTGGCATGCAATACAATTGCTGCTCCTGGGACATGTCCGTGCAACAGTTGCATGTGGCATGTGGCATGTCGCATGCATCCGTCCAGCAGCTAATATCGAATTCCAGCGCATTCCCCTGTCGGCATGTGAGCACTTGAAAAATCTCTGGCCCGCTTCAGCTGACTTTATGAGCCGATGAGCACCAGCTTTACAACTGCTGGCTATTAATGCACTTGAGCACCTCTTGCCACTCTTGCCACTGCCAACTCCAAAGTGGGTGCTAAAGAGCTGACAGACGTCGGCGAACGGGAGAAAAACCCCAAATAAAAAGCTCACATGTGTTACACGCCTTAAGCTTTATTGAGTTGCCCTTGATGCGAGGACCACAGCAATAACAAGCTTAACCAGGTAGCTTCCGCTTAGCCTTCCTTCTCTCCCTCTCTCTCTCTCTTGGCTGCTGCTCTCCTGCTCTGGATGATGGACTTTAATTAGCGGTAAGTAGCTCCACATGCAACCCTGTTTTTGCGCTTTGGTATACTCGCTTTGCACTCTCTTAATGGCACATTAAATATTTACAGTGCAACTGAAAATTTGTCAACTCTGCGTATTCGACATTAGGGATGGGCTCGGGCCTCAATTGTCAGGCCCGGCACGACACAAGCCCGCAGCCTTAAAAATAAGGCCCAACCCTGAACGGGCCAGGCATTATTTAATTAAGGCAAGTCTCGGGCCGGTCAAAAACTTAACCAAAAAGTCGACAATAAATTTTATTCATTTCACATTTCATAATTATTATCATAATTATTTTATTTGTTATTTAAGCAATGTTGTCTATACTAATAAATCTTTTATATTTATTTTTCTTTTGTTAAAATTATTGTATGTTTTTGTGCTAATTAAAAATTTAATATAAATTAATTTTTAGAGGTTTGTCAGCTCTGTCGGGCCTTATGGTTCGGCTGGGCTAAGGGGGCTTTATTTCTAAACCCGTTTCTTCTTTTTAGGCCCTGGGCCCTCTATTTTTAACCGAGAGCCGTACCCATCACTTTTCAGCATATGGAATGCGATGCGTATGGGCATGTGAAAAACTTAAAGTTAATTTACATCGACAACTTAATTGTGCAAACGTTTGTACTCAGTATGTGCTAAATTATTGAAACGCATCGCATGCATTGCAAATGAGAATTGATTCGGTTTGCTTCAGCTGGGCGTCCTGTGAAGCGAAACAGTTGTGATTACTTATGCATACGTATCATTGCGTACGTAACCTATGCCCCAATTCCAGGCCATTCGGCCCAGGAGTGCAGGAGCAATCATGGCCACATGAAATCACTGAAGCATTCTCCAGCAGCAGCAGAATCAGCAGCAGCGGGAGTCTTGGTCAGGGCTTTGTGCCTGCCTGCCCAGTTGGCCGCTTAAAAGCAAATAAAATCATACAAAAATACAGAAAATACAGAAAAGGGTTGGCAGTCCGAATTTCAGCCAGTGTTGGCTAACGTTTGAGCTGGGGCCACAGCATGCTCGCCTGAAGAACCAAAGAGTGGGACAAGAGGGTTTCAGACCATCTATAAGCAAAAGCGAGCCCATATACGACTTGGCCTGTCATTCCAAAAAGGCGACTCGACGTTTGATTTACGAAGCAAATTTAGTAACTGCTTTAGGATACAGGGTGTTGCTGCAACATTTTATTTGGTAGAATATTTCAGTGGCATTTGAATAAGATTCTTTTTTATTGAAAGGAATATTTGCTGTTGCTTTAAATACCCAATTACAACATCAAAAGCCTTAGGAATTTATACAATTTATTAGGAAAAATGTGAAATTGAATAATATAAAATTCTATAAAATTGTTCGAAAGAATTTATTTTTTTTCAGTATTTATTTTATTCATTTTTGTATGCACTTCAAAATGTATATATATACATTAAATAAACTAAAATTCTATAAAATTCTTTGAAATAATGGATTTAGTTCAATGATTTATTTTATTTTATTTTTGTATGCACTTCAAAATATATTTTCTACACTTATTTGTTTGAAAGTTCTTTAATATGCATACATAAAAACAATTGCATTACATTTCAAGTATTTTGGAACTAACTTTCAATTAGTTATTCACTTTTGAATGCACTTTCTTTCTTCTCTTCAAAGGTAAACTCTGTAAACTATAAACAGTACACCTTTGACTGCAGTAAAGCCATTGACCGCATTTGACACGGCAATTTCTCAATTTGTGTACATTTATAATGCAATTAGAAAGTTTTGAGTTTGTTTACAATTTCGAGGCAAGTTTGCTGTGAACTCTGCTCAAGTTGTGGCAAGTGGAGAGACATTGCTGGAACACCCTGTGCTGCTCGAATGGGATGCCAGCTAATCCGACAGGGTTGAGGAGAGTTAGCTAATCGCTTCATTGGGCAGTTTCCTAATGCTGTCTGATGACCCACATATCATTATAGCATTGTAGTAAGCATGGCCCACATATTAAAAAAGAGAGTATGTATGTATGCTGATTGTGTTTTTTATCAGCATACAAAAGAGCTCAAGTAAATGTTTGCTCTCAGTTTTGCAAATACGTTTATTGTAGTAAAAGTATGTTTTGCAAAAAATAAATAAATAAGTAGGTAATTGAGTGCAGCCAACAATAAAAGTGAGTTCTCCGTGTACAGCTGAAATACAAATAAACCTACATATGTATAAACTGGCATGTTTGTACGGTTGTGAGCATAAGCCAAAGGCTAAAGCAGTGCTACAATGTTGCCATTGATAAAATTTACAAAACGAAAACTTTTTGCAACTGGATTTACAGTTGGCTCTGCAGATTCTTTCCCCCTCTCCCTCGGCTGATGCCGCTAAGTGAGCTGCGACCCTCTCGCTGCGACCATAAACTTTTAAAGTTCGCAATTCAATTTCAATTTGCGCTCGCAACGTGTGCATCACTTGCTCGAGAGGGGATCTAGAGGGGCACATATACCTCTACATATACAAATATGGTACAACTAGTAATAATAATAACAGCTGCTGTGCTCCGGCTTCCGCTTCCGCTTCTGCTTCCAAATCAAATTTCAAAACACGTACTCAAACTGCAAGTTCTGTCCATGATGCTGTCATGAGGGGTAGAGGCAGGGGGGTAGCTGAGTGATATCAGTTATAGGAATGGGTTTCAATATAGGTTGCTGCCATCGAGAACCAACGTTGGCCAGCGCATAAATTTGATTTGTGTAGCACATAAAAACGCAAACAGCGAAAATAATAAAACAAACAAGCAAATGTTACGTATACGCAGCGTTCGCCAGCTACAAACAAGCACAAGCTGCTGTTGACCGTAGCTTGTGCAATTTGGACTTAGACTTTCGTGCTTTTTTATGGCCAAGCACACGTAATTACATTCTTGCTAAGTTTACAGTGCGTAAAAAAAGACATCAACGGCATACAAATTAATTTAGACTATTTTATAGAGTTCGAAATTGAGCGAGAATTGAACGTAAAATCTTAAATAAAAATTTGCGGTCAATGTTGAACTTTGTTGATTAGGATCTTTAAGAAAATAATTTTAAATCCAAAGCGATTCTTATGACTAACGCACACAAGTTTCCTTCGCTTGCTGTCGACTGCATTTTCTTAGCCTGTTTCAATTAGCTGATATTTATCAGCTTGCCAAGCTGATGCCCCCATCGCCCCTTTAGCTGTTGCGTGTATGTTAGTCATGTCGTTTATTTGTGGCTCCTAAGGCAATACACTCACACACACACACACACACACACACATCCAAAATGGGAAACTTCAAACCAAAGCTCAACCCACTGCAATGCGACACAAATAGTTTGCTACGTAAACAACTTAGAGGCCGGCAATTCAAAGAGCCAGACTTGAACGTTCTCTAGAAAATATATTGAATAACAGAGATGAAGAATTATATGTAAAGTAAATATAAAAAATATTTTTAGTACAAGACTTTATCAGAAAATACTGCAAAAATTTTTGGTTATACCTAAAATGTTTCATTGTAAAATTTATGTTTATTTATTGGCTTATATTTTGTTCATAAATAAATAAATAAATATGTCTTACAATACAATAATTTAATCATTTATTTAAAATACTATAAGAGCTGAAGTAAATTTATAATACATACAATTGAATAGAAACAAATCTGTTAAACTTTTCTATTAGACAATATAGTTTATTGAATATTTTTTACACAGAAAAAAAGAAAGAATTATTGTAGTGAATTTTATTAAAGAATAATGAATATAAAATGCATAGTTTTTTTATTGTGCTTGCATCTTATTACATCATATATAATAATTTAACAACAAGTTATAGTATACGCAAGCAAATTGAAATTTACAATTGAAATTACAATATATAAACAAAATATATTTTTTTTTTTCATGATAATCTTGCTGTTTTTCTGTTACTTAGCCACAGGCAAAATTTATTTAACCCAATATTCTTATTCTATTTGATTGCTCCATATCTTTATTTGATTATGCTAATATCCGTGGCCCTAATCAATATTAATGATTGGTATATTATAGCTGCATTACTTTTGTTTTATGGCGCATAACTGTCTAACCGAAATGCCGGAATTCGCGAAGAGGTTTTTGTGGCGGTCTCTGCGCTAAACTGTATATAACCGCGAGCAGTGGCAAATACAAACTTGCCACAAGTTGCACGAGCTGCCTGATAAAACTTAGCGGATGCCGGAGCTAAAAACTGCCGCGGGCTACAAATTATGTAAAATGGAAACACGATTCACAAAACGCGAACGAGGGCCAAGAGGATAAAGACGGTGCTAAGCAAAGCAATGGATAAACTCTGAAAACTGTTGCTTGCCCTGTGGCAATAATGCTTCCAGGCTGCCAGTTTGCCAGTCTGTGAGGCAGGTTGGAGTATACGATTATATGGGAATACGACTACTACTCGTAACTGTAATTTTAGCGCCACGTTTCCATTATGCGTACGCCTTGCCAGCTCCATCTCAGTGGGCAGCAGTGTTGCCAGTTTGGCCTATTTTATATTTAGCTAGATATAGCGGGTTTCAAGGGTTTCAAGGAAAACTTATAAATTACAAATAGCTAGATTAAATTTACCATTTTTAAATTTCATTCCGCTTCTCAGACCTCTTTTTACTTAATTTAAACAAAATATTTTCAAAGCTTAAAATGTTTTGCGCCATAAAAATATCGGAATTTTAATATTTGAGTGCAAATAATGAGAATTACTACATCAAATATATTTTTGAAACAAAGGATGAATAGAAAATTATAATGTAGAATATATTATTTTAGAGTATAAAGATGAATTACGGTGAAGCGAAATATTTGGCAATTTGTTATCATTTGTACAGCAAATATTTAAATTTAATATAACACAATGATAAATGTAATAATTAAAATGAAGGCAATATTTAATTAATACTTTGTGATATGAAATATCATAAATAAGAATAATTTTGTTATGTTTTTATGAATTGTAATTTAGCTAATATATCAGCAAAATATCTATGTATGTATATTCTAGCTATTTTTAGCTATTCCAACACAGGTTGGCAGCTCGAGCTGGCCAGAGCTTAGGTTAGCTGGCGAAAATTCAATAAACACGGCAGCAAAACTTTGCTGAGTGCTAAACAAGGCAGTCCATTGTTGGGGCCACGCCCACATGATTTAAGGCGGCTGGGCGTGAGAGAAAAGTTGGACAAGAGTTTCACCTCAACATGGCTCAAATGCAGCTGAGCGGAAAAGTTTCAGAGCCAGAGTGAAAGAGCACAATTGTTCAGCTTTTGGCCAATGCCAATGCCAATGCCAATGCATTTCAGTTCGAAAACGAAGAGTATTTGAAATTTAAATTGAAGTTTCGCAATTTTATGGTGTGCCGAATTTACGACGGGGAATTCGGGAATGTGGCATTAGGGGAATGGTGAGCAGGACGCGCTCGCCAGGTGCTTAATGAACGGCAACAATTTTGCCACATCGGATTCGGGCGCACGAACAAAAAAAAGCAGCCATAAAAAGCAAGGAAAGTTGCCTATAAAAAATATCACCTGCTGTGTTATTGTTTTGTCTGCTTTTTGCGCTTTTTTCGCCTTTTTCTGACAGGCGTATTTCCTGCGGGAGAGCCTCAGCTCCAACTTAAATAAAAGTCACCGATGATTGCCATAATAATTTATCCAGCCAGGGCAGCTGCCCATGCAAGAGCAGCCATAGCATTGAATGGCATGAGAAAGTGTTTGGTAAATTGATAAAATATTGCTGATGCTGACAGCAGATGTAGTATGAAGTATGAAGCATGAAGCACGAAGCATGAAGTATGCAATACGCGCTTGATTGATGATCAAAATGCTACTCATTTTGCCTCATCAACATCCCTGCGGCCTTCACTTTCAATTAGGTCGAGTAGCGGGTACACTATGACGCTGATGACAGGGCATTCTCTTTATAACTACGGCAAATACTTAAAATTACGTGCACATAATAAACTTAACCAACTGAAACTGATTGCGTGAAAAGGTAAAAGCAATATCTTCAACTGATATTTTGGTATTTTGATGCCCTTTAAATATATAAATAGCATATATAAAGAGTCTACTACAGTCCGATGCGTACGACTGAACTGCGTCACCAATTCTGTTTAATTAATAAATTATACTTTGCTGTATGCACTGAACTGGTTATTGTATTTATTTTTGTATAATTTAAATAGCATTAATGCTTATGATGTCCATAATGTTTGTTATCGAAATCCACTTAACAAAATATTTGATTATTGCAAAGTCAATAGGCAGCTCGTAATCAATACGATTTCCATCGGATTCATGAATATGTAGTGATTACTCGTATTATGAAATGGCTCTGTTTTATTGACGCCATCGGATATTGTATCAATTCCACTCACAGTGCCTACCAGCACGAATGGCACGTGAGTTTGCCCACGCCTTTTGTTGATTCAATTGTTGAAACGTAAAAAATTTTTTGGTTTCTCATACAACAAGCACACAGACACAGATACAGCACACAGATACAGCACACAGACACGGACACGGAGATATTCGCACGTCAATCGAGTTGATTTTTAAATTAAATTCTTTGTTCTCTGTTTTTCTTTTTTATGGCTCGAAAGTAAACAGCGCAAAAGTCTCTCCGGACTCGTCATGAAATTCATGCGGAGGCTGTTGCTGTTGCTGTTTTTCTTTCTAGTTGTATTTTTTGTGTGGCTGGTTTTCTGTTTTCCATTACACTTGCCGTTTGGACCGATCTATTTGGAAGTGTTGGCTGGCTATAAAATAAATATGATGCCGGGCGTTAGATTGGTAAACTAACAAAATATACAAATAGACAACATGGAGAGGAAGAGGAAGCGAAGCGAGGCAAAATGGTAACGGCTTTCATTTTCATTGTCGGCCATTGCGTTCGCACGTTTCAGTTTCATTTGGCAGGATTGGGGTTACGACTAGGGTTAGCATCTATGCAGGGTTCGCGTTTCAATTTCCGCTGATGGCGGCCATGGCACCTGGACAGATTACGTTGTAAGAAATTGAGCGCAACGAACTGCGGAAACGATGGCAATTAAATTGAATGCAGACACCATTAGGCCTCCAAACAGTTTCATTTCACTTCAGCAGTTTGTCTACTTGTCTGATTGGATGCTTCAACTTTGGCTTGGGGTTATAGTATTTAGTATTTAGTAGTAGCAAAGTGCTCTATTCGATTTTGGGGCTGTCAAAAATGGTTTGGCAAAAAGTTTGGAGGTGTCTTAATTCGATTAGCCGAGTTTTGGCCACAATTTATTTAACTTTTGGCTGCGCTGAGTGACTAATAAAGTTTTAATTGAATTGTTTGCTACTAGACCGCAACTAAAACAGCTGAATTCCCTATGCCCAGGGCATAGCAAATATTGTCGCTCATTTTTGGGTAAGTTAACGACTTCCCGTTATGGCAACATTTCAATTTCCCGTGTCCTGTGTGAAACATTAATGCCAAATTCGAAACAAATTGCCAAAAGGGAGCGAGCGTGTGCCAAATGACAACAAACAGGAAGTAAAGGATGCCAAAAATGCAGCCAGGCTGTGAGGTCGGGTCGGGTCGGGGTCGACTCCTGTCTGGTTTGATGATGTCTCCTCCAGCTGATATGAAAACATTTTTGCCCAAAATATGCCCGCAAACCTCAACAGCATTTCGACAGCACGATAAGAGTGTCTGCCAGCAAGGCAGGGAGCAGTAGGGTGTGTGGGAGAAGAGGAAAAGTGGATTTTCCCACAACATCCACAGCATAATAATGGATGTGTGCTGACAAGGATCCGGGGATGATATTGTGCACTGTGTCTGGCATTTAGTAGCATAGCAGAAAATCAATGTTACCAGCATTTACATCATGTTGAGGCAGCTTGAATAGGTCGTCACCTCAAGGCGCGTGAAATTTTCTTCTGTTCTTTGTGCGTTTGCTGCTTATGCTTATTGTTGTTGTTCTTCTTGTTGTTGTTGTTGTTTGTGCGCCGTCTGAGCCGCAATTTAAATTTATAAGCCCTAAAATTGCCAAGCGAAAATTCTTATGCACATTGTTCTCAGCGTCAGCTTTTATGGCAGCCGGTTGCCATAAATTAAATGGCCCCCTGCAATAAAAGCCAAATCAATTTGAGCGTGAAATCGATTTTCATTTCTTTCATTTTGCTCACCGTTATGCCATGGCATCTCCCCCATCCCCGCTACCCTCCTTCACATCCTGTTCATATTCCCATCGTCCAATCGATAAATTCTCGAGCAGTTAACAAACTGGCATTGCAACAGGTTATTTCCGTGCATGTGTGAGTGTGGCAACTAAATCAACGCCACGCTAAGAGCCATGGCAATGGCAATGCCAATGCCAATGGCAACAGCTACAAAATGGCGCTGCAATTGTCGCCCTTTCCTGATTAATGGCAGAGGCCAGAAAGATATAGTGCATGGCGACGCCAAATGCAACAACAACTTGTGGCATCGAGCTGAAAATTGTAAATGGACTTCGATTCGGCTTGTCATTGTGACTGCCATTTCATACACACTCTCTTGAGGCACTTTGGGCAGGCTGATTGAATGTTGTTTTCAATTTAGCAGAATAAATATTAATAACATAAATATGCTGCTCTCAACTATATCTATTTAAATTGTTTTTTCCACTTTATATTAAATGATCATTTTTCTTAATTGCGTATTCAAATATTTTTTAGTGTTTCACAACCAAATATTAAATTTCAATTAAAACAATTTATGTGCAGTTTGATTGCAAGTAATTTTGCTGCTCCTGTTTTATTTTAATTTTGACAGACAAATTTATAATTTTTTAGCTGTACCAAACGATACGAAATATATAATTTTTTTGATGGAATTATTTACTATGCTTCGGTTTATATCAATTCAATTAATATTTGTCATTTATAGCATATCTTTTTGATGGCACAATGTAACAAAAAGGTTGGATTAAGCAGTAGTGCAGTTCAGTTGGGCGGAATGCTACAGTCGGACGTAACAGACAGTAAGAGACCATTTACCTTTCGCTTACCACAGCAGCAAATTGGAAAGTGGGCTTGGCCATATATATAATTTATTTATTATAATTTCACAGCCCTTTGCAGTCCGTAGGTGCCAGGGATTGCCACGCCTTCTTCTATGTGTTACTCATTTCCCATTTGCACTAACGTTATAGACCCTTTTATACTTTTTTTTAAGTACAGGGTCTGAAAACCGTATTTATATTTGCAATTCGTGCAGTTTTATTTACACATAAATATGAGTAATGAAAAAATGGCCTAAATTAAAATGGCAGCCAAACTGAAATGCATTTTTTTGCTACTTAGCGAAATATTTGTTTTTGCTTTTATAAATAAATATGAAATGAATATTTAGCAGACTTAAAAATGCGCAAATAAAGCAAATGGCTAATCAAATAAAAAACATTAAAATGAAATAAATAATAAATAAATATTGAATTTAATGCAACATTGAGCTGTGGCTAGAAAAGCGTACAGAATTGGGCAGAATTTTTATTAAATTAAAATGTGAAATAAATAAATAAATAAATGATGACTTTTCTCACTGGTTTTTTCCACGTTCTATAATTTAGGCTCCGTTCCACAAGAAGCTAATTTTCCCAGTTTGAAAATTAAGTAATTATTCTCACTGAATATTTAATAAGTTTGCTGCAATTTCGAAGACATTGTGGGTTAGGGTGTAATAGGTTCGTTGCTAGTCAATTTGATGTACTTTGATTGTCATTATTTTTAATTTGCGCATCTATGACAACGAAGGACAGCAGGCGAAAAGGCATGTCCGGGACTTGGTTGGCCAACAGGGCACAAAATCGGGTAGCTGAAATTGTTGTTGTTGTTGGCGGTGTTGGCCAACTCACATCTGGCGTTGACAATGCAATTTCCGCTCAACTGCAAAGTACACACGGCAAATGAAGGTGGACCTGAGGAGCAATGTCGTAACGGAGAACAACCCGTACATCCATAGAGTTGTTGCACTCGTTTGTGTTTCCTGTTGCTGTCGTTGGTTTGTGGGGTTGCTCAGTGGCAACTTCCGGTGTGGCCACTTGTGCATGCCAAGAAAAGGAAAAGAGCTCAACAATTACCGATGAAACGAGGCAGAAGTATGCGAAGCTATAGACAGCCAGAGCGTGTAAATCCAGCGGGCATTGGACAACACTGGACAGTGTAATGCTCTGAGATTGCTTTGCTTTTGGTGCAATTTTAATTGCATTATGTCTGTGGAAATTGCGCCTGGCACACAAGTTTTAATTGATGTCACAGCTGATGCACTTCTTCGTCTCCTCGTCCATCATTTCCACTCTCTCTCTCTATTCGTTCGTGCAGGCAATGGCAAAGGCTGGTCCCCAAGTCTCTTGTAACTTGGCAATTTCTCATTCTATGCTTTGCTTTCTGTGCTGCTTGGCGTTCAAGGCACATCCTTTAGTTCCCTAGAGTCGGCTGACAACAATGGCAGCAGCTATTCTTTAATTGCCGCTTGCCTCGATAAACTTTAAATAGCATTTTAAATGGCATCATTAAAAAGCGTTAAGTACTGCCTGCCCCGCCCCTTATGCAATTGGTATTCATATTCCGCTTTAAGCATTTCATATCATTGTCTGCCGAATACTGACCGCATTTGATAATGAAATAAATTCAATCTGACACTCACTTCGCGCACACAGCTGGGCGTGACATCAATCAGCCATAAGTATCGGATATCAAAGTATCAATATGAAACCATTTATCGCCGATTTTAATGCACACGTCTCGCACACACGCTCCGCGGCAGTCAAATCCACTTTAGTCAGCGAAATCTGTCCGAGATGCCACTCCGGGGGATTCCCCCGAACCCAGAGTTGCGTGCTGTATCGAATCAGCCAACACACACACACAAGCCAAAATGTTTCTGTCTCTACGATGTTTTGAAAAGCTCGTTTAACGCCTCGGCACGTGAGTTTTCAGTTACAGTAACAGTTTCAGTTTCAGTTTAATGCTTTAGAGCACTTGGCAAATTCTGTTGGTTTAGCAAATGTATTTCTGCTGCTGTGTGTTTATGAAACCACAAAGAGTTTTGGCTATTATCGCAAAAGCCGCACGAATAATTGCGTTTATCTGCTGATTAATTGAAAGCATTTGCCACTGGAGCACAAAGCATTTGTTTGCGGTTAATGAGCAGAAAATACCAGAACATTATTACAATTTATGAAAGGGGCAACACGAGTAGTCCATTATTGCTGAAATTCGACCAGAATAATGAGCCACATTTTGTAGGCTTATGCATACCACAGCAGCTGATAAATTGAAGTAAATATTAAATTATATGCTGCATAATTTAAACAGCTTATCAACAGGTGATAAAAAGTCAGAGATAAATATGGCAAATATTATCAAGCTATTATGCAGATGCAAGTTGAGACAAATGTTAGGCCACATAACTAATTATAGCAAAAACAACTTATCTAAGTAGTTTACATGAATTTTGTGGTTTATTTTGAATTTTCTGGAGTTTATACTAAATTTTAGCTAATCATCCTGAGTTCATTAGAATAAACATAAATGTAAACAGCTACTATTACAGAAAGAGAAAAGTTTATTTAATAAAATAAAGTTATTTAAATTATATTACATAAATAAGAAAATAAGTTTTCATTTATTCACAACAGCTAGTTAAGCTACTTTTGGTATCAAATTCAAGCTCAAATAATACATACCACAAAAATTGATAAGGCTACTTTGATTCCATATTTTACCATAAATTATTGGCAATTTTTCTCAGCATATTTTATTGCATTAACAGCTTATGTCATATTCAGTTCACTCACATTTTTATAGACTGAAATCGAGATACATATTTTTTGTAAAAAGCCAATTCAATAAATTTATGCCCAGCTTGAACACAGAGTTCAGCCATGTGTTGTTAAATCTAATCGAATTGCAATCTGTGTGAATCGATAACGATATCTCTGTGAAATCCAGATAACAACGTTATTTGGCATGCATGCTCTATTATCTATGACCTCAGCTGCCACAAGACGACGTCACTGACAGTAACAGAACATGTCATTGCCATCAATCGAATTATACTTTTCGATGCAGCAAAAAATCAATATCAGCAGGCAAAAAATAAATGCTATAAAAAATAGGAAAGGAAACCCAACTCGAAGCGAAATAAAATGAACAGTGGGCACACACCTGGCGCAGACTGGGGGCCAATGTCAAGCGACGACCTTGTACCCAATGTCAGTCGCTCACACACACACAACAAAGACAGTAGCACAAAAAAAACATGGCTGTGGCAGTGCCATAAGTAACAATTTGGCATGTTGCAGCCCACACACACATACATGAAATAACTATGGGGGCTTTGGTTTTTGGTTTGTTTTTCAACAGACACTTGTTGGCCTTAGTATTTGGAGCTTTCCAGTTGAATACTCACATTGTGTTGCCAGGGCTTACAGTGTGGACTTACCAATTGTGTAGGTGGCGCCATCTACAGTGAATGTGGCCGCTTTGCATTTGTTGAAGAATCGTGATGCGAAATCCAGCGCAGAGTTTTTTATGCTCGACGACACACGACGTATGGGCGACTCTGGGCAGGAAGTGGCTGCTGTGGCCGTCATGGCTGCCGTGGCCGCCATCGCTGCTGCATGTGCATGTGCATGTGTTTGGGGTTGCAGTTGTGGTGGGGGCTGGTCCAGGGCTACCGCAGTGCTAGTTACTGTATTGGCAGCACTCAGCCGCGCAGTTAGCACAGCTGTGGCAGCCGGAGCTGTGCCACCAACTGCTGCACCACCCCCAACCCCTGTCGCTGCAGCAACCACTTGCACTGCGACTGGTGTGGCGGCTCCGGGGGCCACGCGACGCGGTGGCACATTCGACAGATTCGACATGTTGCACGCGAGATTTTGGCTTTTTGGACAATTTTTGCTTAATGCTTGCCGGGACACTTGACAATCACTCTTGTGCTCTCGATGCTGTTGCTGCTGTTACTGCTGCTGCTGCTGCTGCTTTTGTTGCTGATGATGATGTTGATGGTGGAACACATTTTGACGCTGTTGTTGGTATTGTTACTGCTGAGTTTGTTAGGCACACAAACTGTGTAGAGCATTGAAATTGGCCATTAGAACGTGACCCAAAAGCTAACCTAACCCAAGCCAATTTACTGCAATTAAGTTTACCAAATTGACAGCTTGACACAATTTAGTTTGTCCAACTCGAGGGTGGCTTTAACAATTACGCAAACTATTGCAAGTAGTGCAGAATCGAAATTAACCTTGAGTAGTTCAAGAGTTTCTTCAGTTTTATAAAAGTTAAGATAATATCGAAGGCTCTATGAAGTATAATCTTTAAATATTTATTGAATTTAAACTATAAATTCTTTTCGATATTCCTATAACAATTCAACAAAAGTTCTACAATAAAATTCTATAATCTTTAAATTATTATTAGAAATACTTCAAAATCATCTAATTTATTTATAGTAATTTTATTGAATTAATTGAATTGTAACTTCTTTTTGAAATATCTCACAAAGTTTATGCCATAAAATCCATTGAAGAATTTATATTTTATAATCTCCAAATTGTTATAAAAACTCTATATTAAGATAATTAAATTTATTTATAGTAATTTTATCTAGAAAATTTCATATATATATTTGCCTTCGAATTTTTAAATTAAGTAAATAAATATTTAGAAATAAATCACTGTTTTTTAATGCATAAATTTTACAGCCTTTACTGTCTCTCGCTTTCACTTTCTCACTCTCTCTCTTTCTCTCTATTTCTCTCTCTCTCTTACAAGCATTAAACACAAAACAGATTTAATGTTTTTTTTTTAATTTTCCGATTAGTAAATTTAATAGGTTTTTACTCTCTGGCTATATCCTCTGCTTATACACATTTTATCTAGCTTAATCCAAGTTCATTTTGTGCTTAAGCTGCAAAGTATGTCGAACTTTACTCATTCAAAACCTCTCGGAAAAGTACACGAAACTTTTGGCAGCAAATTAATTAAAGAACTTAAAAGCTTTCGTTACATTTTTAAGCCATTTCGTAATTATTTGATGGCCACCTCTCTTCTTCTTCCGCCCTCTGCCCGGCTCTTATAATTTGTTGCATTTTCAATTTGCCATACGAAATTTGAACCATAATTGCAATTACAGCAACCCTACAACCCGAGCCCTTCACAAACTTTCCACACATGGAAAGGCAGCGATGGCTGCTGGTAGTTGATGATGATGATTGCGCTCAATAAACACAACGGTATAATATGGCACAAAAGTCTGCTCTATAAACAGGTGGAGCGTGAGCAGGTGCGGGGGGCAACTGCAAAGGGGCCTCGAGGTTAGGGGTTAGGACTGATGAGGTTGTGTCGTTGTCGGCATATGCCTCACTCTAAAATGCGACGAATTAAAGCAAATTGCTTGGAAATAAGCGGCACACTCAACACATAAACACACACACACAAATAGGCAGACAGACAGAGGGACAGCGGGACAGAGAGCCAGACAGCAGACAGACAATGAGTGGCTTTCTGTGGCTGATTGTTCATGTTTCTATGGCTGTTGTTGCTGTGGTTGCCTATCGCCAGCGTACTGTGATAATGGCATTCAAATGTGTACATTAGGGCCGCAGTTCGGTTAGAACTCGGCTGGCTTTTGGTTATTTGTTATGCCCGTGGCGCGGGCGCTTATCGCGCAACGGAAGGCGTCAAAAATGGCCGCATAAAAAAATGTTTAAATGCCACATAATGCTTTAAAAAAATAACAAAAATAACAAAAAATATAACCAAGCAGCACAATAAAAACAAATGTGCGTGAGATGTAATAGGGCACGGCACAGCGTTCGGCTTGATAAATGCTGCACTCCATAAAATTAGTTTCGCCTCTGGGCGTTGCCCAAAAGTTGGGCCATGGCAAATATGTACTTGCATTTGTCAGTAGAATTAAAACCTCGCATTACACGCAGCTTTTTGTGCCACATTTCGCTGCTCACTACAAAATTCTACAATATTATAAATTATTTGCATTTACATATGTTTGTACGTTTGAGCTTTTGCCAGTTGCGTTGACAGCGCTTCGCATTTGCATAGCAAGTCCAACGCTGCGTATGCGCAATATTTGTACACTTCAAAATGTGTTGCCTACTTTGTGGCGCTGGCAAATAAAATAACATTTCTCACACACAAGTGCGAAGTGGGAAGAAAGGAAGTGTGAAACGTTTACTCATTCATGCCTGACATTTTGCATTCATTTCGAAGACCCATTCATGCATGCATTCATTCGCCCACTCACTCATTCACTCACATATTCAGCTCATACACTCGCTTTTATTTAGTTACAAAAATATTTAGACAGCGTCACGTATGCAGCATGTTCTTATCGATATATATATACTATATATGTATGTATATATTCTTGTATATATCTGGCATGCTGTCTATAACTGTCTTCGGCTGTCGTGCAACTTGTCGCTGCCTTTCATATGAGCGCATCTGGGCGTGAGAATGTCAACACCTTGTAGCCGCAACTCTCTGAGCGCCACGATGGGGCAAGGCAGCACGCGAGAAAGAATGAATGTAACTTGAAACCACCTCGGCCATTATGGATTTTTTTATTATTTTGTTGTTGTGGTTATTTGTATATGCGCTGCTGCTGAGCATTTGCCCGCCCTTCGTATTATGTTTATTGTATTATAATAAGTTGTAGTTTGACGCGCTGTAGCTCAGAAAGTTGCCCAGCTGGCCAGCTGCTGCGCTTGGGGCAGCTCCATTGGGGTTCGTCCTCCCAGGTTGGGCCAATTCATTGTGCAATACTAATTAATACCTTAGGGCGTAAGCTGTGCATGTGTGTGTGTATATATGTATGTGTGCCTGCTCATGTTTGCAGATAAATTGCGAAGCTCAGTGGCTTGGATAAGCATGCCGGCTTTAATTTGGTAAATTAATTCTGAAATATTTAGGTCGCAAATACTATGTGATGCCCTAAAACAGCGCAAGGTCACGCCATTGACTACAATGCCCGCCCAAAAGAAAAAAGTAGCACAAAACAACACAGGAACAGCAGGAAAATAGTCAGAGAATGCAGAGAATTAAAGGCTGCTCATTGCTGTTGATACCGATGCTGCTGGTGCCTTTGATTTGCGTTCAAAATAATCAACTCAGTTGGAAACATTTGGCAAGGGCCGGTCCAACTGTTACAGATACTCCAATCGCAGGCGAAAGTCTGTCAAAACAAAAAGCGCTGACTGAAGGAAAGAGCTGGATCAGTAGCAGCAGCAGAAACACAAAACCAGAGCCACTGGACAAGGGTTCAACAAAGGCAAATTTCTGAGCAGTTTAGGCCACGCAACTTGTCTGTCTGCCAGCGCTGGCCAAAAATAAAAAAACGTATATAAATTTATCACGAAACAAAAAAAAAGGGCCACCCTATACAACAATATAAACTTTGGGTATATTTTGCGGCTTAAGTGTTGCTAGAAACAACAAACACAACAATTGGCTGCTCACTTCTTAAAGTCTAACATGATGTTCATACACTGGACAACAAATTTTGAAATAGCCTCAAAATAATAAGAAATAAAATAATGATAGAATAACTGCAGCTGCTCAATTATAATTACTTTTAAGAAAATAATTGAAATTAAATCAAACTGGTACTTTGAAATTGATGTAAATTCGTTCTAGGTAAATCTTAAATAAACACAAATTATTTATAATCATTTCCCATAGCCTTTTAAATAAGCAAATTCTTAATTAATTAATTGAAAATTATTTTGAAATATTTGTTATAGTTTCGTAAAATTACTTTAAAGCTCTTTATGTTTTTTCAAAAGATTAAAAAAGTAATCTAAGAACTATATATTCACGGACAAACGGGATTTGCTTAAGATTTTCAAAATCTATTTATTCATTTATTTAAATGTCGACGAAGACCAATCAACCAAGATAATTAAATTACAAATTAAAATTTAGCAAAATAAAAATTAAGAATAAAATAAATAAAATTGAAGACTTAAAAATATAATAGCAGAAAAAATAAATTGATTATTTACTCAAAGCGATCACTTGAGTTTGTTATGCTTCTAAGCCTCAGTTGTCTTCTACAGCAGATATTAAATTATTAAAGTAACTTTTAAATAAGTTGTGTGGCATCAATTTAAAGTTTGTTTGCTAGTGTTATTTTTGAGTTTTTATTTTGTATGAAGCAATGCCCCTGCCGCCCGTCTGCCGCTTAAAAAGGTTGTTCAGTCAGATTGACTAAGCGAAAAGGGTCAGGTCAGGTTGGTATGCTGCTTTGACTGGCCTGGTTGGCTGGCTGGTTGGCTGGCTGGTTAGGTTAGGCTGCATGATTTGAACTGCCACGCCCAGGGCGTCTATATAAAAAAGAAATACAAAATGACGACAGCAGTGAGCGCCGCCAGAGGACGCCAGTGGGCATGGATAACATACAAAACGGCCATATCATCAACATTGGGCCAAAGTGTTAATCCGCTTTTGTTTTTGTTTGGCAGAAGTTGCCTTTATTCGGGTCTGTGGGTCAGGTGAGACCGTTGGGCACTTCCGGGGTGTGTCTGGCCACACGTCGGGCTGAATGGGTGTGCGAGGTACGAGGTGTTGGCATAGCCGTTTGACTGCTCTTCTCAGATTTATAGCCGCCTTTGTTAATATATCTGTTCTTGCTGTTGTTGCTGTCTGTTGTTGCCTGTGTGTATTTGGCTATTTGTTTGGGTTACGTAATTGTAATTTGAATGTGTTTAATGTAATTTTAGTTGTCTGACGGCCCACTCCCTGGGCTCAAAACCGAACGTGTCTCGACTTGGGCTTTGCTTTCTGTTTGCCCAGCCTGAACGTGCCTGCCTAATTGTCGGGCCAAACGATTGGCGTTTGGCTCCTAATTTATTGGCAAGCGCGCGACTGGATACCAGATACAAATTGTTAAGCAAATATTTGCAATTAGCAACAGGTTCACGTTCGAGTGGATTTCGGGCTTTATGCAACAAGTTGGCTTGAATTAGGCTAGCCCATTGTTGGCTCAACTTTGATCTGGAGCACACTTTTGCACTTGTTTCCAACTAAATCACTTGCTTTAATAATTGAACGCACACAATACACGAGTTACGTCGCGGGACGAGGCGAGATGGGGCGAGGAGGGATTTGCTGCACTTGTCCTGGCTTCCTGTTTGCCTGCGATGGTTGCCACCTTCCGGCAAACGTGTTGCCAATCAACTGGCAGCAACAGCAGCTAACAGCTAACGGCAAATCATTTCCTTTGCCACCGAGTCCTGCAAGAGAGCCGAGCCGAAGCTCCACATCAATCAAAGCTGATAAAAAGCTCTGAGAGCGAGAGCGCACAAAACTGAGAGCGCTCTTAAGAGAGCGCGCTGCTCTGCTGTTTGACCATGAAATAACAAAGTCTCAACCACATCACATTCGAGGCACTGATAAGCGCTTATCATGACCATAAATAGCTTTAATTTATTAAACATTTATATACCTAAAATCGGTATTTTTAAGCCTTTAAATAAAATCTTAAAAGTATACGAATATTCGTAATTTTGCCAGCTCATCAGCTGCATTTACTGGCTCATAATTTAACTATTGATTTACTAGTTGCCTCTGGCCCTTAATCCGTCAGCACAGCTGATTGAAGAGCGTTCTCTTTGAAGCCGAAGCTTTTCACCTCAAAGCTCACAGTAATGGCCGACAAGACGCAGCCAACCAACGCTAGATGGCGCAAGTGCGCACGTACGCAAGTGCGTTGAGCAGTAAAACAGCTGCAGCAAAACTGCATAAATGAATCATAAAGTGAAATGTCTTGTATAAAATGCAATCTATACAAATATAAAGAATAATGGAGCGTATTTTTTATAGCAAATTGAATAATCGATCGGAATTGCATTACAGCATATTGAGCTCGTAAAATTTGCCACAAAAAGAGCAGACCAGAGGACTGATAATTTTTATAGCAGCAAGCTCGTTAATAGTTATTAGAGTTACCAACTTTTGATAAAGGGGGAAAACAGTATATTAAACTTGATGGATTTTTGACATAGTTTCATATTTTTGATAAAATAATTTAAAAAATTATCTCCTGGAATTTTTATGCAGAAAACTTGTAGAAACAATAATTAAAATAAAACAGCATTTACAAATTGAAAAATAAAATATAAAAATAAAAATATAAAAAAAAAATAATAATACACAGCAACTAATAAGCAAAATTAATTAATAAAAAATGTAATTGTATTTTATATATACTCTGGTGTATTATTTATAGTAATTATTTTTCATTATTATATGAAAATTGTTTAAAACTGGTCAGTCGTTCGTTGGCCGAACTCACGATGGCCGAACTATCGTTGGCCGAACTCTCGTTGACGGAATTCTCGTTGGAATCCCGCTGTACAAGCTCTCGGAAACTGAACTCTCTCTGGTTGAACTCTCGTTGGCTCCACTTTTGTTGGCTAAACTCTCGCTGAACCAACACTCGCTGTGTAACTCTTGCAGCCCGAACTCTCGCTGGCTCAACTCTCGCTGAACGAATATAAAGTAATTAAGTTCCTTAGTGTTACTATTTGGGATGTGGTCAGGACAAAGAACCTAATATATGTATAGATATAGATTTATAAATATATATTGCTGATAAATTTGTGAATCAATAACTTGTACAACGCCTGCAATATTTCTTAAAGACATTTACAATCTGTAGAAAAAGTAGACATGGATTATTGGCTGGTAAATTATTTGGCATGCCAAAATCTCAGCGCCTCGTCGTTTTCGGTTTTCGGTTTTGTTTCAGGATGTATTGACAAATGCTCTGAGCAATGGCAGACGAGCCTTGTGTAATTTATAACACCGCAGCTCAGACGTGCCTGACAAAAGCAACAACAACAACAACAACAACAACAACAGAGCAGCTGAAGATTCCGTGTGTGAAGTGCTATATAGCAGGGAAGGAACAACTTCCCTACATATCTGCAATAACCCCTCGGTTTTGGTGAGCCTGTTTTGAGGGGTATTTCATTCCGCACCGCAGATTCTGCAGGTGTTTAGTTATTTATGCCTTGTCACACATACTTCGCACTTCTTCTTATCACCGCCGCCTCTTGTTGTTGTTTGTTCTTTGAGCATGTGTGTGTGTGTGTGTGTCAGTGTTTAAAACAAATGTTTCCCGCTGTGTGTGCGTGTGTGCGAATCGTGTGAGAATCGCAAAGGCTTCGACCCCAAATCCAAATGGCAAACCCACTTCTTGCCATTCCTCATGTCTGCATCTTTTTTTTGTTGCCAAAAGTGCTGAAGACAGAATAGAATATTTCGACACGAAAATGCCGGAATAAAAACATTTATGCTTTACTTTTATTGCCAGCTATTTAGAAGATTTAAACGTATGCGCAAGTGAATTTTTATTGAAGTGATAGAAGCTGCTGTTCGCTTCAGGCGTAATTATTATTAATATAGGGAAGCAGCAAATTGCTCAACATCAAATGAAAGTAGTAAAGTTTTCAGACTGATGTGTTTGCTATTACTCTTAACGCATTCTGTAGAACATCTCTCGAATATCTCTGCATATCTATCTCTATTTTTTATTAACTTCAGTTAAGGCCAGATGAACTTATGTTGGGGCAGAATGTGAAGTAATTCACTCTAGAGGCTGCTCTAATTTCGAAAATGGCTGATTGCGGTGACTTAATTTCACATATCCATCTTTGCAGTCTAACTGTAGTCAAGCATATCTTATACACACACATACACACACACACAGACAGGGCACTGAGCACATAACTGTACCTTGGCTTGCAGCGGAGCCATCATGACATTTGAATAATGCGCGCACATTTGGCATTTTATTTTATCATCAGGCATTTGGCTGATGTGCTTACACGCCTTCTGCTCTCTGCGCTTTGCGCTATGCATACTCTACTACAACAATAGCAACAACAACAACAACAACAACAGCAACAACAACACTATGCAACAAAAACAATAGCAACAATAAAAGCATCTTGTGCTCTACTGATGAAATTAAACTGCGACTCGCATTCTGCGCTCTCTGCTTTTTATTTGCCTTCAGTGTAATCAGTGCTGCCACTTTGGCTATTTTTGTGACTAGATATATTTATTTATATATTTATCTAGCCACTTTTAAAACTGGTTAGCCGCTTTTCTTGGATTATGCTATTTATTAGCAGCAAATTTAGACATTTTTAGTGTTTATATATAAAACTTTAGCATACCTTTCGGATTATCTAAAATTGATCGGTCTTAGCGTAATGATATTATTTATATTTATATATCGTTGGAAAAGCATTGGATACTTGTTTCTAAATAAATATATATATATATATACCCATACAAATTAGCGATTACTGACCCTTTTTTCCAGAAACTTGCAGATATTTTTAAGTCATTTTAAGCCGATCGTTCTAGCCAAAATTCCATCAGCACTGCCTATAATGCGCTCATTTATTCATTGCTCTCAGTTACTACGCCCCCTGTTTTTTCCATTGTTTGATGCGACTCAGCGTTGGCAGCTGTAATTACCACATGAAAAACTTACTCAATGTTGCACACATAAAAAAAAACAGAAAATGAAGCACTTGGGAAACTTTAAATCAAAATGTCAAGCATACGCAGTGTGGGACGCAGCTGACTTTGTATGCTTATCGAACAGGCCTGGCTCTTAGCTTGTTCTGCGCACGTTTGTTGCCTGTGATTGTGGCCAAATGAAGCTATTCTCATTGTGGGCTCTAATAAATTTAGTTTGCCCTGGGTTTTGCAGGCCTTTGTTGCCTGTTTGGCTGTTTGCCTGTTCGCCTTGGCCTTTTCAGGCATGCTCGCCACGTGTTCTTAACAATTTTTGATTGCAACTATTAAAATGCATGCACAAACTTGACGTGCTCTGGCAGCAAAGGGGAGGGTGGAGGTAGCGGCTACAGCAACAGCATAATGAGCTTGCCACGCAGTCGTCCTGCAATGCGCAAGGTCAGCCAAGGACGCGTCACAAATGTTGCTGTTATTGTTGCCAAGAGTACGTATTTTTTGCCCGCTGTTGCCGTTGCCGTTGCTGTTATTATTGTTCTTATACTGGCTGCAGTTGTTGTTGTTGTTGTTTGCTTGGTGCTTACTGCCATACATATTTTTTTTTACAAATTCACACAATGAAGCTGCTGCGTTCTGACATAGGGACGGCGGGGTGAAGAGGGGTTGGCATCCCCAGCAGCGACAGCAGCAGCAATTAGAGCTTGGCAAGAATTTTTACAAAAAAATGGCTATGCCAGTTTCACGAAAATAAAACAGATTGTTATACAGCATGCAACATAACAAGAAGCATGTTGGCTTTTCATATACTCAGATTTAAGGCGAATTTTCTATACCCTAATTCATAGAAGGGAATTATATTGTACTTTGGCAAATAAACTAAAAAGAAATAAAATTCTATTTCATAACTTGTCTGTAGTTGCAATGCATTAATAAATTGTAGCTTCTCTTTTGTTAAATTTAATGTTATTATTATTTTATATAATAATTTAATGATTCGATTCAAAATCTAAATTAACTTAATAGCTAAGACGCTTGCTGCTTACTTCTATAATTGTTTCTTAAAATACATTACTTTTGCTTTAAGTTAAAACCAGTTAGGGTTTCTATCTGTTAGTTTACTATAGAATCGTGACTAAAAAGAAATATTTGAGATTTAGCTGTAAAACTTTTAAGAATTAAACTAAGAAATTAAATTATATTAAAAGCTAAAGACAAGCTGATTACAAATTTACAAGCTGACCAATTTGATGAAAAGTATTTGTAAATCAAAAACCATTTAAAATTATATGACTGCAACTTGTTCCTCTGCTTTATTGGCTAAAATAAATACACTTGTTTTATTAGTTTTTAATGCTCGAGATAATTTATTATGCACTTGAGGCAAGCGAAAATATGTTTTAGAAATGCCAACAAGCACTTGACAAAGCTGCCATAGACAAAAAGTAATCAATAAAACTAAAGCAATGCCGAGACTGTGGCCAGCAAACAGCTCAGAGCTCAGACTTGGCTATATAGCCTCGACTTGAAGTGTCGAACAAGACAAGGGGCTGGCGGGGAATCCGATTTAAAGTGCGAACAATATAATGCCAGCCAAATATCGATTGGCCGCAATTGTTGTTTGCTGATTAAGGCGACACAATGCTCCAATAAAAATAAAAATAAAAATGAGCAATACTCTTAACTGCCCCGACAGATGTGCCGAATGTGTGCGTATGTGCTGGAATGTGTGCTTGGCTTTTGTTGCACAAAATTAATAAAACATTTATAAGTCATTTATTGACCAGGCTCATTATGTGGGGCCAAATGAAGCAGGCAGGCTGGCAGGCAAACCGAACCAACAAAATGGCCCGCACAGCTGGCGACTTCCGGTGGGCGTGTCGGGTGACTGCATTGATTGCTTTTGGTTATTCCGGCAAAACAAATTAGCGGAAATTATGCAGCAATAATACAGCACAATGTAGCAATCGCTCCGGTCAAGCAGAACTGCAGATACCCTGCTGGCTTTTAGGATTCAAGCAACTCGCTTGAATGTAGGCAACAGATTTATTTTTGGGCCGTAATAAACAGCACATTAGGGATAATATAATGGGTAAATGATAACGTTTTAATTATGAGCTGAAATGCTGTTGCTTTCAGCATCTCAGGCATGTCCTAAAAGGGGGAAAATGTGATTCTGGCATGAACATCACATAAAAGTCCATAAAACTCTCGTGTTCAGCATGCTCACACGTATTCGGCAATGGCAAATATATTTCATATTTATAACATAATTCGATATAATGCGAGCGAGTTACAGAGGCGCAGGAAACGGAGTTCGGGGGTCGGGGCACATAACGAGTCGCAGTCCGAGTCCTCAGCATATTATGGCCATCGTAAAACCTGAATCAGCTTTTGGGCATACAATTTGTGGTCGCAGAGCGCACGGGTGTAGGCCAGGCTAAAAACAACAACAAATATTAATACTGACCACAAGCGGCAATGGCACGAACAGCAACAACAACAGCAACAACAACAGCAACAACAATGACAACAACAAGGACACGTTAAGAGCGATAACAATGAGCCAGGCTGTGGGGCCAAATCAACACAAAGCCGAACAGCGAAACGCACTTTGCTCACTGAGGCATTAACATCTGTTGTCTCTGTGTGTGTGTTCGTGTGTAGTACCCCCTCTCCTCACTCCTCTTGCCCAACAAGCCCTGCTAAGATGACCATATACGTATATATCTGTCGCTTGTGCTCAGCTCCGATTTATGAAGGTATGCGATCAATATGAAGTAGTAGTTGACCAATTCAGGGCACAAAGTTATACGCACCAGGCCACAATTTGTAAATAATCGTTATGGCTAATGGATTTGGTAAATATGCCAAGTCAGAGCACTGCTTGTGGTCCACGTGCCGTATGCGCAATTTATTCCAGCTTACCAACTGTAGCATTAGCATATGTAAACTAGGCTGGCATTGAGTTTCGTTCAATAAAGTCAAGCTCAAGACAAATTGATTTTGGCTTTAATAAATGGCAAATTAAACAGCAGACCTCATACCTAATTTCATCATACAAAATTGACTAGAAAATACAATAAATGCCGTTTAAATCGAGTCGAGTAATGATTACAAAACTTAATAACAGGAAAATAGAGCTTCTAAATTAATCTTGCTTTGTTCTAGAATTCAAGTACAAATCTAAATAGAATCCTTAATTATTTCAAAACAACGGAGGAAAACAAACCGCATTTAAATTAAAATTATTTTAATGTTAGAGTTGAAAGTAAATAAAATATTTAGAATTTTTCTGGTTTATAAAACTTTATATTTTAATTGAAGTATAAAAACTCTTGTTTATTTCGACTGTCATAATTACGCAAGAGATTACAAAAAACTTAACACAAATTGCAGTTTTTCTAAGCCACTTTATTTGATATAAAAAACATAATAAATACTGCGGTTTAATTTTGATATATTTTATTAGGGTAATCAACATTAAATTTGTTAATATTCCAGTAATTTATTTCATAGCATAATTATGTGGCTTATTTGACTGTTATTTCTACGCCCAACGCCCAATGACAAGTCCTTGCTTGCATTTTTTGCTTGCTTGGTCAGCTGAACGACCTTTGCCCACCCACAGCAATTGTCATTGGCGCTGTGCCAACTGCCAACTGTCAATAACTGTGCCATAAGATTCCCCTCTTTGTGCCACTGTGCATATTTAAGAGAGAAGAGAGTAGAGAGAAGAGCGAAGAGAGCAGAGAGAATTCTCAGTCGTCTCATTTTATGAACTGCTTTGGAATCTGCTCTTCACATGAGCCATCAGCTGGCGCTTAGCTGCTCCGACTTTTGGTCTTCTTTCATGTCGTTGAGCCTTGAGTTTATGTGGCGCATTCGCCTTTAAATATGCTAATAATTTTTGGCGCTGCTTTATTAAATTTCTACAGCAACACAGTGTAAATGAAATCCTCCCTCTCTGCTCTTTGCTCTCCCCTCCCTGCTCAAGCCAAATGACATAACTTATTTAGCGTCTCAGTGGCAGTCGGGAGCGTGCAAATTAACACAAGACCCCCAGATCCAGAAAGGCAAATGCCTCTGTACATTGAGCTGCTGCTTACAGTCAGCGCCAGAAGTCAACACCCGTCAAGGCAATGCAGAGTTTGCTTGGTTTTCTTCGCTTTTTTTATTTTTTTGTTTTTTATGGCCATCATCAGATTGAAGTCTGTGGCATGCAGTAAATTTGCGTTGAGTATTTTATGCGCTTTAAGCTGCAAAATCGTCTCATTAAATTTACAGCAACTGAAATTTAACTCACGCCTTAATGCAAAAATAATTTCATAATTGAAGTAAACGGCATTAAAAGCGAATCAACTGAAATCCGCTTGACTTTCTTTAAGTCGTGGTGTACATAAAGTATTATTTCTGATCCGCCAATCAGCTTGGATTTTTGTAAAACTTAAAATTTTTAGTTTATAAATACTTTATTTAATATTTAATTTTTATAAAATTTTTTTTGTTTGTTTGCATTTTTATTTTGAATTGTTTATTATTTGTAACTTATTTATTTATATTAGTGAAATATAAATTATATATAGTTTAGTTTTTTTATATTCATATATTTTTTGTAGTTATTGTAAGCCATTTGTTTAAATTCCTTTTATTGAATTCTTTCAAATCTATTATGATATATTATTATACTGAATCGCATTTAATGTGTTTACTTTTATATCCCGTTTATGTATTTGTATTTACTTTAGCCGTTAATAAAAATATATCACACACACAAAACCAATGTAAAATCATAAAACCAAGTCAATTTCTATTCTTTTTTGTGTCTTAAATATAATTAACCGTTTTTTGATCATCTAGCAGACTTAAACAACATTCTTCACAGCAATTTTTGAATTACCTCTCTTTCAGGTGCTGGAATCAATAATCTACTCTTATCGCTTCTAACTGTAACTCTAATTCCGTTATGTTCTCACACAAGGTGTAGCCGCTTGCGCTTTTACTTAGAGAGCCAAGCGCAAGCCAAGCCAAGAGAGCTGCATACCGATGCCCTCTGCCCTCTGCCCTCCACACGTCTGCTCCACTCAACGGCAGCATCGGCACTAATTGAAATAAATGCACGCACCAGCTTTCAAAGCTTGCAGTCGCCGCTCTCACGCACTCTGGATCACACTTTACGATAGGGAGCACGCATATGCATTGGTATGCGTGCGCTGTGTTCGCAGCAGCAGCTCATTGATTGGGGTAGGTTTCGTGGCGCTCTCTCTTTGTCAATGCCTGATCGAGAGATAGCGAGAGCGCTGTAGATGCAGCTGCGTCCAGCTGTGCAGATTAGTGCCGATACTGCCTTTGAGTGGAGCAGACGTGTGGAGAGTTTGGTTCTGCAGCAGCTCAATAAAACCCTATCCACCATAAGACAATCAACACAATATATGTAAGCATTAAGAAATAAATGTTATGATTAATTGTTTTAATAGTCAATATTATATTTAATTCAGCAATATTAATGACAATTAAATAAAAACTATATTTGTTTCTGCTTTTCAACAAAATTTTTAATATAGTCTGTAATTTTAACTTGCCCAAAATTAAATTTCCAACGCCCTGCATCGCATTATTCAAATAAAACAATAGGGCATAAAACAATAAGAATCAAGCGCTTTTATGTTATAAAACCCTTTGTGTTTTCATTATTCTTAATTTGGCATTGGCAAACAGCTGTAAATTTCAATAAAAGAGCATAATTTAAATTAATTAAGCGTCAATTAACCCGTGCATGCACGCATATATCGTAATGATACTATTAGCAGGTGAGAATTACTGTCAATTAGCTTTGATTGTAATTGCAGCACTTTATGATATCGTGCGTTATGCTGGCATTAATTACAATTTCATAGTCGATTTTGCAATCTGTTTGTGCACACATGTGTATTATTTATTGTTGTTTTTCCACTGATTGATGGGCTGCTCGTGACGTCAGGTGGGGCTGGGGGGCGGTCAACTGCTCATAAATCATAATTGACGTGGCAGAGCTTTCATAAATGTGTAGCCAACAGACGAAACAATTAATCAAGGTTTGTTAAATTAAAATCTGTTTATAAACACGAAAATATATATATGCATGTTCAGGTAAAACATATGCTTGTTTGTATTCCTCTGTGACATCGACTCCAACCATTTTCTAGTGGCAAGCGCACAATTATGGCATCGATTTTCAATTTGCGCATATCCAATGAGCACAGAAAATTACAATTTAGAAAATAACCTCATAAAATTGTTTAAATTGCGGCACTTAGCCGCGTGTTCAATGGCGCGAAATGGCTTTCATAATGTTACAAATCGCTGCAAATGACAAATGAAAGTCAATTTGTTCAAAATAATCTAAATGGCAGTAATTACAATAACTAAAATGTGAGAATATTTCATTTCATATTCATAAATCCTCATAGATTGATCACATTTAATTCCATTATGCTCATAACTTAGGCTGAAGTCTAAGAACTGAGCCCAACTTTATTTACTGAATTTGATTGAAGGCAAATGCTGATTGACATTGAAAAATGATTGTCGATGTACGGGTCCGTTGGCTTGAAAATGTGCAAATATTTGCTGCGCCTTAATAAATATGCAAATGCTGAATTTATTTGCCATGTTCTTGCTCGATTTATGCGCATTGCGCATACGCCATATGTGCCTGGCGACTGCAGACTTATGACTTACCTTATTACGTAGTGGCCCAGAGGTTTTGTCTGTGCGTTTCTGCAAAGAGAAAAAGAAAAGGAGGGAGAAGTTAGAATTGAATTAGCCAAACAGAGACATTGATTTAAATGCAGCATAAAACACAGTTTGGGCGATGACTTGGACACGCATGAATATCAAATTATGTAGAACTAAAAGCTTAGTCCCAACACTGCCAGGGCTCAAGTGATGAGCTGTTTATATTTATGATGATAATGGCATACCAACAGACATACAGAGACTACACAAACATATTGACAGATTAAGTTACTTAAGCTGGACCAAGTTGAACTTGCTTTAGCTTGTCTCGGTTTGGCTTGAAGTGCCTTTTTGTTTCGCATGTTTTGGCCATAACAGATTTGTGGCATAAATATTATGTTACCGACTCAATGAGCTTAAGAAGCAGATTTCCTTTGCTTCCTTGCCCCTTCAAGCCCGCTGTGATTGTGCCCATTAGTCATTAGCAGCTTAGCGGCCAATCATTTTCAGTTGATTTATAAGTCTAGTCTAGTCGCTCTGAGCCACTTTCGGTCACAACTGATAAATTGCTTGGCTCTCAGATCCGTCTGAGAATTCGCATATGCTTAAGTTCCATTGTTGAAGACACCTGCATTTAATTGCCAAGACATTTTCACGCCTTGGCAACTTTTATAGCCCCAAAAGTTAACGACAGCCACTCGCAAATTGCTAGTGCAAATATTTCAAGCCCAAATCCCAACCATAATAATATCACGGTCAAGCTAGACAAACTGTCCGCTCCCTCTGCTGTCCCCTGAACTTGAGCTAATGAGCAGTTCAAGTGAAAGGAAATAGAGGAAGAGAAAGACAGAGAGATAGAGACAGAGAGAGAGCTTGCCACAAGAGCAACACCACACCGAGGTTAAAAAAAGTTTTTGCCGCTCGACTGGTAATGACACCCATTAACGCAACTCAAAGTTCTTGCCTCGGCAGCATTTACCCACAACATGTCTGCCTTTCCTTTCTCTATTCTCTGTCTTCACTCTCCTCTTCTCTTCCTTTGTGCTCCCAGTGTAAGCCACGCCTACGGCCACTGGCTTACGCACTCTTTGTGCTAATCGCTGTTTGCCTTTGCGCTTTACTTTCGCGGCGTTTGCATAATTTCAGGCGCCGCTTGCGCTCTTATACCCTGTAGACTGAGCCAAAGCGCTGCTCTATTTACTTCAATAAAAAAGTGTTGGTAAACATTAAAGTATTTAATTTTTATTAGACACATTTCAAAATTAAAGAAACTCAAGAGACATGCAGAAAATAACAAGTTCCTGTATGCAAATTTTTAATTACATATTATGTACGATAAAACAGATGTTCCTTTGAAGTTTAAATAGAATAATTTAAATTCCAGATATCCAATATTATAATAATAGAATTTTTTAATGATTATAAATTATTTTTAAAATACTTTTAAGTTTATTTGATAACAACCAAGTGTATTAAAACAATACATAAATTAACTAATGTAGAAAACTAATAAATTTAAAATAATTTCACAGATCAATATAATAATTATAATATAATAATTCTCAAAATAAATATTGTCCGTATTTTTTATACAAAATGAAATTTTAAATATTTAATATAAATTATGTAAAATAAAATTAAATCATTAAATTATAATAAATAAATTTAATCCTGTAAATTTTTGAGTTTTCCCAATATCTGCAGCTTCTGTTTTTGCAAGCTATTTAAACAGAGTACAACCTTCGAAGGCAGGGTGTCAGCCTGTTAAGTTATTTTTAATTGAATTGAATACCCCTACTTGCTGTAACTATTTCTGTGAAGATTTTATTTTTAGCCAAGTTGTTTTTTCTGGCACAATCCAATTATTGTGCTGCAAATTCATTAAAGCCAGCAACGAGAGGAAGCTAAGGGAGTGTGAAACTGAGAGACAAGCCCTCGGCTCAACAAAATTAATTATCCATCAGCATTAGCAGGCAGTACGGACCTTGGTCCTGGTCTTGTCCTGCTCCTGTCCTGGTTCTGTCCTGGTCCTGTCTGTAGGCAGATTCCGTTTTTCTCTTGATGTCGATGTTGTTATTGCGCTGCTGTCACTTTGCATATTTTCACGCCTCGCCATGCTGGATTTTCATTAACTTTTGCGTCAGGCTGCGGTCATCAATTAAAATTTAAAGATAAGCGTCAGTTGGTCAGGTTCGCTCTACCAGCCTCAGTTACTTCTTTGCATACATACATGTTTGGGCATATTGCAACTCGATTTAATGCGCGTTCCATGTCCCTTGACCCCATGGGGATGGCAGGCAGGCTGAAACACAAATGTGCAGAGTATGCGAAATTTTTCAGAGACACATTCGGGCAGTTGGCATTGGGTCGTTTCCTCATTTTAATGAAGTTGTAATGGATACAGAGCCTCAGGATAAGCGCGTATACGCCCTAAATTTTAGGGCATTTCTAACTGCAGTTGCCCCAACATTCAAACGTTTAGAATGGGGCGTATAACGCGTAGAGCTGGCAAATATTTGCCCATATAAATTACTCGCATATCTGTAAACAGATGCGAGGACGTGTGGCGGTACCTACGTGCTTTGAATTTCAAATTCCAAAATGGCAAACACGAAAAAATTGTTCAGCAAGTCTCAATTACTGACAATGGCGACGCAGAGTTTGCGCTTAAGCCTCAAACAGAAAGAGTAGAAAGCATGCAAAAAAATCCAATTTAAAGCTGCACAAAAATTCATCAGTTTCATAACTCAACGCAATTAAAATTTAAATTTAAATAAAATGTAAGGCAGTGCAAACAGCTGAGGCACATGGGAAGGACAATTCTTGAGAGGTTCCTAAGTGATGGAGAGTCCTAGCAGCATTGCCTACTTCCAGGCGTCAGGTAATTGAAATTTATGCATAAATTATGCGCATAAATGGACAAGGCAAAGCAATAAACAAAAATAAAATACGAAAAAAATGCAAAGAGGAAAACAAGGAACGGACAGCGAGCAAGAAAGAAGTAAAAGTAGAAGAGCAATGAAATTATTTTTTCAACGCATGAAATTTTGATGAGGCAAAATGAAGAAGGACGCATAAAATATATATGTGAACTTTCGCTTTTATTATTAAGCTATTTTCAACAATTTCAAGAAAGCCCCTCTCTACATCTATGCCTATCTATATATTCACTTTCCCCCTCTCAATCACCCGATCTCCCTCATTGTTCTACTGTGAAACTGCAGCGTCAGCGGGCGTGTAGGCAAATGCAAATTTACGAGCAATTGCTGGTCGTCGCACAGGGCCTCAGTTCATACGGATACGATACATACACTCACAAAAAAAAGGGTAAATTTTTCTAACAATTAAGGCGCCGAAATTAATCTTGTTTGGTTCTAGAATTCAAGTACAAATCCCATTGAAATAGAGAATGAATTTATTTATAAATTGCAAAAGCATGATGAAAATAAGTACAAATTGTATTTTATTTAAATCTTAAAAGTTTAAAATATAACAAAAATACTAAATAACACATTTTAAATTCACTTAAACGAAGAAATTAACTCATATTTTAGAAGTTTTTCTGCTTTTGACATCGCAAATGCTTGAACAAAGCACGAAAACTCGTTCATTTTTCTCTCAGTGCACACACAAATATGTATCTGTAAGATACGTATGTATCTGCTACAATTTGTGGTGCTGACGGCAAGCTGCACAGTTGACTGCCCGAAAATTGAACGCCGCCTGGCAAATTGTTTCGAATATTGTAAGCCACAGCGGCTAGAGGTAGCTGTATCTATAGCTCTGTTTCTATCTGTATCTGTAACTGCAACTATTGTGCTGTCTGCTGTGTTGACATGTTTCAGCATGTTCGCCATGACAACAACAATAACAACAACAACAACGACAACAATCGCTGTCAGTCACATTTGTGCGCTACACTTTATTTAAATTACACAATTTGCTGCACAATCTAACACTGCAAATTAACTACAAATGAGATAAATGAGAACTGCCATTTCTAGCTCAGAATAAATTTAATTTCAGTTTACACTGCACACAGTGTCCTTTAAACGTCTTCGACCGGCTTAGGTGGTAAGGGGAGGGGAGGGAAGGCTGAGTTTCAGCAATGAGGACAAGCGACAAACGACAAAAGACAGATCGACAGCCAAACAGACTAATACAACTTTGACAATACGAGTGAAAGTACGAGTATCTTGTAGATACTGACCCCAGCCATATGCTGGTTGTCCTCCCAGGCCTCCCAGGCCTCCCCGGCTGTCCTGCCTGTGTGTTCTCAAGCAGCTTAAGGCGCTTACACTGTCACCTGACTAACACACACAGATACACGGCTACACACACAGATACACACCCATACAGTCGCACTGTCAGTCAGTTGTTTGAGACGCACGAGTGGCGTGTGCGGAATTGTGTCGGCTCTTGCCTATGCTGAGTGCTTTTCGACCTAAATAAGGTGGCTGACATTTTTTAAAACAATGCACAGCACTGCCAGGGGTAAGAAATACGTAGTATATGTGAACTTACATCTGTGTGTGTGCCTGTCTGTCATAAGCCTGCACAAATTTATCGAGCATTCCGGAGCACACATGGGCCTCAGCTCTATTTCCTTTATTTTCTAAAAATATTTGCCTTTTTTGTAACCCAAACATATAACATCCCAGCAAATACAAAAAAAGCATCAAGTTGAAGATTTTAAAGCAAACTAAAGGCAGGCACAGCTTGTGAATAAAAGATTTTAGAAATCTATACCAAACTTTACCTACGGGCAGCATAGGAAATCCAAAAAATTGGGGCCTCTATCACTAATAGGTTGCTATATCTAGGTAACTGCAGTAGTTTTTTGTAGTTTGCAGGAAAACAGGAAGATATATCAAAAATTTAAAATAAACTTGATCAGCGTACAGAATTGGAGAACCTACAAAACAAAAATGGCGTCTCTTACTTTTATAGCTTTCAAGATCTACGGACAACAGACGGACCTGGCTATATCGCCTTAGCTTGTCGTACGTATTTTGTTTAATTCATATTTATATTATACTGCCATTTTGAAAAGGTTAATTGAGTCTTACAATAAATTAAACAAGCTTTAATTAAGAAATTAAACAAGCTTTATTTACTAAATTAAACAAGCTTTAATTTGCATTTTTGATAAATATTTAATAGCTCTGTTATCTAACTAATGAATATTGACAAATTTAAATAAGCATTCCAACAAATATGACATAATTAAGCAGTTACTGCAGCTCATGAATTATGATTTTAACAATAAAGATGTTGAACAGAAGATGCTGTCAAACTTCAGTTAAAGTTTTGTGTACTTTCGTCTAAAGTTCTTGCTTAAACAAAGCAAGTTCAAAGCAAAGCAAAGCAAAGTTTCTGCAATGAACCAAAAAAAAGCAAAAAAAAAAAAAAAGAAAAAAGGAATATACTTGAATGCCAATCGATAGCAAACGACTTGGCTATAAGTTTGACTGTTTTTGTAAAGTCCTTGCTAAAAATCTGCCAAGCTCTGATTTATTATTTTCCGTATCATTAATGCATAGTTTGGCGCAAGGCTTATGTCTTTATTATTCTCAAATTTGAGATCTTTAATGAAGCTTATAATGCTTTAAACTTTATTAAGTGTTAAACTACTGTAGAGCTTGCCTAAATGACCACAAAACAATGCATATTAATCAATAGTAAGTCTTCAGACATTTTATCGAACTTCCGCTTGGTTTGTTTAGTTTATTTTCGAAATCAGTTTGCCTACTTAATAAATTAATCTAGTGTACTAAGTGACCCTCTGACCCATGGCACTGAGCTGAGTAACTAAAACTGCAGACGGGCAGCGCAATCATCTGAGAAACATTGTAGAGCATTTTCAAGATAGCGAGCGAAGTGAGCTCTTTTTTATGGACGCTTGTTTATAGCGCATTTTGCTGAAACAAAGCAGCGTTCCGGAACATTGCACAATAATATGGCCAAACAACAACAAAACGCTTCAAACTCAAAAATAGAGCGCCAAAATAGGCGACAAACAGAAAAAACCCCAGCGCAAGTCCCTCAAATTGATTTTGATAACACGCCGTTCATGAGTGGAAGAGCAAGAAAATAAAAATACAACAAATACAAAAGGAACAACAAAGTTAAAATAACACAAAAAGTAAACGGCGCACTTTGTTCGTCACTTGTCAGGCAGTAAAAGCAAATTACTTAAAGTTCATTGCTTTAAGCGAGTGGGCGTGGCCCTCTGCACTTGGCTTGAGTCGTCGCTGATGCCTGATGATGCCTGATGAACGATGACGAGAGGCCCAAAGCAACCTTCTTCATTCATTGCCCATGCTGTCACTAAGAGCCGCACAGGAGATTGTTTTATTTCCAGGAGTTATGTGAAAAGAAAAGGGTGACGAGTAACGAGTGTCAACCAGTTGAAAGTAACGAGTATGAATTTCTAAACGAGAGACTGACACCCATGAAGGGGGTAAGATGAATCGGTTGATATTTTCATATAAATAATGTGTAATTTAATATCATTTCAGACACTAGATGTTTTAGATACTAATATTTCGACCATACTGTTTAAAAATATCTTTCAAATCAGGCGTAGAATGGAATCACATTATCTGCAGCGTATTTTTTAAATACTTATAACAAGTAAGATAAATAAATAATTTAATATTCAACGTCAACAAAGCAAACTAATTATAAACTTTTAATGCATTGATGCAAGAGAAAACTTTTTGAAAATGAACTTCATTAACTCATTCATTCACTGACTACACTGAAAAATGCAAATTAAATTAATTAAATAAAAGCAGCAAAACCAAAAAAATATATTTTTTAATACCAGAACTATTATATATTTAAAGCGCTTTAATAAAATAAAATACTTTATTCAGCCCTAAAATTTATTTTTGTTATTATTTTATTAAAGTCTCTTAAAAGCTGAAAGCTCATTATTGCCAATTTTAGTCAGCTTTGCGAAAAACATTGAACAAAGCTGCTCAGGCGCATTTTCCCTTTTGCTCATCGATCAATTCGAATGTGTTCCCGAAGGACACTCAACCAGCTGGCAAATGGAGCCTACGCTTGTCCACTTTAAATAGGGAATTGGAATAGCCCCAGAACCTAGAGCCAAAGCCATAGCCAGAGTCAGAATGAAAATCTCAGTCAGATTGTGCCAACTAAGGCGACAATTTTCATTTTTGTTTATTTATTTAATGAAAAGGATTTGGCCTTCGTCCCTTTTGGCCATTTCATCTCAGTTGGCTGCCCGTTTTTGTTTTTTTTTTGTTTTGTTGCTTTGGATTTGGGGTGCCTTTTATTGATCCCGTGGGAGCACACACCTAAACCGATTTGAGTTTGACATAAATTATGTCAATCGTTGGCAATTTGCTGGGCATTAATGAGCTCAACTGAATTATAGCCGCATGTCCTTGCGGCCAGCTCAGCTCACCCGCTTGTCAGCTACATAATTTAAGAACAGAAACCAAGACACTTGCCAAAAACTGTGTCACGGTAATGTTTTGCGTTCTTGTTGTATGAACAAGTTGTCACCTGTTTAATTATGCACCAGTAGGCGTCCGTGTTGGCTGCTAAACTTTCCTCATATTCTATGCGAGGGGCAACTTTGTAGGGGCACGCCCTCACTGGGGCTTACACCCTAAACACATGCGAGTATTTTTGTAATATATGCTAAATTCTATCGCAGAACTTTAAATGAAATTTTGCCCCCACACTCTTCGCACAAGAGTGCGGATGTCGTTGTGTTGCAAGACTTTCAGACTAAAAGCCAATAAATCAATGACACACACTCTGGCCCTTGGCTACGCCCACCGAAGAAAAAAAGTTCAAGGCCGTAATCCCACTTGATGCCGCCACAAATACGCCAATCATGTCATACATAATGCATGACTTGAAGACAAAGGCAGGGAGAACTACAGATCAGGACCTGTCGAGCTCAGTGATGCCAGAAAGTTGGTTTTAAAAGTGGCTGTTATTAGAAAAAATAGTAGCAAAAATTGCTAAAAAGTAACTGCAATTAGCTGAATAAATTGGCTAAGCATTAATCACATTACTTTAGAAAAATAAATTAATTGTTTTAAAACAAAAACTTAGCTAAAGCTTAAATACTAACTTGTGAAATATATATTTATTTCTAATATTCTATATTGCATCGATTTATTTTTATTGGCTGACCAACTCTAGCCACAAAATGGCCAAAGTGGCAGCACTGGTCGAAGTCTGGCCCATACTCAGGCCATGCTAAATGCCCAGCAAATTGTCAGCACATTGTCCAACAAAAGGTTAACAGCCCACATGAAAAATATATAAAATCTAGATGCATAGATTCTGGCATATGTGTGTATTTCTTGTGCAATTAGAAAATTTGCACGCTTTGTAGATAAACAAAACTATGGCACAACTCCGGGGAACAACCAAAAAAACTTTTCCCATTATCCACAAGCTGGCAAAAAGTCTATTACAAAGTGCCAAGTGAAGAGAGGAAGAGGAGGAAGAGGCGGCAAGAGAACGGGAGGCCAGACCGAAAAGAAAAACATATTTTGTGGTGTGCAAATTAAATAACAACAAACTCTAATTGAGTTTTACTTGAACGATTTAAAATATTAAAATCATCTGCACGTATACAGAATACTGTTGTGTATGATATTTTCTATTTTATGCCAGAAAATTTGCTTTTCCTGTTTATTAAGTCATTGAGAGAAAATCCAATTGAAACCCTGTGAGCATAAGTTAGACATTTAATTAAAAATTATTTGTGTGTATAATATACAAATATACAAACAGGAGCAAAAACCTGTGCGTTTATAAGCTGCTGATTAAATTGCTTTTTCAAGTTTTGAAAACAGTTTGAAACTTGGCAAGAATTTTAAACAAATTTGTTTTTTGAAAATTAAAGTTGGTTGCTTTTCTAAAATATTATAATCTTTATAAATCCGTTGGGGAGTGTGTAACTTAATTCCATGAAGAATATTATAAAATCTATTGAGAAAATGTCAAGATTAACAAAATTTAAATATATCACAGCAATTCTATTTAGCAATATTTATTAATTTTAACCAGAACTAGATTTAAAGTTCTAAATGGCTTAACTGGAAAAATATACTGTTACATATATAATAAATGAAAATGCTCAATTTTATCTTTAAATTTCCAGACTTAAATTTCCGCCCTAAATTCCCTTGGCATGTATTTATTAATTTCATAGCTTCGTTACATTTGTGATAATGATATATCATTATGGGCTATTTTAATAAAACTGTAGTATCGCCGTCAAAACAAATGAGTTTTTCTCTGATTGCTTTGTCTCTGTTCGATGGGTTGACTGAGTTGAGTCTTGACGAGGGGGAAATCAATAAAAATTGACAGCAATCAGTCAAAGCAAAACAATTAATAATATACAATGGCCACAAAATGCGTAGAGATTGAAACGGAAAATGCTGAGATTGTTGTAGGTAGACAGAGGACAAGGCCTCTAAGCGGGTCGGAAATGGAAAATGTGGAACCGGCAAAAGGGAAATGGTAAAAGGGAAATGGGAAATGAGAAAAGGGTAAACAATTTCGGTTGGAGCCCAAAGGCATTGTTGTTAGTAACTAACTAACTTTTTGGACGAGTGCGTGTCTCTGAGAACATAAATAATGCAAGCAATCGATTTATTGACTGATACCCATTGTTTCCGACAAAACACCAAAAATGCCAAACTAAATGAGCAGCACTAAGGACACTGGACACTGAAACTGGACATGGGATACAGGAGATAGGACGCAGGACAGCCGAAAAGTATGCCGCCATAAAATGAGTCAACCGACGTCACAGCAAAACTACCACAAAATGTGGCAGTTAGAAGTAGAAAGGGAGAAAGAAGAGAAAAAGAGAGGAAGAGCAGAAGAGATAGGCAAAGAAAGAGTGATGAGAGGGAGAGAGCGACACCAAGCGACTGAAAGAAAGGACAAGAAATGGCCATTTTATGAAGTGTTTAATGGATGTTAACTATGTGTGGGAGTTGTTATATGAAATGTGCCATGATTATGTGTGTGTATTAGTATCTATGTGTGTGTGTATTTGTGTGTTGTGTGGCCTTATCTATTGAACACTTGGTTGACCAAACGAAGCAAAAAAACGACAGGCAACTTAGCCTTGAGGCCCAGAGGCAAGGCTCTGCCGGCGAATGAACTGAATTGATTTTCCCATTTCGTTTGGGGGCTAGAATAATTGCTGGAAAAGCCAGTTAAAGTTGTATTTATGTAGTCGGGGAGCCATACTAAATTTTACTATAAACATATACGCTATCAATAAACGCCATCGCCCTAGGCTGCCATTGCCCAGGTAACGTGTAAATCTGCAACCTTTCCATGCGCTTTGCACGTATTTAAGTGCTTGACAGAGAGCGCAGCCAACGTGAGACTAAAGCAATCCCATCAACTAAAAAGCATCTCTACACACACACACACACACACACAGAGAAAGAGTCTTCCATTGCATAGCATATGCATATGTGTGTGTGTTTGTGTCTCATTTGAGATGGCAACTAAGGCGCTCACTGCAAATGGCAGCACTTAAGTCCCCCGGCCAGAACGACAAGCGCATAAAAATGGAAATGAAATGCCAAAGCAGCGCGGCTGTCACTGGGCTTTTCCGCCACCCCCACCCCCTCCCAAATCTACCCATTTCACCCCTTTCCCTAACGTACTATGCAATGGAAAATGACAAAATTATTGCGGCTTGATTGCATTAGCGGCCATGAAAAGCGTTGATTTGTATAACTAAGTAGATGACATACGAACAGCACACCACACACATCACGTATACGTCTAGGTGTACGCTTACGGCATGCAGATACATTGGGGTTCAGCCATCACAGCCAGGCAATTAACGTCGCTGGGGAGCCGTAGTTCGTGGGGCCACGGCATTTGAGCCCGTAAAGGTATACGGCAAACTTTAGGTAGAACTTTTGACTTTGTTACGCCAACTAAAATATTGAATTATGCGCTGCTTGGGGAATTAATTTCTAGCTACCGCTGCCTCGGCTCTTATGATTTAATAAATCATTAAATGCCACAATCTATTATAATTAGCCCTCTCTCTCTCTCTCTCTTTTCGGTTTTCCTGCGGTTCATCAAATGGCAAATTACATGCGTTTTTGTCACACAGTAATGTACTTTTTTTTTACCTGTTTACGCCCTTCGGCGACAACCATTTGTCTTCTTTTTCTGCTCAGATTATACGAGGTTTTCCTGGCTCTCTTATCTGGTGTGTGTTTACAATCATCTGCCAGCAATGACATGCAATTTATATGGTCATTTAGTGTCTAGTCAGCCGCATTTCTATATAGGTAGTTACTTTATACTGCCACTTGGCTTAAATTTATATTTGCTACCAGTGCTTTATGTATGAATATGCGTTCAGAATGTAGCAGGAAGTGCCAGTCTGTTACTGTGTCTATTAAATAAATATCTCAAGTAAAATATGTGCTACACATGTTTGGGAAACTTACAAATGTAAAATGTTTAACATGTGCTTTAAATTGTTGGCCGGATTTAGTTGTTGTTGCCATATATAAACAATATTAAATATTTCTTTAATTTATTTCCAACAGATATTAGCATGGGTAAATACTTAAATAAATAAATAACATTTTTATTCACAGACATTAATTCCTTACTAACAGTTACTAACAGAAAATTCATCCATTTGAATAAAATTCTGTAATGTTAATATTAAAGCTTCGAATATAATTGTAAAATTAAATAAAAATATTTGTTTGAATTATGTTGACCGTAGTGAAGACCTCGGTTACTCCGGCTAATACTATTGTAATCCAGATTTTATAATTGAACAGTTTTAATTGTTGCCAAAATATTACACCCAAATTATTTGTTTGTTTATTTCTTTATGCATTTTAAATTACCAAATTCTAAATAAATAATTATGACTAATTGTTCCAATATGTATGGTAATTATTTTGCACATTCCGTTTTATATATTGCGCTTAACATTTCGCTTTGTGGCTTGATTCTGTTTAGGAATTAATAGCAACGCTTTGCAGCGCTGTTATTCGCCCAATTTAACAGTATAAATATTATTAGAAATTTCCCGCAAATATTTATACCGCTTATTAGCTATACAAACTAATTTCAACTTTTTGCAAGCCATAAATTTTGTTAGAATAAGACTCTGACGTTGCAATATTGCATTTTTACTTGCGGAGTTTGCATTGCATATTCATGCAGCAGTTTTCATTGTTTTTAAGGTTTTTTATGGCAACTTTTGCTGACTCTTTCATATTGTATAATAAAAAACCTTTGGTATTTCATTGCAGCACTCGCCTAGGCCCACTTAAGCGAGAATATATACAAAGTAAGGATTTTCTACAAGGTTAAACTTGTGCAAAAGCGTTTTCTCTCTCTCTCTCTCTCTCCCTCTCTTTTTCTCTTTCTCTCTCTGTCTTAATTTCGCTCGTACTCTATCTATCTTTGTCGGTTATTTCGCTGTGCACTTTTGGGCGCGGTGTGGCAGTAGCAAGTGGCAAATTTAACGGCAAGTTTGATGCAAGTAGCGCTCTACATGGCCGGCCCGGAATTGCAGCAGCAATTGCACAACATGAAAATATGGAAATATGAGTACACTTTGGAGATATGTTTACCGTGCACAAATGTGCGAAAGGCTTAGCAAGGCAAGCCGCCGCACAGTGGGCGAAACGGCTAATTGAACGACAATTTAAAAAATATATCTGCAAAAATGAAACTATTTTTGCATAGGTAATTTTGTTTTGTAGCTAAATATACATGAATTCTAAATAAATATATAACTAACTTTTTGTTTAATTGTAAATTTTACACGTGTCTAGTAGATTGAATTCTAAAGCACTTCATCACTAACATTTTATTTGAATTAATGGGTGTTTTTTCAGCTGTTATGCCCACTGTGCGTCGTCGGCCAAGTCCACTTTGCGCCTCCTTGATGCCTGGCTGTTAACACGGAATGCAGTTTCCGCTCGGCACAGTGGCACTTGCAGCATACTTTTCCTAGGGAAATGTGGTATAAAAGTATTTTTGAGGCCAGGAGACGTCAGCAAATCAAGAGGCGGCTTCAACTTGTTAACCTCCTTTCGTGGCGTTGCATTACACGGACAATCAACGCCTCTTTGAGTCGCACTTCATGCGGCGCCGACGGAAGTGAAGACAAAGAAGCAGAGGCAAGGAAAGCAAAATATTTAAACTGCGCATTCCGTTCGCCTGGCAGCCTAACGCCCACATGAATTTTCAATTAAAAGAGTTTAACATTCAGACATACCAACATACATATACATACATATATACAATATACATATATTACATTTTTTTGGCAGTGGGGAATTTTTTCATTTTGTTTTCATATTGTTCTGCTGTTGCTTTTGTTTGTTGCCGTTTGACGGCTTTTGCTGGCCTGGAAATTAACAACTCGTGAAATATGCCCCAAAAAGTATGCTTTGCTTTTGCGCTTTCCTTTTGTGTGCTCGGCAGTCATTTGGACGTCCTGCAACAAGCACTCGACCTTGGCAACCTTAAGACATCTGGCAACGACCCCGAGGCTGCAATTTAATCACCTGACAATAAAAATAAAACATATTTTAAGACGCAGCTCAAGCTGCAGACGCTTTTGTCTGTGCGTGTGCATGGAAAACTTCAATGCGCGTTTTATAAAAAGAAAAAGAAAACTTACTTTGGATTTGTTGCCAGGCAACATAACAGGCTAAAGCCCCACTAATTGGCCATTTAATTAGTGCAACTTTTGACCGAAATCTAGCTGAAAGCAATTTCTTTTACTTAAGTATACGCAAATTAGTGGCAACATAATCATAGACACTGCTGACACATAGAGAGTTCTCATAATGCTGGAGCAGTACGTGAGGGCCTGGAGCTGTCTGTTGGCGGGAATAGTTCCCCCAAGCATCTGTCACTTTAATGAGCCTTTCAATATGCATGACACATGACTTAAATGTGTAATTACAAGAGCGAATGGTAATGCCCAGGCCACGTGCTCTCATCAACGCCAATTTTTGAACGACAACGCGTCGTATGCGTTACGTTAAAAAATGCCTGAAGCCTTCGTTACTCAACGCTGCTTAAGCTCATATTTCAGAGACATTTAAATGCGCTTCCGTGGTACAACAAAGTAGCTTTAATAATCATTGAGTTTCCGCTTCTCAACTGATATAAAGTCATTTCCCATGCATAATCATAATCGTATGTATTTTTGATATGAATTGCGCATAGAAAAGTTATTCAATTGTACGAAATTTGTTGGCAATTGAGTGAATACCGTAGGAATATTGACAGCTACACATTCGACATTCGCCATTCGACATTCAACATTTATTCAAATGCTGAATGCAATTTCCCGGGCACTCACACAATTTGCTATTTGCCATTCAAGAGTTCCGCTCACTCGATGCCAGAAGACGAAGTTGAATAATGGCATTCAATGCGGGCTCGGCCCTCAGTTTCGGAGTGTGTCAAAAGTTTGTGTGCGACTGCCAAAGTCTCTGCTTAAACTATCATAATATAATCACAATGAAAAATCAAAACTTTTCGCCAAAAACCATAATAAATCAAATGGAAGCGCCCCGAAAGGCAAAGGGGCAGAAAGGGCAGAGAAACAGTGGGGAATACCATGAAGGAGGCCGTAGCTGGCACACATGCATAATGGAAAGACGAGAAACTGAAGTGAAGGATGTGGCTCTTACACAAAGTTTCGCTCTCTGGCTTTTTGTTCGAGTGCTGCGAAAAAGTTCAAAGGGCACAGCAGGCTGGGAATGCCACCGAACTAGACAGAAGAATAGGTAGAAGGGCGGGAGGCAGGGAGCACAAGTGGCACAGTGGTTGGTCTCGGACTGCAGGTGATTAACAGAAATCTGCCAAATGCCACACGACTGCCTGCAGGACAGCTGCCATTAATTACTTACAACTGGCCGGCATATTGAAAAATGGTTCCAGCATTGCTAATTAATTTTTGATAATTATCTTAGAGCAAAGCGAAAGTTTTCACGGTCTCTTCTCACCCATTCTGTGCACACTTTGTGCACACTTTCTGCCTTGGCTGCTGCATCATTGAAATTGAATAATGAGCCAAAATGCGGGGCACTAAAATCAAATTGCTTTTTCACGTGAAAACCAAGCCAACAACTACGAACATAGCGCACAATTTTAATTGGAACATTGCGCAAAAGTAAACAAAACAAAAACTAAAACGCAACGAAACAAACAATCACAACAACAAAATATTTCACTTTTTACGCTCTGCATTGCGCCTGCCCCTCTTTAGTTTTTAGCCAGCCCAACAACAACAAATCAAATACGTATGGCAAGCAAGTGCAGAATTTAATTTAAATACTCCCAACAGCATATAGACGTGAAAATACCCTGTAAACAGTAAGTATATAATAAGAATAATTCACAACAAAAATTAAAAATAATAAACATATTCTTTTAAATTTATTTTATTTAATAATATAGAATTTTTCCAATTTTAATCTAATTTTAATTTAATGTGCTTTCTTTTTAATTTGCAATTTAAAATTTTATTGGATCTTGGTCTAGCTTGAAACCGTTATATTTTTTTATAATTTAAAATATACTAATGGGTACAGGGTATATAGTCATGCAGACAACATTAATCTAATTATATTTAATTTCAATTTTTACTTCTTATTTTATTTGATTTTTAACTGAATTTAATGTTCAACGTTTATTAAGTTTTCTACTAGTTTAAACTGTATAAAATATACAAGATATGTGCACTGTCAGATGAGTTATTCCCAGGGACTGTGTGAAACAAGCCGTAACCATTTTGAATTGCATTTGCATTATGCATAAATTTGACTTAGTTTCTGGTTTTGTAGATTACAGTAGTCCCCTTAGAAAAGATATATAACGCATAAGTCAAGGTTATAGCTTGGCACTTACCCAGAATTTCTTTCGGACTCTTTCTCTCAGTTTCCAGCTCCCCAAATGCGTTTTGTGCTTCAACTGTTTTTATTGGTATTGTAGTACTAATTGAGTTTTTATTTTATAGTTGTACTTGTTTACTTTGTAAATTATTGTGACTTATATTGCTTCAGGGTGTTTCGCTGATGGCCTATTAAATTGTTAAAACGTAGTAAGTTTCACTTTTATTTATAGACAGTGAAATTGAGCCGCTTTCAGCGCGAAATGAATTTTTCACTTGTGGTCGTAAAAAAAATAACAAACACACACCGATACACAGAAGTAATTTGTGCTGACACATGTGCCGTATGCGCAATATTTAATAAGCAGTTCCCTAAAGATAACATGTATCACTCATACGTCACGTTGCCAATTCGCTAGCTTCTGCCGACAGAGGGCACACGCTCTCATGCTCTTACTCATGCACACGCATACACAACACACACACACACACACTCACACACACACATACAGGAGGCTGACTGAGCAGAGTCACAGCATGTGCACTTGACATTTAGTGTGACAAGCTGCAGAGTCTTCTCCAAAGTACCAGCTCGCAAAAAATAAAAGAAAAACAACAGCAACGAAAATCCACCGAAAATTCATAAAAATTCAAAACAGATAGCAATCAATGACGTAGTACCTCAAATTGGTCGGAGTTCAAACTGTCAGGCAAGTCAACAACGTGGCACAGTGGTTGATATTAAATAATTACTAATCAATTATATAAAGATAACGCATGCAATAATGCAATAAATTAAATTAAGCTTATATTAAGTGGATGGTATTAAAAAATAACTTCCAAAAAATCAAAATTAATTAATTTCTTTTCAATAAAATTCAAATATTATTATATTCAAATATATTAATTAAATTCTGTAATAATATTACATAACTTTAAAATTTTATAAAAAAAAAATTCTCTTTTAAATCCTTTAATAAATTACCAAAAAAATACATTACTTTTTAAGAAATACCTTTAAAAATAATAACTCTTCTTTTCAACTTTATTTAAGAGCAAAACTTAAAACATATTATAAGAAACTTATTTATTATAAATAATAAATATATTTAGCAATATTTAAAAAAATCCTGTCCTAATCTTCGTTAGGTAAGAAAGTAAAAAAAAAAATATTTTCCTAGAACCTTTTTATATCTACATTTCTAACGGAATTAAATCGATTTTATTTCGGAAAAAATATAACAAAAATTTTAAAAACAATTGACACTGTACGCCATGTCGTGACTTCCTGGAGGAAATAATCCACTGTGCGTGGTATCGTTGCGTGCCTAAAATGTCATTTCCTTGTCCTTGGTAGCAATTGTCAAGTGCGCGTCAGGAATTTGTCCCCACAACCATCATCAGCCGTCACAATTTCCCTCATGTTTCTGCTAATATCATGCGAAAAGCGCAGCTGGCCCCATTGGCTTTGAAATGCTCTTGCTCAACTGCTGCCGCCAATTATTGGGAGTGAAGTGTCCAAAATGGCGGGCACAATGGGGCGACAATGGCGCGGCTAAACGCGCTCGCCAACTTCCTGTCCAGTCAGTTAACCTAATGACCGGCATTCATGGCCCATGTACATGTTCTGCTGTGCGTGGCCCTTTTCGCGATGTCGTCTGCTTTTTCTGTTTCTTTTAGTTTTTATTTTTTCGTTTCGTTTTTATGTGCTTTGCATTGAAATCGCCTCTTGTCATTCATCATAACTTTGGGGCTGCCTCAAAAGATAATGTTTCAATTGTCTAACGTAAAAACGAACAACGAAAAACGAAAACGTTATGAAAATGCCCACAACTTTTAAGGATAGTTCGGAAGCCTTGGACACGCCAACGCCACAAATTGGGGTTCTAGTTTTATTAGCCACGCTTGAAAAGGCCAACAAAAAGAATCAACTTTGTCTAAAATTACAACATACTTTTTGTAACCAACTGAAAATATTGTCGAGTTATGTCAGCAATGAAAAATTATTGCATAAATTAATTACGAGCACTGGCAGGCCGTGGGACGTGCAGTCAGCCAGGCGGCCTCAACATCCTTGCCACGACAAATAATTGAGCACGTGCCAGCAGGCGAGGCGAGGCGAGGCTCCAGCCAGCCCCAGCCACACGCTGCGTATACGTAATATGACCTGCTACTGCTTGATTTAACTAATACAATGAGCAAGCCTACATGTCGGCACACGTACGCCCATATCTGTGCCGTTGCAATTAATAACTTGTGCATAAATAGGAGAGCTTGTCGTAAAGGTTTTTCACAAATTGCTGCCACATTTAATTTAATTTTCCAAGGCATTCACAGCAAAGTGTAAACTGAGCTGAATATAGTACAATGTAAGGCACTTCTCAGACAAGAGCTAATCAATTTCCCTGAATTCTATTAGAATCTTTAATTAAAATCCCATTCTGCTCTTTGGCATTATTTAGTAAACACACAAAGTAAATGGCATAAATTATTTATTTATATGTCTGATGGAATTTGATTACAACAAAGTTTCTGTGGAGTATAAGAAACATTGTAAATGAATTATAGATTGCATATTTTATGCTAGCTTACAAAATAAAAAAAAATTAAATTGTATTAATAATGGCAACATAAACAATTAATTTAAACTTATTTTTTGAATGCCTAAAATTAATTTGTTTATATCAAAGTTGCAAAATAAATTGTATAAAAATTATTATTGAACAAAAAGGTGCAGAGTTTTTAAACAAATGCGCAATAATTATGAAAAATAGTTTATATATAGTTAAAGTACAATATTTATCAAACTATGTCATCTCACAAATTTTATAACCCGCATATAAAATATTTTAAAAATAGTTTCCATGATCTCACACTATGCACATGAGTAAGAATTAACATGAAATGTTTACTATATTAGTAATTATATTTATATTAAGCAATCAGCGTTCGAGCATAGTATAACTAAGTAAAAGCTCAAAATACATTCAATAAATTATGCCAACATTGAATCTTATTGCATAAACCCAAACAATTTGGATCTAAGTTTGTAAACAAAAGCTGAATTCCATCAGTTGCCACTAGCTGTGCATCTGTTCAGCTTTCATTCTAACTCAATTTAGAAATGTTATCACTTATATTATATAACGATGTTTGCAAGACAGACCAAACCCAAAACACAGGTCTGTGTGCTGTTTATGAGGCAGATATTGCGCATACGCTCCGTGCGCCGCAATATTCTAATGAAAAACAAATCAGTCAACGCCTGATTTGGCGTCAATGTCGACAACATTGACAGGCAGCCAATGAACGCATCACGCTGCAATGATTTGTTTGGCTTGACATATCATAAAACAACAACAAACTGGGTAAAAAACAAACGTAAAACATAAAACAGGAGAACGGCCAAATGGCAAAGGACACTAAGCACACACGGCGGAGCCAATCCATCAGAGTCTAGGACACTTGCTGTCAGCCTGTCCGTCTGTCCATCCGTCCGTCTGTCCATCCGTCTGTCTGTCAGTCAATCAGCTGTAGCTCAATTTCTCACTGTGTTCAATAATATTGAATTTTTTACAGCATTAATTTTGATTCGTTAATGATTTTGTCGGATTTTTCAGGCTTTTGCTTTGATCGCACACTGCAATTGCTTTTTACTTTTATTTTCGTTACATTTGCTTTTTTTCCTCTTTTTGGTTTTTTTTTTTTTTTGTTTAGTGTGTCCGGCTAACCTTTATTTAAAAATAGCCGACGTTGCCAAGGACAAGTTATGGTTATTTTCGAAGCCCTACAAACGCCGAGCATTGCTACGGGGCTAAAACAATACAAACGAAAGACAACGGTATTTTATTTTGTATTTTGTATTATTCATTTGAAATTTGTGTTGTTTCTTCTTTGGTAATTGTTTGCCTCAATTGAAATTCATTTGGCCAAGTAAATTAAAATCAACGCCACTTTCACTAGATAAGTCATTTTCTTGTTGCTGTTGCTGTTGTTGTTGTTGTTTGCATTTTCCTTTGAGGCATTTTGCAGCTTTTTCATACTAGATTGAACGAGGGCTTTTCTTTTGTCTCGCACACACTCAAGATGGCATTGTTGTTGTTGTTATTGTTGAACACGCTTATGTATGACTGATTGTTAGAGGGAGATGCAAGCGCAATGTGTACCGTTAGCTGCGATGGCTTCCAAACAACTGAAGCAGCAGCTGAACACTTGCCGACGCCGAGGCAATATTCAGTTGCGTTCAGGTTGCGTTGTGGTTGCCACCATGTGCTTCGAACATGTTGCAGGCGATTATTTGTGTTGTGTTTTGGTTCGAACGGCCCATGCGGCGTATGCGTAATGCAACGAACGAATAACTTCCATTATTCGCTGCAGCGCATACAAATGGCCCATTTGACTGAGGCCCCACCAACACCATCAAACCAACCACTCAATATGTGTGCGGTTGTGCGCGTGTGTGTGTGTATGTGTGTAAGATTTGTGTGTTGCGTGTGAAACGTTGAAAAATTGCTTACAAATGAAAATGAAGTATACGACTCTTGTTGCAGGTGTGGAAATTGATAAATGCATGCATGCATAAATGAAGGATCAGCATTTATTACGTGCTCAATACGCCTGACTACGAATACAATTATAATAATCATAATTAAATGTAATTGAATTATTGCAACCAATCGGTGCTACTGGGGCAATACGTTTCAATAGTCATGTTGACTTTCACTGTTATTGGTATAATTTTTTACTTAATATCAGTATTGGGATTACAAGTATATCTCAGTATACAAAGACGATTTTAGAATTGAAATTTTTTAGAATATACAAATTCTATTATCTTGTTGCAACCTTGGATTTTGATGAAAAGTTTAAAATCATTTTTAATTTAAAACTTCTGCTTTTTATACTGCTAATTATTGTATTATTAGAGCAAGCGAAAAAAAACCTGCAATATTTATAATTTAATAACTTCTGCGTTTATCAATCGATTTGAATGCGCTTTTTGGGATTTATATTTTGAATAACAGATTTCTATCTATTACAATCTATGAATTCATTATCAAAAGCTTAATAAAAACATATTTACTTTATTATCAAATATGATTTTTTATAAATAATATATATATTTGCTTTAAGTCAAAAGCAATAGGTTTAATGGAGATCGGATTTTAGTTCAATGTAATTTTATATTTTTTCAAGTTAAAAACCATTTGTTTAAACGACTTTTACTTTTGCTTTATCACTAGTAAATTACCTTTAACCCACATATGCTTGTGTCTACATTAATTAAGGCAAAGACTTGGCAGAAATTTTTGCACGCCGGTTCAATTCGATTCCAATACCAATACTAATACCAAGACCAACGCCACAAGTACGAAGTACCAGCCCGATAAATTTTCTAAGGCGGCGTGGCACGTAAAATATGCCAGCTGAAATGGGGCAAGAAGCAGCAGAATTCTGTGGCATTGCTCGCATAGCTGGCAGCGTGTAAAATGAGCGATAAGCGAACTGAAAGGCAGGCCCCAACCCCGAACCCAACCCCAAACCAAAACCTCTCTCAACCCAACAAGAGGATATGAGTGTGTGTGTGTGTGTGAGTGTGTATAACTTAACGTCGTCTGCAGTTTATGTATGGTGGTTGTAGTTAATAAAGCACAAGCGGAAGACCGCAAGGCGCTGTCACAGAGCAGCTGAAGCTGAAGCTGCGAACAATCAATTTCACGTCAATTGCTTCATATTTTATAGGCTGAACCGATGGTGAGAAGCAAGAAGGAGGGGCAGGCCGCTCGGCTGCGGCTTAATGACCGAATTTGTGGCCAGCGCATTAAGGTTATAGTTCAAGTAGCGCTTAAGCTTCACACACACAATACCGACCATTATTGCAAACGCCAATGCTTGACCCATAAAATTTTGCGGTTATCCAAGAGCAGTTGCTGCAGCTGGTATTGATGCCGGCATTACCTCTTAGCCGCAATTTGAATGTCAGCATTTGTGTGCACGCTGGCAAAATTATGCACAAAACTGTCTAACCAAACTAAACTGTACTCGAGCCAGAGAGCCATGTCAACATGCTGGATGCAGCAAGCAGAATAATAATATATCGAGTTTAGTGCTACACTGAGATAAATATAAGGGGTAATCGTACTGCTAATATTTAAACGAGTTTAATAAATTCTGTTTTATATCAAGAATCACAAATAGATTAAAATATGATTCGATTTGTACTTTGCTTAACCATTCTTTGCCTTAATCTGAATTAATTCGCGAATATATTCGGACTTTTATGGACTGCTAGAACAAAATAAGATTCATAGAACTAACTAAATTTGTCGAACAAATCATGCTTTATTTTTTTGAGTGTAAATGCACTTGCTTCATCCCATTTATATACACCTCCCGTAAGATTGATGGTCACAGAAATTACAGAATTAACATAAAGAACATTTTTAGAAAGTTTTTGTCGATGGAAGAATATAAACAGTCTTATTTGAATAATACTAAAATTGATCGTAATTCTCAAAAACTAAATAAATAAATAATAATTATATTTTAAGTAAAATATATTTTAAATATTTAGTTTACAAGTGGATAAATGAAGCCAACCTGAACCTGTCTACATTTGTTGTTCTTTATTTATTTTAAAAAGTTAACTTATTGCAGTTTAATTTAATTTTGATTTTTTGTCGTAATGCATTTATTTAAAAGTTTATATACCTGAATAGATGTCTAAAATCAATAAAAAAAAATAATTATATATCATATTCTTTGTAATTTGCAGCATGAGATATTAAAAACCCAAATATATCAATAAGCAAATAGAATAAATTTTACCAAAGGTAAGTCGATAAATATGAATCGCCAACCTCTTTGAATTTTTCAAGCTCTACATACAAAACACATATTGCAATTTGCAATATACATTTAACTCTTCTACTGTATTCCATAAATTCTATATGAATTGCAGCACTGTCAAGCTTGATAAAATATTCACAGTGCCCTGGAAAAGTTATCGCTTACCCTTTCGACTACAGCATGCCTAAAACTGGCATGGCAGAACGCTGTCTACCAAGTATTGCGTTTATGTAAAATTGAAACCGGAAACAGCGCTGACTGGCCGAGGGGTTGACGAGAAGAGACGAGCTGGAACGAGCGAAATCAGCAGAGCGTGAGGTCCGCCAGATGTGGGGCAGTGTGAAAGGATCTACATATTTTAGTGGTATGGAAAAACAGGCTGGCTGCGTCATTGTATCATTTGATTGATTGCCGTTGGCCTATCAAACACGAATGTATGTATGTACATACAACATGTTCGAGGACTGTGCATGTCTGTGGAAGTGTGTTTATGAGTCTGTATGTGTAGTTAGCTACATGATGCCCTGCGGACAGCCATGGCGTATGCGTAATGCGATACATAACAAATATGCTGTACGCGTGACCGCAATTTCTTTGCTGCTGCTGCTGCTTTTAGCTTTACATTTTCCCCCTCTCTCACTCCACCTTCGCTTCAATTAATTTGCATCCTTTTACAGCAAATCGCTTTCAGGTGTAGCGAGTGCCTAATGTGCTTTCGCATATTGCTGCCTGCTTATATGGCAATTGGGTTAGCCAGGTGATAAGCGAATATTCAGCATGTTTGTTCTGTAAATCGAAATTAAATTAAATATAGATTTCGTTATGCATTCATCTGGATACAATCAGCGATGCCAATTTAGCTGTTTACAGAATTTTAAATCTTTTTAAAAAACTATATATATTTTTAATAATATACTTTATTAATTTAATTTGTCTTAATATATTTTTTTTTGCATAATTTTAGTATTATTATTGTTCAATTTATTTAAAGGTATGTTTTTTTTCTAAATATTTTGTAATTGTTGTCCATACTATTGCAACTAAAATCGATTATCACTAAAATTTTTGTAGTTTCTTCTCATTTATTTAAATATTATTAATTGAATTTAATTTTATTTTTTATTTATATACACCTATGCTTATACTTTATACTTGATAATTTTTATTTACTTATTTTCTATTTCTTTAATCTTTTTAATTACTATATTTTTTATTTAACAGCTTAGCTTAGCTAGAGAATATTTTTATGTTTATCGCTGTGCGCATACTTATTTTGCAAGCTTATTTTTGTGTCATTTCGAGCAACATTTTGTGCGTTTTAATGAGTGGCATTTTTATCATTTTGTTTACGCCTTTGACTTTGTTTCAAGCGGCGCCTGCTGCGACTGTTGTTGCATTCGCTAATGAGTATCTTTAGCTCAAGTGCCTGTGAAGGCCAAAGGGGCGACTGCACTCAATGGCGACTTAGTGGGGCAGTCCATTAAGCTAATGGCAAGTGGCAAGTGGCAAGTGGCACATGGAAACTTTTGCCAATTGGAATTACACGCATGCATGCTGCAGCGTTTTGAGTTGTGCGAGTATTAAGTGTGCTCATGTTGCCACTGATAGGAGAAGAACCGAACCGCAACCGCAACTGAAAGGCGAGGCATAGTTCGCTCTACAAATCGCTCAGCACTTGGCAGCACTTAAACGCGGATAACCACATGATAAAATTAAACGATTAGCCATTGGCATGACCATAACACACACACACACAAACACACACGGATACAGAATAAACAGCACAGCTGGCAAACCATGAAAGTTTCCACTTGCCACTTGCCCCCGAGTCTTCTCTAGCACATGCTCTATCGCAAAGTGGCAAATAAAAAACATGTATAAAACAAATTTTCGCTTCGCTCCATCTCTGCTGCTTGCTGCTCTGAAAAATATTCGCCCAGTGAAGAATCGTTTGAAATTAGTTGAACAAAACATAACCAAAGGCATAAAGATATAAACCAATAAATACTTGACGCTTCGCGTTAAACCATAGCATAAACAAACATTAAACACGTATACGCTATAAGAGGATGTTTTCTATTGAAACTGAAGGAAAATATATAAAAAAAAAAAGAATAGACGGATCAGATCAGTCGGGCTGATAGCTACAGTCGGATACAACCGGCAGTGGGAGACCCTGTACTTTTTGTTTCAATAATTACTGCTTTCCGCCCCTTTGCCAATTCGAGCTAACTGTCTTTGCTGTCTTTTATCCGATCGTAATGTAACCAGGTTGTCGGTTTGATAAAAACAAATGTGATCTACCACGCCTTCTTCCGTTTGTAAAACACATTTTCCATTTGCAACTAAGTTAATATACCCTCTTGTACTTTTTCAAAGTACAGGGTCTAAAAACACATGCTTTTATCACTTTTGATTGATATAAACAATTACACTAAAAAGTTTCTATGAGCTGCTTCTTTATTAAGTAGAAATTTCAAATCAAATACTTTCGAATCGATTAAAATTGTATTCAGGCTTTTTAGCTCAAACATAATATTAGTTTAAGAACTATAGCTTTTATCTGCTGCCTCAGCCATATGTCTTTTTTGTGGTCTACAACGTAGTAAGTTTTATGTACTGTGCATTTTTATAGCTTTGCATTTGTTTGTTCTCATTTTTAATGTCGCACTATTTTTCTTGCGGTCAAGCCATATCGCTGCGTTTTAGTTGAAATATTTTCTAACCGCACCAAGACCCTGTGTACTTGCCTGAACAGCGATAAACGTCGTTTATTGCATGAGCATTAAATTCGAAAATAAAAAATTTGTATGTAAATTTGCTAAATCAAGAGAGAGAGAGAACATGAAGAGTGCATGTTGTAAATGGCGTAAATATTTTCACACAGTGCAATCAGCAATTCTAATGAAATATTAATTGTTTACTCTCTCAAATCGATTTGAATGCAAACCTTGTAAATAAATCTCACTGCATAGCGAGTGTGAGAGCAGCGGCAAAATGAAATGAAATGCTAATAAATTACAATGCAAACAACAAAACAAAAGTTGAAATTGCAAACTTGCTTATCGCTCTCTGATTTTCAGAAAGACAGCAAGACAGACAGAAAGACACTGAGAGTAAGGGGAAACAAATGCGGCAAACCGTGACATCTCACAGATGGTACTTTAACTCTGCCAGCACTCTAGGCACTAATTCCATTCCTTTCTCGGCTCTACACCGTTTCCAGCTGCCATTTGATAAATTTGAAAACTGTCAGTTGGCTGATAAATATAATTTTTCGACTTGAAATGCTCCCAAGTTGGTGTTGTCGTGCATGCGTAACTTGGCCTTTGGCGCTGCCATTGTCATTGCTGGGGTAACAAAAATTAAATTACATTTTGCACACAGTTGTGATTTTCATTAATTTAGTGTAAATATAACACATACAACAGATATCCCAAATAAAAAAAAAAAACAAAAAAAAACACACAGAAAACAGCAAAAAGTTCTAAATTCCAAATCAAATAACTTTTTGCAACTTTTGCGCCGGAAACCACAAACAACATAAAAATAAAAGGAGCCAACAAAAAGTTGCCTTTCAAAAAGTTTCCGGCCGCTTCTGGTAGTACACTGTTCTTTGAATACCTGGTAATTAGATGGCTGAGCGGGTATTATAAGCTGCCATATAACATACGTTCGTTAAACATACCAAAAAGTTCACTCAACGAACATTCAATTTATTAAGCTTTAACCCAATTTTAGTACTCTAATTATTTGATTAAAAGAGGTTAGAGTATTTGATTTAAAAACATAAAGATAAATAAATAACTTAAAAGGCAAGAAAACAATTACAGAGTGTTTATGAGTTTGTCAACATTTTAGCTACTTTTTGCACGGGTTTGTCTTCCCTTTTGTCACGGTTGCGCATTTTGGCATTACGTATACGCAACGTCAGCCGCGTGTCGTGAACTTTTGTGCCCAGCTTTGACTTGCCAAAAAAATGAGAGAGAGAGCCTGACTGAGTAAAAGAGATAAGTGCTTTGGTGACGTTGTGAGAAGTGAGCAAGCCACTTGCAACATTTGACTGCATGCAACTAACGCAAAGTAAGCGGAAAATACGTTGGCATTTTTCGGCTTTTCTGGCGCTGTTTTGCTTAGAAGAAACCGGCAGAAAACTGCGTCATCTAAACAAAATTGTTTTTCTAGTTCATGGCTAAAATATTTGCATGCAAAGTCATCGATGTGCCCTCAATATACGACCTTGAACTAAAAATGGATATTAATTCATATTGTAAAAGTAAGTTCATGGTATTTCTCATTAGTTAATAGCTTTTTTATGCAATTATTAGGAAAATTTTGTATGTTACTTTACAATTCTAGTAATATTTAGGCTAATATTAATCCATTATTTGTCATAGAGCTGCAGCTCCAACTATCTTTTAAAATGTAATACATTTTTTTTTTTTGATTTTATGATATCAAGGTGTCAAAAAATATAGTTTTTCATTTTTAATATCTAAAAACTGCAATAATGTTTATTACATCGATTTTAAAATTTTTTGCGCCGGTTTTCCAAATTTTTGTGACAAAGAATACTTAATTGTCGCACATTTGCGAATTGCCAGCTGTAGAATGCAACTTTGTTAGTCACTTCACAGTCGGAAATGGCAATAAACATTTAAGCGTGGCTTAAAAAAAGTTGCGCCAACTTTTTTATGGTCATCCCGTTGAAAAGTTTAGTTCAACGGTTGCTCACATTGTACTTTATATGTATCATTTAGTATACCGAAATAAAGTTACCTTTAAATTGCAGCACATATTGCAGTATTATTATTAGATGTTGTATCGATAAGAAGATAACTTCAAGACCCATATTACCAATTAAATACAGTCACAAAGGCTGCGTTTGAATTGGACTTTAATATATTGAATTTATTTCAATAAGGCTTACGAAAATTCAGTACGAATGTGTTGGAAGTCCGTCACTTACTCTAGATGTGTTTACTATGAAACTCGATGACAGACTAACAATATTTGCTGCCTCGAATCGTGTCATAGATTTTTAGACTTCATAGCCTACTTCGATGTGAGAATGTCAAAAATATTTCTTTTTTTTTCAATATATTTCTCCAAGTTTATTGTGCTTAATAGCCTTTTAAAAAGCGTAGTTGGATTTGCAAATTGACTCGGTTTCAATTAGCACCAAATGACCCTTATTAGTTGCTAGCAGTAAATAATTCATCTCTGCCACTTAAATGCCAATTAGCGGCAAAATTCGCAAAGTTCATAAAAGCTCTCGCTACCAGCGTGAAAGTTGCAGTGAAAGGCGTACATAATGCTCATTGACAGCAGTCGCGCTTATCGTCCGCTCTGGTTCTGTTATCGTGTTCTGGCGCCATCATTCTTTGGCTACAGGTCACGTACGGTTTATGTCTTTATGCTTCTGCTGCACGGTCTGGTTACGGTTATGTTTCCGTTGCACCTGCTACTGGGCCTGATGATGCAAGCTACACCTGCGGAGCTGTTTAAGAATCTAACTATCAGCAGCTGCACTCTGGCATGCTGTTTAAAGCATCTATGTCATATTTGGGAACTCTCCAAAATGGTGGAAATCGAGAGCATTCTCAAGGAGTTAGATGCGTGTGTGCGAAGTAAGGAAGAGAGACTTTACTACCAAAATACCGTACAGTATTATGTGCACCTGATTATGCGTTGTATTTATACAAGTTACGGTGGTATCTATGCGCTATTTGTGCCCAGTGTGATTCTGATACTCTTAACGGATCCCCCAGAATTGATCTATGTCGCCTGGTTTCCCTTTGATTGGCGACAAAGTGTTAGTTGCTATGCCTTTGCTCTGGGCTATCAGATATTCTGTCTCATCGCCTTGTGCTTGGAGGGATTGACAAACGATTTGTACACCCCCTTAACAATGACCTACATAAGTGGACATATAAATATGTTGGGAATACGCATATCGCAGCTTGGATTTACGGAAGTATCTGGCATTACAGTTGAACAACAGTTTTTGGCCTGCATTGAGGACTTTGGGCTGATAGTGAGGTATATTAAATTGATGTACGATAACTTGATTTTAGGTAAATTTTGAATATTTTTAGAGTTTATGAATTGATGCGTAGGACCATCAGTAAAGCGCAGTTCATACAAATGGTTTTTTGTGGCGCCTGCCTATGCTTAACGGTTTCCTACGTGCTATTCTATGTTCGGGACATTGTCTCCTTGCTCTACAATGCCGCATTCTTCACCATCATTAGCATTCAATTATTTCCCAGCTGCTACTTTGGAAGTGTGCTCGCACAGGAGATAGAACATCTGCCATACACAATATTCTGCAGCAATTGGTGTGTGCAATCGAAGTCATTCAGAAGAAATGCGCTCATCTTCACCCAGCTGGTAATGAAGCTTATAAAGCGCCCTCTACTGGCCGGTGATCTAATCGAGCTCAATTTGTATGCATTCTTTGGCACTCTGAAAATGGCATATTCGCTTTTTGCAGTTGTGGCGCAAATGAAATTTAGGTAAATTCAGTAACTGTCAATCTAAGATCTTGATTTTAAAATTGCAGCATAACTTTGTCGTCTCTTCGGTATTGTCACGTTTGCGCATTTTGATATTACGTATACGCCATGTTCGCCGCGAGCTCTTCTCGCGTTTTGAAACGAAGTGTAAAATGATAACAAACATAAGCATGATAAATGTTTTCATGAGATGGTGGAAGGTGTAAAAAGAAGTGGCGTTTTGAATTGGCTCAACTCTCCCACAAAATTAAAATACAAAAAAAAAAATAGCACTTCAACTGTACAAGTATTTTTTCACTACAAGTAATATTAATATTTTCTAATAAGTTAAATAATTGTAGTAGTTATTGAATAAACACCAGTTAAATAACAAATTTATCAAGAGACGCTCGGAAGTTAAGAGATTAGCAGAGAAACAAATAACTGAAATTCAATTTTTTGCTCGAGTTCTCGTTAACATGCCAATCGGCAATGTATTATTCAGTAGCTGGAACTTTGGCAGTCGAGTGTCTTGAATATAAATCAGCAATTGACAATGGTATAAGTTATCCAATTCGTAGCACAGTATTTATTCATTTCGCACTTAACCACATCGGTTGTTTCACCCATGATTTGCATTTACATACTGAATAGGAGACACTTGGAAAATTAATTTCAATTAACAGAAAATAATATTTATTATTCATATCAAAGTTTGATGCATCGCAATTCCAATCAGTTAGAAATGAACTACAATAAACGACATTTATTCTTGCTGCTTTCTTGGAAAACTATGTTTATTATTGAATTATTTTACACAAACATAGGTTAAAAAAAATGTTAATAAAATTACAAAAAAAAAAAAAAAATACATAGAATATAACAATTTGAAATAAACATTTGAAGCAAAAACACAAGGTTCAAAATTATATACAATTATTAACCCATTACTTTACTATCAATACGCGCAAAAACTACAACTTCACCAATTTTTTTGTCAGCTTTGGAAATAGTTGCAATTGCTTTTACAGGACCACGTGGCAGTTGGGATGGCCAGTTTTCAGTTTCCAGACGAATTTCTTTAAAATAGTATGTGCCCTTGGGTATAGGGCAAACATCTCCGTGGATTGGGAAGTTCGTATTAACTCCTGGCTTCAGAGATGTAGCATACTCGCCGTATTCAATCAGAGTTTCACACGGACCCTTATCTTTTACGCTAAACATCATGGGACGGTAATCACCAGTGCCTGTGGCATCGGTGAAATAGTTAACCGACACCCTATAACTATCATCGATATCCTCAAAAGCAGTCACAGTACCGTTAACAACACGATCGCGTCCCACCAAAAATATTGAGCTTAGGTCAAATGCTTTTTGATCTGGCTCCATATTAATTTCAAAGCCCACGAAATTCACCACATAATTCTGTTTATCGCACTGTAAAATAGATTTAGTTATAATTAGTTTTATATTTAAAGCTAAAATAAATTTATACTTACCCATATGCCAATTGGCACTATTGTTAGTAAAACAAAAATATTTAAATAATTAAACTGCATCTCGATTGAGCTCAACTGTCAAATAATGCCAACAATATGTGCATGGTTGAATTTATAGAGCAACTGGCAGGTGGAAGCAGTAATATATAAAAATATATGTATATTTATTATCTAATTACACGATCATAATTCATTAACAATATTGTATGTTTATAAATTAAAGATGAGCAAACACGCGATGATTTCGGTAAGCCAAAATACAATTTATCACGTATGAAATAAATTAATACAAATTAAGCAAACGTAACTTAAATAAATGTTGCATTTTAGACATTGTTTTATTAATTAGCAGTAATTAATGCTGGTATTTATTTTTAACGATATTAAATTTATGTTTGATTATACATATATTAAACGAATACATTATCTGAACTTATTCAACTACTATCATGCTACTAACAGCGTTTCCAATTTATTTAAGTAGTTTCTAAATTCTATTTATGATTGCCATAAATTTATTTTTATTCTCTAAATTGAATTAATGTTTTTATTAATTTCAATGCTATTTTTTTCAGTTATTTTGTAGATTAAGTCTGGCTATTTCTAAAAACACTGACTATTAAATTACTCGTCTATGCTTTGTTGCTCATTTATCTTGAAGTATAATTTGTTCAACTTCTGGAAAATTATACTGTGCAGAATTTGATGCTGAACTTGAGAATTTGTCCAAACAGAAACCTCTCAGACAGCACTCGACCTGAGGTTAATTAAAATCAACTGTTTTGTTTAGTTTGTATATATGCAGATGCTGATGAATTTCATCGTGACGCCTCTGTTTCAGCTATTGATTTTCAGAAATGCTAGCCTACAAGTGGCATGAACAATATTTATGTTTTCATTTTCACATTTTCACAGTTTCAGAGCAAAAAGTGAGTCAATGAACGAACAAATGAATTTCATTAATTGCCGCGTTTCAGTACGTAAATAAACATTTATTTGGTTTTGGCTTTGTTCTGTTTTTTCTGCGTTGCGATTTTAATTTTGTTTCGTTTCGTTTCACTTCGATGTTAACGATTCGCAATTGAACATTAAAAGCCAATCAAATGTTTACGTTTTAAGCATTTTGATTTCTTTTTGCTGGAAGCATTCAGGCCTTGGCTATTATTATAGTAATTAACATGGAAATATTATATAGCCAATTCCAATCGGTATTTACTAGTGGTAAACTTGTACAATTGTTCAGCCAATTAATCTGAAAGAGTGTTAAGTGTATTTTCTATACATATTTTCATGTTTTAAAGATTTATTTTTTTATTTATATTTTACCCATTTTTCTCTATATATGTCTTCTTACATAAGTCAAGGTTAGAATTGAGCATTACTGATTTATGAGCAGGCTTTGGCCCTTTTGAGACGTGTTTGCCAGCAATCGCCAAGTTCAAAACGTGATTCCTTCACAAGCGCATTTTTAACATATTTTTTAAAGCAGTGAAATACCCTGAACTTTCTGGAAAGTAAAAAAATTACAGACATGTTTTTAGCTGAAAAAAAAGATTGTGGTTGAGTTTCTTCCATCATCTTCAACATAACAAAACCTAAAGGTTTCTGTGTGAATACAACTGTGAGCTAATGCTACAGTCGGATATAACCGGGTCTAAAAACTAAATTGACATGAAAATAAAATTAAAATCCATTAAAAACACATGTAAGTTTATCAGAAATATGCAAATTCTCAGCTAAAATTGAGAGCAAAGCAAACGCACATTTCAAAATTTTGCACAAAAGTGCCAATTAAACAATTATAATATTGATTGCAGCAAAAAAAATATATTCTTTTAAAAGTTAATTAATAAATATGCAAAAAACCACAGCCTGCAGGAAGGGAAACTAAATATAAATTGTGTGACAAACGGATGTCATGAGGCCAAATTTCGGTAGCTGTCGTTGCCAGAATCCTATTCAATATGCAAAACACGTGAATTGCATTGCCGGAATGCATAAATTGTGCAATGGGCATGAAGAGGGCGAAGAGGTGGGCATCGATCGATGAAACAAACAATTATTGAAAAACAAATTGGCCAGAGCTTTGCCGATAAGTAGAATTTAAATTTAAAGCGTTGACAATATTTTCGCGGTAAATAGAAAATGGAATCGAAATATGAAAACCAAACACAAGCCCGAAACAAACTGTGACTAGCTGCGGAAAACGGGAAAAGCACGCAGGCTTTTCACTGGAATTATGCGCGAATATTGCGAGTGCCACGCCCCTCCCCTGCCCACGCTCGAGGTGATTTAACTTTTCTGCCTGCCATTCATTTCCTTTTCAATAGCACAAACGCAGCAAAATATTGTTGGCATACTTTTGCGAGTGCTTCCTGTCGAATGTCCTGACTGTGCAGCGTTATGCCTCTGCCTCTGTCTCTGTCTGTCTGTCTTTCTGTCTCTGTGTGTTTATTTTAACTTTTGGCATTTTACGCGCGAGCCGAGGGGATTCCGCAGCCAAATAGAAAACTAAAACACAAACGTCAAACACACAAAAACAGAAATGTGAAAAATCTAGAAGAAGACAACCAAAAAAATGAAAAAAAAAAAAAAACAAAAAACAGAAAATGAAAATGAATAAATAAATTGAAACAACCGAACCGGGGCAAAAGTTAAAACTTGTCTATCTCAACTATCCAACACTCGTGTCTGTCAAATACTCATAGCTCCAACGCAGCCCAGCTCAATCAGCGCAATGCAAGAAAATTGTGACACCACCCAACCGCTGAGCCAGCTCACTGGACAGACAGAATCCACAAAAAAAAGTACAAAACAACAAAATCTAAAAAATTGTTTCCGACTCCCACGCACTCGGTTATGAAATACCCTGTAGCTAAATGCGTCAAAGCCTTTCTAAGCCGTCATCCGAAAAAAGCTGTTTTTAGTAGAGAGGAATATGGTTGAAAAAATTCCACAAAAATTAGCCAGAACACAGCTAAGGGTTTTTAAGATTTTCCATGTTTTCCCTAACAATTGAGATTACAATCAGATAATGGATAAAAATTAAATGAATTATGACAGACGATAAAAAATAAATTGAAGTAACTAGTACAAAACAGACCTAATATTCTTGCTTATCTTAACATGAATTTTGTTGAAGTTAAAAAGCTTAAAATATTCAGATTTAAGGCGAAAAAACTCGAATTTCCTAGCCATAAATACCCCTTTTGGTCTGCTAAAAGTAGAGCAAAGAGTTGCCAGCTAGCCGCAGATTGAATTGCTTTCATTTTGGCTTAGAAATTGTTTGCGAAATTGTAAAACGTTAATGCCCCCAGGGGTCAATCGCAAGCCAAAAATCCTATCATCCTGGCTGCATTTCATACTTGTTTGGCATATTTGACTTCTGCGCACAGTAAAAGCAGTTAAATTATGTTTGCGTAAATCAAATTCTAAACATTGTGACATTGGCATTCAGTTAACGTATTATCAAAGGGCACATTAGCAATAATATGTTATATATCACGTTATACGATTTACAGTTGGAACTTTGGCTTAACTTTTATTACCTTGGGGAAACATATGTATAAACTATGAGAAACTTAATAATGGGATAAATCAAAAACACTTTTAAAAGTATTTGTTGGTTGAACAAAGAAATTTAAAAAATTGCACTTTAAATTCAAAATGATAATATAATATATATTTATCTATACGAAAAATTTACATTAATTTGGAAATCAAATTCTGCAAAAATAGAACTAAGAATTTGTATTTACAAACCATATCAAATATTGATATAAGTATGAATCTACTTATTGTTTTATATTTTTATAAATGTATGTTTATTATCTTTCGATATTTTTGACAGAGTATTCTTCAGTCTTCTAATAGAAATATAAATTTTGAATGGTTTAACTGGGCAATCATTGCAATTGTTTGTTGGCTGTGTGCTAACTTTAAATGCAAAGTGAAAATTGCAATTGTAATTGGCTTTATTATTCATGAATCGTTCTTAATTGCATGACCACTGAGCTCAACAATTTGAATTATTTATTTGTGCTATGCTAATAACAACGAATATTCAAAAGCACAGCATTTGTGTGTATCAAAATTCAGTTAATTGATTAAATGGATTATTTAATGTACATTTATGCTCCAGATACATGAGCTTAATTGCTGATTTTATTTTTATTGCTGCACATTTGGCTGGAATTTTGTGCCGATTCACTAAATTGAACAAGTCGAATGCTGCTGCTGTAGAGATTTGTTCTTCTGGGCATTCTCAAAATTCATTGCAGCACTTCAGAACTCAATTACTTCGCGGTGAGGTGCTGTATGACTAGAAAATGGAAAAAGGAAAAAAGGAAACTAAATGAAAATTACACAGCATGCGAAGCAGAAAGCGAGGTGCTTAACAATGGCAACACACGATGCCAGAGCTGGTTTAGCGTCTGCTCCTGCTACAATGTGTCATGTTGGGCCTTTATTTTCCATACTTTTTGGATTCCGAAATTGGCAAACAATGGGGTATACTGGTTTTGTAGGGTAGGTAATGATCTGCTCTATCAAATGGCTCGAAAAATAGTCAAAAGAGTAAATTAACATACAAATCAAAATTGAGCATTTAAAAAACTAAATTATATTATAAATAAATGATAAAAATTAATAATAAATTAATTAAACGATCAATCGAAGCTCATTAAAGGATTGAAAATAGATGATTATTTTAATTGTATATTTTATAAATATTATTTTTACTTATTTAAAACACTTACTACAGTGCTTCTTTGCTGTCAGTTGCATCCGACTGCAGCCGTTGAAAATAGATGATTATTTTAATTGTATATTTTATAAATATTATTTTTACTTATTTAAAACACTTACTACAGTGCTTCTTTGCTGTCAGTTGCATCCGACTGCAGCCGTTGCGAGGCGTTTCTTGTGGCATGGACAGCAACATGCGCTAGCGCCTAAAACTATGCACCAGATAGAATAACAAGCGCACGGCGCTTCAATGGGCCCGAGTTTTGCCGTCAGAATTTTTGCCGGTTGTCGGTTTGGCTCTTCTTGTATTTCAGTCATGCATGAAATTTTTTTCCTTTCCAGCCAGTTGGCCAGTTGCCTGTTGTTGTTATTGCACAATTTTTTCCCATCTTTTGTTTTTTTCCATTGTGCCATGCTTTTTTTCTGGTTTCTGGCTTGTTTTTTCAGCGCATGTTGGCGTCGTTTTTATTTTCCTACGCATTGGTACTACAGATGTTGACATTGCTGTCCCTCGCTATGTGTGAGTGTGTCCACACCACAGTTGGTGCACTGTTGTTTCAGCTGATAAAGCTTTCAGGCATTCAGTGTGTCGTATCTAAATCATGTTGACTTTGGAGTGGAGCGCATACTGCGTGCAGGCACTGTGAAAGTAGACAGTAAACCATTATATGAACTGTAATAGAACAAGGCTATAAGCCACAAAAAGAGCTTTTGTTATAGCCTAACTGATGAGGATTTGTCCAAAATGTTATTATTGTTTATGATCTAACAGAAATTGAAACGATTTTTTCGCATTTGCCAAAGTTAAGCCATTAATCAACGTTACTTCATTATAACATGCCTAATTTATAATAGTAATAATTTAATTATTTTAATATAATCAATTAGCAAGGATTAAACCAATCAATTGGACACGCCAGAGTGTTAAATAAAAATAAAATTATTATACAATACGCAGCAGCAATGCTTCTTCTTACTTCTAACTAGCCAGCACATCAAAAACTGCAATGTTGTTTCCTTAATAACTTTTGTGTTTATAAGCCGATTTTAATGCGCTTTTTAGAACAGATAAACATAATGTTAGAGAAAATATATTTTGAATAACAAATTTCTATGTTCAATGTTACGCTCGCTATAATTTACAAAATTTTGAATAACAGATTTCTAGGTTCAATATTACGCTTGTTAATTGGTTTTCATCGTATACACCTACCGACATTTCGATAATGACTCTACTAGCTCCTTTAATTTCCGAAATCTCGCATGCAAGAAGTCTCAGTTAATGCTGTATGACCTACTAAAATAAAAGATTACAGCCTTTTCTAACAATAACTATGTTTCTACTATAATTATAAGTTTTGAAACACTACTCAAAGTTCAAAACTAGCTCAGTTGAGAGAGTTCATTGCTTGAATATCATATTTTTTATCGCATCAGTGCAGTCGCATTAAAAAGCAATACACAAAATTGCATTTGCACTCTGGCAAATTGTGAGCAGCCTTTGTCTTAGGGCGTATCAAATTTCATTTTGTCTGGCATCGTCGTCGTTCGTTTTTACTTCTGCTTTGAGCATTTGAGAGCAACTGAAGCAATGGCAAAGAAATTACAAAATTTCAAATTTGTTTTCTAGCCGCAAATAAAAAATGCTTTGAGTGTGTGCACTGGTCTGGGCTATTTCCAATTTCCGTGCGACATTTTCATAAGCCACTTGACCACGTTCTGTCCGTCTGTCTGTCCCTCTGTCTGTTGGTCTCACCTGACAAAAGTGAATGCTGTGATGCAGCTTTGCTGGCCAGGCAGGCGTATCACCCATCGCCCACAGCCCACAGCCAGCAGCAACAAACTGGTAGGAAGGTCATTTGTAACTTTAACTAAACAAATTTGAAAGCCCCAACGCATATCAAATGTGGTCTGGTTCTGGCGATGGCCCTTTTGGGCCAGCTTATTCTCCCAGCTCTGTATAAAACAGCCAAAGCCTGCCACCAATGGCATCAGTAGCCCAACGTGCCACAGCAAAGCCAAGCCAAGTAGCCAGAGACCAGAAGCACCAGCTGCAAAACAATATTAAAAAATACAAAAATCCAAGTAGAAGCCAACTAGTCGCATTCCTCACGTCACCAGCCATGAAACGGGTAAGTCCTTTACAGTGCTGGCCATAAATTTTCGAACGGCCGATTGCCTTGCGGTGTCATGTAAAACGCATCTAAGCAAAGGCAGCCCATAAATCAGCATGATCAAAAATTCAAACGATAAAACTCGTAAACATATTAAGACAATTTATATGGTCATTCAATACCAGAGAAAAGCTCTGGCGGCTTTTTGATACGCTAGATAAAATTAAAAAATTAAATGCAGGAATATAGTATATACAGAATATATTTTATGAGAAGAAATAACAAATGAAATACAAGACAAATAAATATTCTAAAATAAAATAATAATTAATTAAAATGAAACAAGACAATCGAAAATTTTAAAGAAGAATTTATTTTACTGAAAATCGGAAACAAATAAATTCATATTTATTTCATCTTAAAAAAAAAATGTTTATAAAAAATAAAAACTTGGCCCAAATTTATTGGCGTTTAAATATAACTCCCATTCAATTCAAATTTAAACATTTAATAATTGAATTAATTTTATTTTTATTTTTATTACGTATTTCAAAAGCAAATTAATTGTGTATAAATTGTAAAAAAAATGAAAATGCTGAAGATGTCAACTAAAGCTATAATTATCAACTAAACCGATTGGCTTAAATTAGCCATATTGATAATTCCAAACATACTTCTATCGATTCGATATACCCTACCAAATTAAGCCATAACAATCGAAGCAGGCAGAAAAAGTTTCAGCTGTCAATAGGCATTGCTAGGGGACTGTGTAGCTTCCAAGTTCTACACTTATGTAGTAGTCTGAGAGTCACAACAAAAAAGCAAATGGCCAATTTATGATGCCAACGAATATTTGGCAATTTGAGTTATTTGCAGGCAGCTTTTTTGTGTGTACTCTGGCTAATATCTGGATTTCTTCCTATATTTTTTAGAGCTGCCTGTTGCTCTGCCTGAGTCTGCTGTGCGGGCATGTGGCTCATGGCGCTTTTCTGCGACCCATCGAACTGCAGCTGAGCAAATCATCGCTGCGTGCGGAGCTTAATAATGACGACTCCAATCTGGATGAGGCCACAACCACATTGCCCAACTCTAGCGAGGATTACGACAGCAGGCCACAGTATGCGTTCGCCTATGATGTGCGGGATGTGCTGACTGGCGACGACAAGCGGCAGGAGGAGAAGCGGGATGGGGATCTGGTTAAGGGACAGTATTCGCTGATTGAGCCCGATGGCACACGTCGCATTGTCGACTATACGGCGGATGATGCCAGCGGCTTCAATGCCATTGTCTCCAAGCAGCGGCTGGATGATCGCTCAAGTAGCTCAGCCTCCTCCTCCTCCTCCTCTTCGTCTGCTGATTCTTCATCTGCCTCTTCGTCTGCTGCCTCATCAGCTGCCAGCTCCTCCTCTTCATCCGCCTCGCGTTATAACAGCATTGAAGAGCTGCAGAGCCGCTTGACAGCGCAGGCCATGGCCGAGGCGCAGGCCATTGTGGATGCGCAGCAGCAGCAGCAGCTGCAGCTGGAGGCGCAGGCACGTCGCGAGTCCGAGAATCAGGCGCGTCTCCAGGCCCAGCAGCTGATGGAGCAGTTCCAGCAGCAGGTGCAGCAAACCGCTCAGCTGCGCCAGCAGCAGGAGCAACAACGCCAACAGCAGGAGCAGCAACGTCAGCAGCAGGAGCGTGAGCTACGTGAGCTGCAGCGTCTGCAGGAGCAGCGTGAACGTGAGCAGCGTGAGCGTGAGCAACGTGAGCGCGAGCAGCGAGAGCGTGAGCAGCGTGAGCGTGAGCAGCGTGAGCGTGATCGTGATCAGGAGCGTCGTCAGCAGCAGCGTGAGCAGCAGGAGCGTCGCCAGAGCCAGCGTCTGCTGGAGCAAACGCTGCTGCTGCAGCCCAGCTCCGCTCAGCTGCTGGGCCAGAGCGTTCAGGCCAGCGTTGTCTCCCATCCGCCCACGCTGCTATCCCGCCTGCCAGCCTCCGCCGGAGCAACGACCACAAGCTCAACCACCACAACGCTGCTGAGCAGGGAGCGTGATCTGGATGCCTGGCGCCAGCTGCCCAGCGCTCGTCTCACCATCGAACGCACCAATCAGCCTGCTCTGCTGCTCTCCCAGCCCTCCAGCGCCTCGGTGCAGGCGCAGCTCATCAGCTCCCCCCTGCTGCTCGACTCGACTGCTCTGCTCTCCAGCCGTCTCAATGGGCGTGCCGGCTCAGCGCTCAGCTGGGCTCAAGGTCGTCGGCTGCTGGACAACGAACTCTGGCAGCTGGAGCGGCTGGAGGACAGCGAGGAGAGCCGACGACGCAATGAGAACCGTCGAGAGGAGCAGCGCAGGGAGAGCGAGGAGCAGCGCTCCAACAACAACAACAACAACTCCAACAATCGACGCGCTCAATGGTAAAAAAAAGCTGGAGAACTTTAACTTCAAACTGACCTCAACGATCTGCAAAATGGAATCATGATTATGTCTAGCTCTAAGCAAACACACACACACACATACACAGTCTCTCTCACACACACACACACATGTACGTTCTTGCTCTAAGTGAATTCTTGTGTTATGCTAATCTCAAGTGGGTTACGGTTATTTCTCTCTCTCTCTCTGTCTCTGTCTCTGTGTCTCTCGTTGTCTCTGTCTCTGCTTGCTTTCCAACTAACCCAATCAAGCTCAAGCGTCTGCATGTACTCTCACTAACTTTAGTTGCTAAGTTTAATTGTTTTTCTGTGTAACTTTGTTTTTAGTTAGTCAGCTGCATTATGAAACATACAAAAAAATATATACATAAATAAACACGCAACGCACAGCGTTGGCTTTGTATGAAATCAATAACCATTTGTAGAAATTTTCTTTGCTTTTTTTAAGCATTATGCTAAATATATTTGGTTAACAGATTGACCACATATTCTATAATTATTTAAGACTGTTAAAAATATTTAAATTTTACAATTTTCCTCTTTTCTAAGAGTATTTAGCAGGGACCGTAACGGTTATAATTTTTTTTGAAAAAAAAAATAATAATAATAATAACTAGTGTGTAATTTTTTTCACATTTTTTAGAGGCTTTTTTGGGCTTTGATTATTTTAAACTCATAATTATTATTTGCAGTCCCTGGTATTTAGTAAATAGAATTTTCTATAATTATTTTAGATTGGTTTATTATTTGCAATTACAAAATGTTTCTCTGTTTGTCTTCGCGTATTTAGTTTATAGTTTTGCGACATATTAGATATTTTCTAGAATTATTTCATTATTATTATTATTATTATTTTTTAGGAGTAAATATATACAATTGTATATATAAATTGAAATATTACACATCACTATGGTATAAATTACTACACATAACAGTAATAGTATACCATAAAATAAAGTAAATAAATTTTTATTTTTCACAAAAAAATTAATTTAATTCACGATTTTTGTCAGTTTTTTTCTTGTAGTATTTAGTTTATAGATTTATAAATTGAAGTGTTATTGAAAAATTTTCGAATGTTAGAAGTACAAAGTACTAATAAATTTACAACCTTAATCTCGTAAAGATGCACTTCAAATTTAATTAATTATTGATTATTAATTTATTTGATTTTACTTAATTGTATTTAAGTACAATGGTTGGTGTAAATCAATTCATACTACAAATGTTTGCCAACTTAACATAACATGTACATGTACAGTAAACTCTCTCAGACTCTCTCTCTCTCTTTCTCTTTCTGTTAGTTTTTCTATGTCAAGTGTGCTCACGTCGTTGCTCTCGTGGCTATGCAAATTAAAGTTACAATTACAGTTAGATATTTTCTCTCATTGCACGCATTCGCTTCGTATGTGTGAAGAGATAAGCAGCTGCTGCCGGCAGCGCTGTTCGCTCTCTCTTTTACAAAAGCTCAGCCGCAGCTTCTGCATTTGCATTTCTCTGCCCGGCCTCTGCCCTCGGCTCTAGCTTGATCTCTCTTTATCGGCTTTATTGACGCTGAGCGAAAGGCAATTAATTCAGTCGCAGATCAGCCTTCAACAAGAACACAGCTACGCTGCCTATTTTTATAATTCATTTAATTAATTAATTATTGTCTTGTAATTATTGAGATTATGTGGTTTTAAGGCTAAGACTAACGCAACAAAATTTAGATTGAACTTAAATCATTTAAACAAAATTTTCGATCAAAAATAATCTACAGCTGTCAATCAATAATTGTGTTTCCATTCAACAAACTCAGTTTCAATTTACATATTGACATACTGATCTACCTACAAAAATTGTATGAAAAGCGAAAGTTTGTTGACATACAATTCGCAAGCTTTAAAAAAGAATTTCGCAACCGAATTGTAACTTTCTTGATAAGCATAAAAAAGAAGACACCGAAAGCGTCTTTCCCGCTCTATTAAACGCACTGGTGCAGACAACAACAGGTGGTTTATGGCGCTAGCCAGTTGACCCTAATCTCCTTTCATGGACTTTGACACTTGGCCATGGCTGCTGCACATGCTCAACTTGCCAATTCCCCCGACTTTTCCTTCCATCCCTCCCTCCTTCCCTCCTTACCTATTCCCGTCTTTATGCCAGGCACTTCCGTGTGCTGACCTGCACGTGTGCACGCAAGTTGACCATAAACCTTGGATGAAGTTTCCTTAGGGCAGCAAATGCCAACAAATTTTTTAATAATAAACAGGCAGACAGCAGAGCTAGGGCCTGGATGGTAGGACGGTGGGGACAGGTGGGTTTAAGTGGCAGCAAAGTTGATCCTTCGCTGAACCATAAAGTTTACGTTGCACACTTAAAAATAAACTTGCATTTGGTCTATATGGTCTGGCAACGGAAGTCTGCAGAAAGTGAAGCTGTTAACGGCCAAACGCAATAAAAACAACGAGCGAATTCTAAACACTTTGGGAGAGGGTAGTTTCAGCTGCTTATACCCTAATTTTTTAATGGTAAAAGTTGAAAATTTGGCCAAAAGTTGTTTAGCCAATACTTTTTTAATTTTTTATGGAGTTTAAAAAAACTTGCAAGTAACGGTTTGCATAATCAGTCGTGCGGAAGGCTGCAGTCGGACGTTACCGACTGTAGGAGAACCTCAACTTTGTGTTTATACACATACATACACACACAAAGGTTCCCCCCTCTTTTGAGCAAATTGTCTGTTACATATCTTCCCGGTTTTTTTATCCGACCGTAACGCAATTCACAGCGTCGATATAGAAAGCCATAAGCTACGTACACGCAGAATTACAAGTTGGAATCTTTATATTTGTGGCTTCTGGGGTTTTAGGACTTGATCTGTTTACTGAATAGGAGAGAAATACCAAATATGGTGTTAATAGATGTTAAAGTTTGCGAAATCTAGGTGTTTATACAAACGAACAAATGGACATGGCTACATTTCCCAATCGCACTAACCCATTTGACCCTTTTGTATTTGTTATGGTACAGGGTCTTTAAATACATCTAAAAAGTATAACTTCTTGCTTCTTTGGACTAACTTTCGAAGCAACCCAGGCAACTATCTGGTTTCCTTTGTACTAACAGAACTGGCAACCAGCTTGTGTAAGCCATATAAGCTGTGTAATACATTTAATAAAAATTCCGTTTAACTTTCGGAAAGTCACTTTAAGGAAATACTACGCTTTAGTCAAGTGCATCTCAGTTGCCAGCTGTTATTGCCGGCGTGTTATAGCCGAAGCTCGAAAAGAAAAAGAAATCACTTAAAAGTTCATCAGAATTGCAAGTGGCTGTTGTCTGTGACTTTGCTTGACAATTGCCTGACAGCGCAAAACAGTTTAATCAGCTTGCTGCTGCAAGTGTCATTGTCCAACTCCAAATCCAAATCCAAGACACAGAACAGAACAGAACAAAATAGAACAAAACAGAAAAAGATGACACAAAAAACTACAACGAATTTGTAGAGCAAAGCAAAGTCGTCAAAATCTCACTTGACACTGCTGCACTTTTGTACTTCTGTCATTATAGCGTAGCAGCATATCGACCTTGCCTTCTTAAAGCCCAAGTTGGTCTTTTAGCCAGGTGCTGCCCTAGAACACGAACAGGCAGCTATGAAAACAACGGAAACGGAAACAGCCAGTGGCCAAGCAGCTGCTGCAACATATGGCGCGATAAACTGCGAGGCTTCCGTATTTATGAGAGGCGGAAAGCAGGTTCTTAACTTCAGCGCAATATAGTTTTTCACAACAAACATATTAAGGGAGGTTGAACAAATAAACTGCATCTAATATTTTAAGCATAATTTAATATTATTTCTAAAATATACGAAATGCTGCAGCAATGCATCTTCTTCTTTTGTGTCTGTGCCAGAGAGTGAAACAGAAAAACCTGCAATGCTGTTTTCTTAATAACTTCTGGGTTTATTAACCAATTTCAATGTACTATCAAAATAGAGTCGAAATTTGAGTAGTATTTCAAAAACCAACACGTATTTGTCAACTTGAAAATAAAATAAACTTATACAATCTAGTTTCTGTTCGACTTTATAAAACCCCAACTTCACAACCAGCTGAGCTTAGCAGGCCTTTAAAGTATATACATACATATATAAATAAATACATAATTATAAATAACATTCCGATAAAAAATGTTTAAATTTTGTTTACCACCCCGATTGTGCCGTTGTCTATGCAAGTGCGCTGGAGGAAAGTTGCCGAAACTATCGAATACGCCGCGTCCTCCGAAGGACCCACCAGATGAGGGCTACGATCCGCCATGCGTTAAGCATCACGATATAGATATTCCAGAATTTGTCAAGCCGAAAGCTTATCGGCAATTTCGTTGCCCCGAGGAGACTCTGGGACCAGGAGCTGGCAAGGATTCAACCTACAAGAATGCGGCCTATTTTGGTTATCATCGCTATAGTTTTGTGGAGTTACAAAGTCAATCTGTTGAGCTTCGCGATGAATCACGCAGCTGTGGAGGCGTTCAGGTGAAGATTGAGGTCGACGATGATGAGGATGAGCCCCGGGATGATAGCCTGGAGGCAATGAAGGCGCGGGAGGCCGAAGGAGATAAGCAGCTGGCAGCTCAGGCCAAGGAGTTGGAAAATGCCAAATTAAAAGCCTGGTGCGATTCCGTGGAGAAGAAACAGCAAGCGGCCATGAAGACTAAACCAAAAGGCGCAGATATCACTAAAATTTTAGCCAAATGTGCAGATCAGCTGAAAAAAGCTGTCGATATAGCCAAGGAAGGCGATAAATCCAAAGTTGCAACAAATACCGACAAAAATAAGAAAAAGTAAACGAATTCTATTTTTAGCACATACAACAACCATAAATTTAGCAAGGCAACACACCAAAACGAAACACCAACAAAAACAGCTTCACCAACGGTGTGTGTCTTGGCTGGAACCTCTTAGCGCGCACACGAACCAACAGTTGTTTTCAAACTGCATTGTTGAAATAAAAAAAAAAACTGTATTTACTTGGACTGGCCTTTGTTTTTACCTGCTGTTCGTGATTTTTCAGTTTCGTTTCGAGCTGCAATTTGAATTGTTAATAAATTCATAGCAGAGAGATTCGCATACAATCAATTGATACGCTTTTTACAACGGCATAACGGAAACTCGCTGTGGGGTTGCTGCACAATTTCAGGGACAAATATTGTTCAATCCAAACTAATCGAAACAAAGCGAAAGTAATTGAGGCGTTGTAGAAGAGAAGGTTAAGCTTTATAGCATATATAATGTATACAATTTATACTATAGCAAAACCTTTGCCATTGGTGAATTGATCTGAACGAATCGATGGGGTATACATATAGGCATCACGTGTTTTTGTTTTATTATTTCGCCTGCTAATTAGTTGACAATAACTGGAAATCCCTAGAGAGGCAGATTGAGATTGAGAGTGAGAGATTAAAGTTTACTCACAGAAAATGTGTGAACAGCATTATTATTTAAAATCTCAGCGAAACTACTAATTGCTACACTCAGAAAAATAAGCAACGACAAAACACAATTTTTAAATGATTCTGGTTTTCTACTAGAATTTAATTACAAATGGGAATGAATACAGATTAATTAAATAAATATTAAAATGTATATAGATCAGAGAGAAACAGCGTATAATCGATTATAATTAAACTCAAGTGAAGAGCATAAAAAATATAAATAAAATATTTACAACGCGCTTAACTGCAGAAATTTATTCTTGAATCAAGAATTTTCTCTATTATTGAACTTTTGACCCCGTAATTTCTTAATTCAACTACGAAAGCTCTTGATGTTTCGCTCAGTGTACTGTTAGTCATTGAATACGCAATGCTGCGACTTACATATTAATAGTTTTAACTGTTAACTAAGCCCTCGCTCAATTTACTTTTAATTTTTAGCCTTGGTTCAACTCAAAGTCCACGCATTAAATGAACTCCATGCCCTCCCTTTGGTTGAGCATGCGGACGCGCCTCATCTTGCAGGCATTTAAGCTGAAAATTGCTGCTAAAATATTTGCACAGTGTCAAAGCCAAAGCGAGAAATGCAGATGCAGTCTTAGACATGCACTGTAAAAAACAATACAGATTTTAATGAACTTATGTGAAACTAAATAAATATATAAATAATGCCAATAGTTCCAAGATAAATTCTTATTAAATATAGCAAATTTATAGATATATATTAAATATATAAAAAAATAAAATCATAAATAATTTAAATCTGTTATAAGCAGAGAAAATTGTTCAATATGGCTCGAAAATGTTGAAAAATATTCTAATATTGAAATGTTATATTTACTATTATATTAAAAAATGGTAGTATATTAATTATTATATAATATTGCATTAATTTTATCATATTATATCCACTTTTATCATATTATATCCACTTAACCTCTTCTAAAAAGTCATAATTTATTAAGCCATTAATTTATTTAAATTTTCGTCTTAGCTTTTTTCGCAGTGTAGACTTACATAGTCATACGGGCAGTTGTTGCCAATGCAGATCTTAGCCAGCTGCTCTGATGCGTTCAAATGTTTACCCACAGTCCATAAATGTTGGCTGTCTCTCTTCCATGCCCCTCACTGCCTCTCTCTCTATCTCTCTCTCTCTCTCTCTCTCTCTCTCTCTCTCTCTTTCTCTCTTTCTCTCTCGTAGTTTGTTCTGCTGCTCTCTCATGTAAATGCCACTAATTTTGGGCCTAACGACAACTTGTCGCTTGTCATGGCCCATAGTTCTCTAGTCTCTAGTCTGTAGTCTCTAGTTCGTAGTCTCTAGGCAGTGCCTAAGTTAGGGGCCCGAGTTAGTTGTGCCTCATCATCATTTGCCAAAGCTGAACTGCTGGCGGCAGGTTTCTCAAGCGACAAGCGACAGCAGCTGCCGCTTTATTTGTGCAGCTTTTAGATGCGCTTAAGTATTATATATATAGATATTTTTTGTTTTTATTTGCCGCCTCGTAATCGCAGCTCATAGATCAAAAAAAACAAAGCGTGCTGCAGCCAGTGTTGCCAATTTATTAAGAAAAAAGCTGACAAAAATTGCAAAAAAAAAATAAATAAATAAAACAGTAAACAGCTGTTATTCTTAACAATTTTATTTTCTGCTTTTCTTTAACAATTAAGAGACAATTTCATAAATAATAATAAAATGTATTTCTTAAAATATACACAAAGATTTTAAATATTTTTCCGTGTGTAATATACACAGAAAAACTATTTATAATTGTTTCGAATTTTAGCATGAATTTTATAAATTTAAAAATATAACAAAAAGCTTTATTATTAAAAAAAAAAATTGTTTTGCAAATGCTCTGCACATATAGCCAGATTTGACGGGAAAATGGCGGATTTGGCAGCAGAGCCGCAGCTTTGAAGTATTCGCTCTCTCACTGCCTCTTCCTCCATTTCTCTCTCTCTCTCTTTCATCTTTCGCACTCTCTGTAATTTGCATAGTTTATAAAAAAAAACAGCACTCAATCAGAGCAACTTATTCGCCGTCTCGACTGTGTGAACTGTCTGTAAATTCTCAATCCGCCGCATTCCAAGCTCCCTCAGAACGGAACTGCGTACCCAATCAGAGACAGAGAGGGTGACGTGCCGCCCACAACCGTTTTGCCATTTTGCCATTTTTCCATGGCCAAGAAGCGCAACTGCAAATGGCCAAGAGCTGGGCCAATTGCCACAATTCCCACAGAATTCAAGTTGAGTTTTCGTTGCAGTTATTTTCCAGGGGGGTTTCGGCCATTCAAATTAGCCATACTCATTTTCGCTCTGATTAAAGGTAATTTTCTCCAAAAACAAAGCGAAATGGAGAAAAACAAAAACCGTTTTCCAGACAGTCCCTGTGACATTAACAACAACAGCGGCGGCAGCAGCAACATTTGGCTAGCAATTTGGCCTGTCGTCATTTAATGGCTTAAATCGGAGCAACAACATGTTGCAGTTGCCTCAAACATGTGCCTCGTTTGTCTGGCTGTGGGTCTGACCATTTGTGTCTCCAGCTGGCGTGGAAAATTGGGGAAAATTGTTGAATTGAAGCGCGTGTGCATTGAATTATGCAAATTCTCTTGTATTTCCCAATGCTCAATGGCTAATGCTGTGGGATTTTCTCTTTTGGCTTATGGCCATCCAAAAGACCGTGATAAATAATGCAGTTGGCTTAAACTACTTACGATATACTACTTCCATCTGTATGTCTTATGGGCAATCCATTATCTTAAAATGCTTTTATACTACTGACTAGAGGGATTGGGCCAGCTTAAGAGTATTGATTCATTTTACTCCCGATCAAGATACAGTTTTAATTTTGGTTTCGCTTTAGTAGAGGCATAGAAACCCAATAGAATAACCTGGTTAAAAAATTAAAATATATATTCAAAATTTCATTCGGTAGAATTATTGCTAGCAAATATATATGATAAAAAAAACATGAATAAAAAACCGGAAATAAAAACTAAATTCAAAATAAAACTACAATTAAAATCCAGTCAAAATAAACCATTAGAAGAGCAGTAAATATTTAGAAACTCCATAAACCAAAATAAATCTCATACAAATCATTCGAAAAATTAAATTAAAAATTTTAAAATATATTCTCAATCTTCAAATAATTATGCCCAAATCCGCAGATATCAGTTCAAGCATAATAAAACATATAATTTAAATTCGTTGTTAATTGTTCATTTATATACTTAAAATCTGTACTAAAAATAAATATTTATTAATTTGTTTATTTATTTATTCATTTATTTATTTACTTATAAAATGACAACTATGATCAATTGATAGACAATTAGAAAATACAATTAAGGATTCAGTACAGAATGAAATGTGAATAAAAATCTGTAGATATTCTGGGGATTTTTAGAATATGTATTTATCTTGCCATCTATGGAAAGATAATCATACATGCCCAATAAATTATTATTTAAAAATTATTAAAAATTCAAGGAACATGGTATTAACTCAAATAAATACATATACTTAATTCAACTTAATTTTCTAAGCGTATACTTATATTTCAATTATATTTTTCGCTCCATCTAATCTCAGCAGAATCTAAAAGACCAGTTTTGTCAGTATCTTATTTTTAGCTTTATATATATAGTCTTTAATGGTTCTCAGTAATTGTGTTTCTACGGAATACACATTAAATTGTAAGCTGGCTACTTATAGAGAACCCTAACTCTGCAGACAATTGATATGTTGTTGCCTCATTGTTTGGTAGGTGTCTCATAAATTGTTGCAATCTGTTGCCAACAAACAGGAAGCATGACTCCCTTTTTCTCTCCTCTCTCTCTCGCTCGCTCTTTCTCTCTATCTGCTGTCTCTCTCTAGTGTTTTCGCTGACATGCACTTCCGCGCGTAGCGAAGCGGAACGTGGAAGAGTTACGTGGAGCTGGTTGAGTTTCGTGTGCAAGTGCAGAGTTGTCATCATCATTAAAGTGAGCTCGTGTTGGAATTTTCATTCTTTCCATCACTCTGGCTTTTCTTGCAGCACAAATTTGCAACTTGCAAGAAATTTATTCATGAAATCATTGAAGCGTTCCGTTGACAACTCGGAAGAAGCGAGACAACTCTGCTATTTGCTATATAGAGAGAGCTTCTACTTACAGCTGCGGTTGCCAGGGTTGCCATGCAACACTCTAACATATGCGGGCATTTTTTGTAGATGTTGTTGTTGTTGTTTTTTGGCTTTCCAACTTGTTGTCTAAGTTCGTCTCTTGCAGTTGGCATACTTAGTACAAAAAAAAAGAGAAGAAAAAAGTTAATTATCTTTTTTTGTTTCTGCTGTTCTTTTTAATTTTTCTCTCGGTTTTTTTTTTGTTTTGTAGGTAACATGCCCAAGAGCTCCATTGGGCTATTATCCATGGTTCTGGGCCTAGGCACTGGCACTTTTTTTCTCACTCCAAGTGCTTGTTGTTGCCACTGTTCCATCCGCTCGCTTAGCCGGCGAGTTCATTGAACTGTTAATTGTAGCAAAGACTCTCGTCCAGTGTGAAAGGTGATTTTTCAAGGCTGCCACGTCCGGCGCTCTGCTGTTTCCCATCTAAATACAACAAACTCACAAAAAAAAATCTCTAAAAAAAAGTTCTCAAAGTTCTTTTACTATTTTTGAAATTTTATATTCGGTATTTATAAATTAGATTGTTTGCGGCCTAGGTGCTAATGAGCCAAGACAGCGTTTATAATAATTATAATTATAATTTCAGTTAAATTTCCACAATTATTGTTGGCCCAACCAATTTATTGCAGTTTCAAGCTGACAAAAAACTGGCCAGTTAATTTGTTTTGTTCACAGTTTCTTAACACTCAATTAACACAATTAGGAAAACACGTTTGATAGGCTTTCAATCTCTGTCGTAATATCCCGCACCATAGATGCCACTAAGAGATCACGGGTGTGTTATAATAAAAACCCCGTGAATTCTTCCAGTGCCATTAACTGTGTCGAGATGCAGACTTGCATATAGATGAATGACAATACAAAACAAAAAAAAAACACTTTGAATTACAGCTAAAACTTACCACAATATTTCTGCTTCTGCCTTTTCACGCGTGCTTCGTATATCACCAGAAATCTACATAAATAGTAATAATAATAATATTAATATATTTGCTGTTTGTTATACGATCGTAGTGTAATTCTCAGCATGAATAGATAATGTCATAGCCTATGTAAATACCAAATAACAAATTTATAGCTATAAAACTGTGGCTTCTGGGGTTTTTGGGTGTTTGGCGGAGAGGAGATATCAAAAATCTATAACAAACTTGATCAGCTTTCGAGATCAGTTTTAAAGATCATACAAGCAACAGAGTCTAATTAAGCGTTTTTGGTTTTTATCAGGCAGGACTTGATTGTTAGATCAAAGATGCCAAGAGATCTATCCCACGTTCTGCACCTGTGCCGTATAAGGCAAATGCTGCTTTGATCTATCCCACGATTTAATCAAAAACGCAAATTTAGTTTCAATTTTTTCTCGCTTACTTTGCGGAAGTTGTTCATTTCCATTGTGGAGGGCAGGAAGAGCCTAGGGTGAGCGGGCCAACATGCGTGGGAAATTCAAGTTCTCAGCGAAATATTGCATGTTTAGCTTTGCCTGGGAGCTGATAGCTGCCTTTGCTACTTTACCTGGGAGCTGAAGGTGTCTGGGGCCCGCTGCGGTTGGCCACATAATTCGCTGTGAATATCATTTTGTGGCTTTGCGCAGCGCTGCGTGCTGCATAAAATTACAATTCAATTTGGGTTATAAGAAACTGAGAAAACGGAGAAAAATATTAATAAAGCAGACAAGCGACAATTAAAAATGCCTAACCATGTTAGCTTAGCTGATTAAATGCCTGCATTTAAAGTGCTTCTTGTGCTTCAGCGCTCAACAGACAGCAAGACTGACAAATTGGGCCAACTAGCTGCCTAGGGCCATAGCCCAAATTGAGTTGTTGCAACAAAGCAACAAGCGAAAATAATGAAACCAAAAAATGTAACATCGAAAATTGCTGGCGAATTACGAATGACCTCTGGTGTGCCTCGCTCTGTGTTTGACTTTGAGCTCTGGGAAAAACGTCGCCTCAAATTAGTCACGAAGAAAGCAAGACGCGAGAGCAGATGCGAGCTGGTAAATTGTAATCGAGTTCGTTGCCTAAGTCTTTCGTTTTTGCTTCGTTTCGTTTCGTTTCGGCCAATTTATGCAAATGGCGAAATGTCGAATACCGCTCCATTTCATGTAATTGCCACTATTTCTATTTTTTTTTTTCGTTTTTGTTTTTGTTTTTCTCTCTGATTTGGTTTATCAGGCAACGGTAAATCAGTACGTCAGTCAGGCTAGACTCATAGACATGCCAAGCATGCGCCGTGAGGCGACAGCCATCAATCAAACAGCTCCGCAATCAAAGTAAATACAAAACAAGTAAGCAACCAGTGAGGACAGGGCGGATCAGTCGGACGAAAAGCTACGGACGTAAACGATAGTAGGAGATCAAGTACTTTGTGTACTTTCTGTCAAGTCTAGCAAATTCTCTGTGACATATCTTCACTGCTTCTCATCCGATCGTAATTCAATTCACAGTATCGATGGAGAATGCCATAAGGCTAGTTTGGGAAGAGTATGGATAATCCTAATTCTAAAACATCCTTGATCAACTCACAATGTAGGAGAACCTAACCATCATAAATAACCATCATATAGCTCGTCCTTCTGATCAAAAATATAGTATATACTTTGTGGGATATACCACGCCTGCTTTTGAATGGTCCGCACACTTATTTACACTAATTTAACAAATCCTTTTGATATTTTTCGAAGTACGGGGTCTAACAACAACAGTTAACAATCAACAGCTGCTGTTTGCTCTACTCACACACAACGTAATCGCGTGTCCCCCTCTGTAATTCCCTCCCCTGCTGCTCTACAGATCAGCGCAATCTCAACATGATTTTTAACGACAAATTTACGCGTTTAATCTCTGGCCCCGGCCATAAGCATCGTCAACAAACGACAGCAAAATATGCAAATGTAAGCGGTCTTCGCTCTTACATGTCTCCAACTGTATTTCCCTTCCCCTCTCCATCCGCACTCGGCGCATCCACGCGCATCTCATCGTATCATTAGCGCCAACACTTGAGGCCCCCGGTCTGTGGCAGTTGGCAACAAGTCTTTAATGTTTAAGTGCGTTTTTCATTAATTGAAATGGTCAATTTGTTGCCAGCGACAAAGGCAGCAGGCGAGGCATAGAGATTGCCAGAGTGTGCGAAATAGATAGAGTCCGAGAGATAAGAGTCGTTTGCAATCTGCTGCTGCTCGCTCATTGATACTTACTACCAGTTGACCAAGTTGTCCAAGTTGTCCAAGTTCTCTCTGTCCAGTTTGCCCTACATGGCGCTGCCTCTTGTCTGCCATTCACTGGCGCCAGTTGCTCCGTCCAAGATGCTAAAGCTGCGCCCCAGTCTTCGTCTACTCATTCATCACGGTTGTGGTGGCTGCATCAACGCCAAACGCATAAATATTTATAGATAAATTAAGCAGATAGTTTATACTACGAATTTTACATACACTAGATATTGGTGATGATAGCGAACATCGAAAGCGTCGATGTTTCAAAGTTAAAACCTCGATAATATCTAACAAATAAATGCAGAACAATTTAAGATATTAAATATTAATAGGAATAAATTTAATAAATTTAATATTATAAATTAAATAATTGAGCAATGAATTTTCTTTTAAAATCAATCGAGATTATTTAAACATCAGTGAAAAGTTAGTTACAATAATGCTTTTAATATAATGTAAGTTGACCATCTTTAAAATAAATTATAGCATAATCTTACTAAATTTATGGTTATTATTTAAAGAAATATAGATATAAATATTTTTATAAAATATATTTATTTTTAAATATTTTGAGTGAAATATTTTAATACCGATATAATTTAATTTCATATGAGTTTTAAATTATAATTTAATTAAAATAAAATTGTGTATATAAAATCAACTTAGGTAGTATTATTTATTATTATTTGTTTCCGTATATTTCATTTACTAGCTGAATTTACCGGCTGAAAATAGAGTACATCTCAAAACAAAAAATTGTGGAAAAGAATCTAGTCATGGTCTACACCAAATTATGGACACAAACTGAACGAATCTCAGCGGCTTCAATAAGCCGTTGTTGTTGTTTGTGTTGTTGCCACTGCTGTTAGCCAACTTATATGGTCAAAAGGTAACAGTAACAACTGTTGTCCATAGTTTATCTAGCGGCCTTTTTAAGCAAATTGCAGCCGAATGCTGTTCTGAATCCACAGAGTCCAAGCCAGAGTCAGAATCGGTTCTAATTGTTCGCAATGACAATGCAAACAGTAGAATGAAAATAGTGGGTTAAAATGTTAGATGGAAGACGAAAGATGAAAGATGGAAGAGCAAAGATTGTTGGAGTTCTTTGGCTGAAGACGCCTCTTCAGCTGCCTTAACGGTAAGCACACGCGCTCTCTGTCTTGACTTTAAGCAAACGTGACTCAAATGTATTTTCTTTCAGTTTTTTTTTTTTTTTGACCAAAAATAACGAGGCGATCTTCGGTTTCAGCCACAACAACTCGCATTACCAATTGGCATTTCAATCACGCATCAATCTGGCACGTTTTTATGATGCAGATCACAGGCAGCAGGCAAACAGGCAACAAGCAACTGGCAACAAGCAACTGGCAACTGGCAACAACAATAAAATGTTTGAGCCGAGTATGACGAACTGGACACAGCACGCGGCATCATCCATGTTGCAGCTGCAATGCCATTTCGCCTGCCCGGATATCATGCCCAATGCCGCATGTTGGCTTTATGAAATTGAAATGAAATTTTTATTGGTCGGTTATGTTTTCGTTACATTTCGTGGATTGTTATAAATTTCATTGATAATTGCCATATATTGATGGCATGATTATGTGCATGATTGTCTGATTGCTGCCCAGTTGTTTTCATTTTTTTTGTTTTTTGTATGCTGTTGCTTTTGCTACGTGCGTGGCATATGCACAGACTCTTTACTTTTTTTCATTTATTTATTTTTTCCTGTATTTTTTGTTGCTTGTTGCAAATTGTTTTCAACGAAAATTGTTGCACGCGCAGAATTATGCACAGACAACGTACATATGAGTAGGTTCAACATTCTGCAACAGAGATCCTATATAGGTCAGCTGAATGGTATTTGCTTTGATTGTGCAACAGCTATAAAGGCATGTGAAAAAGCTGAAAAATTATAAATGCCACACTGAAAAATGTTGTCAAATATTGCACAAAAATTCTATAAATTTGACAAAACGATTGAGCAGTCAAAACCAATCAATTTAATCATAAAATTGGTGCTAAAAATTTAAGAAAATGTGTATTTAAAGTAGAACTATTTCTGTATCCATCTGATCAGAAATAGTTTGTATATAGCTCATTAAATAATGCTAAAGAAAGGATCATCAATTTTGATTTAAAAAACAACTCTATTAGCTTATCTAAAACATGTCTTTATATTTACTTTACAATATTTGTTTAACAAACTTATGAAATAAAATAAATATTTTTAGATGTCTGACTCATTTGAAAAACAAATAAATAAATAAATGACAATTTTCAGACCAGCTAATTAACCACACAGCTCAAGCAGCTCCAATTAAATTTCGCTTATCTATGGCCAAATAACTCAAACTATTAACGTAATTGCCTATTATTTTTTATGCTTTTTTTGCTCTGTCAAAATATTTACAGATATATCGTGATGTATATTTTTGGCAATGATGAAATGAACATTTGTTGGCATGTTTTGTTGGTTTTTTGCGGCCTCTTGTGCTCGCTCATAAATTAGGCGCAAAGCAAAGCCAACAACTGTCAGCGATTTGTGTCATTGAAGAGATACAAGTATCTTAAATCTCGCTGGCTAACTGGCCGAAGAAAGTCTGCCCAAAATGGGCTAATACCAGCAGCTGAATGCAATGTATTATGTTTTGTTTTAAGACTAAGACTCAATGCAGCGACAAACAAGCGCTCAATATGCAAATGGCCACAACGAAGCAGAAGCAGGCAGAAAACAAGTCCATGTAAAAAACAAGTCTTGGATGCTGCTGCTGTTGCTGCTGCTGCTGCTGCAGTTTGAGTTGCATGTGTGTTCTTATCAGGTTAACAGCTGCCATGTGCTTTCGGTTGGGCTATCAAAAATAATTGACAACTAAATGCGCATTGAAAATGTGCCGTGTGGCGTGAAAAAGAGGCATTTAATGTGCCGCAGTTGTCGTTTGACAAAATCGTTTCGCCTCTGATAAGATGCGCCGTGTGTCATTGACTTGTTGCCCACAGAGAGATTTAGTTTTTTTTTTTCTTTTTTTTTTTTTGTTTGAGTGCAGCGTGGGTTGTCAGTATTCCTTTTATTTTGTTTGGTTTGATTCTCTTTTTTTTTCTACTATTTTTTTTTGGTCATGAGAGCGTGCGCCCACGCCAAGTGCTTCAAGTTCGTTGCCTGAGTCTTTTGTTTTGCGGCTCCGTCCGAAGTGCCCCGACTACAATTGCGTCGCATTTCGTTTTTCGTTTTGGCCATGATTCATTGACCAGGGCAGCAGAGCTACTGAGCCAGTTGAGCGACTGGCACGACCACCGCAATTACATCCGGTAATTTAATGTAATTTTATATTTCATTTCAATCACATGCGATATCTCTGACCAGACCAGGCCAGGCCAGGCCAGACCAGACTCAGAAAGCAAGCCACGACACAACTTTTAGCTCTACGAGTTGTTAGCAAATTCAACTGAATTCATAAAACAGGGACCACCAACTGTTTCTGACTAGCTGAAATCACATGTTTATTTTTGTCGCCTGCGATTAGGCTAAACAATGCTCTCTCAGTTTCAGTCTCAGTCTCAGTGGCAGTCTCTGTCTTGGCATTTGGTCTTTATTCTTTTAAAATCCGGCCTAATCGAAGCGGCCTCTTTGATAGACCCTCTCCAAAAATGATTGATTACTTAATTTCACTGTCAAAACCCCAGTCGAAGCCAGCTGTAAGTTGCTCAAATTTGTCAATGTTGGATGAGTTGAGAGTTGAGCTGAGAGTTATTTCAAATATCTCAGCACCGTGAGTATTTTCAACAAAGCATAGGCTTTGTTGTTGGTGCACAGATGCCTGAGTTTGGTTTTTTTCGATACCCCGTACCCATGACAGAGATAAAAACAGGGTTACTAGCTTTGATCGATTGTATGTAACAGGCCACACAAAGTGTGTATATTTTTGATAATAAATAAAATCTACAAATGCTCTTATTTTTTAGTTATGTTCAAAATATAGCATACAAGGTATTATACATTTGAGCGCGTCCGACTGTTCGGCTGTTGAAGCCTGAGCCTGTGTCTATGATTAATTGCTTAAACGATGCCAACAATAGTTTGATATTTTTCCCTTCTAACAAAATGTTTTTTTTTTGTGCTGCTTTTTTGGCTCTTAAATATTTCATTAATTAGAATTTTTGTTTGTGAGACCATTAAACTGGCTCGCCTCGACTCCAAGCTAAACACAAAATGGCCCAAAGATTAATAAGCGGCAATTAACGAAAATCAAACAGCAACGCATGGAAACCAAACTAATAACAGAAATCTGTTAGAAAGAGGCGTTGCTCAATGCCTTAAAAACGCATTTGTGTGTGTGTTCTCAGAGTCTTTGCCTTAATTATGCGTGCCTCTTGACGGAGTTTTCAGTTTCGGTTTAGACCATTTGATAAATTAGTCGCGCCAGGCGGTAAAGGTCAGCAACGGTTCGCAGTTTGCGCCGCTTCGGGGTCAACAAATCTCTATATCTCTTTGTCAAAGCATTGTCATTGCCTAGACATCAATCTGCTACCACATCAGCTCTACACTTGACCATATATCAGCTTACCACGGCAACAGGAAGCGGTGCTGTTGCATCCTGCATAGATTGAGAACTCGTTTCGTCATTGACAGGCAGGGAACTCTGCAAGAGAAAAGAACGACATCAGTATCAATAAAGGCCATGTAAGTGTCAAGAATGGGTTAAAAAAAATTTAAAAAGATTATATATTTACTAAAATCAATTTCAAAATGCTGACGATGCGAATTTTATTACCATACCACAAATAAATAGCTCTATTATTAGCTCTATTTATTTATATAAAACAAAAATAATTTCTATATTCCCAATGTAGGTTTAATATTTCTTGTAGAAAATATGTTTACTTAGAATTTCTTTTGCAATTAATATAAAACGATTTAAATACTTTAATTTCGACTTCTAACATTTTAATTATTCTACGATATATATTTATAAATATTATTGTTATTATTTATTTTAAGTTTTCGATAATTTGCCATAAATAAATAAATTTTAATATATGGAATTTGTTTGTTTTATCTCTATCATAAATTTCTTCGAATAATAATAATATTTGATGATTTGCTACAAATAAATAAATTTTAATATATGGAATTTGATTGTTTCGTCTCTATCATAAATTTCTTCGAATAATAAGAATAATTTAAATACATAAATAAATTAATAAATTAACAATTAGTTTATAGAAAAATAGTCTACAGGCATCCGTTGCTCTTGCAATCTAGAACTTAATTCTTTAACACAATTAAACAAATTCAAATAAATAATTAAGCGTTAATTAGTAAAAATGCATTAATGTCAGCCCGTATTCCTTTGTCGATATCATTTGAAAGTCCCAACAAAATTATAGTATTTAAATCGCAACTCGATCTGTTTGTTAGCGCTCACATTAGTGCAGCTATTGAAAGTCAACTAGTCTGGCATTTTGATTGTGTTGTAAGACTTCCCTATGGGTTGGCTTTTTTGTATGTCCGACTTTATCAGGCTGCTCTGTGGCCATCTACTGCTGCTCTACATAATAGACGCAGCATTAAAGGCAGGAAACCAAAGACTGCCACAATATGTGGCAGCATGGCGTAGAAGAGTGCAGCGGGATCTGCCAGTAAGTAATGTGGTCAGTCGGAGATAGATGTAGAGCTGGAGAGCTAGAGCTGCAGCCAGAGGTTGGCAACAAAACAGATCTCGTAGGGTGGCTTGGCAAATGCATTTGACAATTGGCCTGGTTAGTTGAATTGGTATCGTTGGTTTGGTTGCTTTGGGTTGGCTTGGGTTGGCTTGGGTCTGCTTCGTTTGAGCTGTGGAATGCTGTTTGCAGCAGCTGCAACACTTGGCTGTTTACCTGCAACTTGCCACATGCCACAATTAAATGCCAGGCATTGCTGCATTTCAGCTAGCTGTCAGCCAACTCTAGTTGCTAGTTGGTAGTTGGTAGCTGGTAGTTGTTGCCATGCCTGGTCAGTAGTAACTGCATTTTGATTTCAGGTGTCATCACATGTCGCCGGAGGCGCCAGCGTAGAAATTAATATAAAGCTAAATGAAAACAGCTACAGTTTGAGCCGGAGCCCGAGCCGGAGCCTGAGCCTGAGCCTTGAGCTTGAGTCTAAAGAAGATGCAAAGCAGACGGCATGATAAACTGACAGCCTTATGACAGCATTACGCAAATTGGCCAAGCGAGTGGGCTTGAAGCAGACGCTAAGCAGACGCGGCTGCCACAAGAGCTTGCAGCCAGCGATTGGCTTAATAAAATGATATATTAAATGCGATTAAAAGCGCGCCAAAAGGCGACGAAGACAACGACAACGACACAACGCAGCAGCAACAACAAAAACGACAACAACCAGAATGGGCGGAGCTGATCAGGCATACCCGCCCGACTGTAGAATACCCTGTAGCCCATATTTTAAATATAGTTTTGATATACTTTAAATATTTTATATAATTTGAAAACATTTATTAAATACCATACGAATAACATTCTTCTTAATTTTCAGTCTGTGCCAAAGTTGGCAATATTGGTTCCTTAATAACTTCTGTGTTTATTAACCGATTTTAAAAAAATTTTTAGTATAGATATGCATAATAATAGAGACTATTTATTGTGAATAATAACCGTCTATGTTAAATATTACGCTTGTTATTCGGTTTTTGTCGATTAGGGCATAAAGTGGGCGTGACTTTAATTTTTATCTATCTACATTCTGAATATGACCACTCTATATTTTATAGCTTCCGAGATCCCAGCTTTTATAGAGACGGACAGACGGAGGGGCAGGCATGCCTAAATCGACTAAGCTCATCATCCTGATCAAGAATATATATACTTTATTGCATCTTCCACGCCTCTTGCTGACTGTAACATACATTCTCCGAAATTTATGAACCCCGTCCTTACCCATATCATGGATACAGGGTATAGAAACGACAACGACAACTGGAAGACGTTGCAATAAATATATTGGAACAGCTACTGGACTTGCCACTTGCCACTTGGAACTGAGACTGCGGCTTGGGCGTAAACTTGTTGCAGCAGACGCTGTCGTCTGTTGATAAAATTGTTCATTAAATTAATGCGGCGAGCATAATTAAATGCGTGTGTTGGGCTTTGGCTTTGGTCTGGCTTTGGGTGCCCCATAATGACATTAAATATGTTTAAACATGCATAAATAAATGCGGCAAGTGGCAGTGGCAGTGGCAGCAGGCAGCAGGCAGCAACAGCTGCAGGTAGCATGCAACTTGCGTTTGCGTTGCGTTCTGTGTCTGATGTTTTAATCAGCTTGTATATTTTAAAGGCGCTGTGACCCAGACTCCGCATGTTGCAACAACTAGTTAAATTAATGACGCAACATGAGCATGCAGAGGAAGAGAGTTCTCTCCTCTTTCCTCTCCTTCCTCGCTCTCCGCTCTCTTTCTCTGCCGAACTGGTTAAGATTTACGACACTCAATTGAGACTTTTTGACCAGGCCAGGCGATAAATTGTAAAGTTAATCGCTTGTCAAAGTTTTCGCGGGCTCATTTATCTCAATCTAGCTGCCCCGCTCTTTCCAAATGCCTCTCTGCCGCTGACCAGAAGCTGCAACAACAGCAGATGCCACTTGCCCGATAAGCCATAGATGCAGATTTATGCTCGCCAGATTTAAGCCCAGTCTGACATAGATCTTGAACTGCCACTACTGTATTGGCCATTAAACATCGTTGTAACAATATAGCCAAGTTTATGATCACTTCAGGCTTATCATTTGCTACAATTGATAAACCAGAAAACAACAACAAAACCCATAAAAGTTCCAAAACTAGTTTTTGCACAAAAGTACTTTGTAAAAGATCTGAGTGAGACTCAAGGTTGAAATGATTAGAAACTCCTTTCAATTTTGTTGTTGTTTAAGTCAAATGTCTACACAATGGGCATAAAATTACATTCTAAAATTTTATAATTTCAAATGCGACAAAATGCTGCGAGTTTATAGACATAAATTACACAGATCTCAATCTACGAAACTGGCAATAAAAAGTAATACACTTGCTGCTGATTAATGCTTTTGGCACGCTTGTGGCTAAGCATAAGTATAAAACAAAATAAAATAAATTAGTCAGTAAAAATCAGTCGATTTTCTATGGGTGCTTCGGAAAAAATAATCTACATTAAAATAATGTAAAATAAATTGTTATTAAATCTGCCATTGCTGTCTTAATATAAAGAATATTCTTTATTTTTACTATTTGTTTTAAAATATTTTTTAGATATATTGTAATTTAAATTTGGTAATTAATTGAATTTAATTTTAATAATTTATTCTATTATTGTAATCATTCAAATAAGAAGTATATATAAAATAATCAGTAGTATTTATAAGTATTAATAAACAAAAAAAAAAAACAATTAAATATCAATTTAAATATGTAATAAATACATATAACTAAAAAATAAATAAATAAAAAATAATAAGTAAATAAAATAAAAAATAATACATTATATTTTGAAACATTTACAGTCTTATCACCTAAAACCTACAACTAAATTTAAATTTCCACAAATAAATTCTAGAATATCTGCCAGTTAATGACGATTTAGCTGAGGGCGTGTTTTTCCAAAGTAAACAAGAGCTATGGCTGACTCTAAGTCAACTGCTGACTTATTGCTCACAAAATTGAAATAGTATCTATGAAATACATTTTGTGAGTCACAGGCAAAGACCTTTACGCAGTATAGCGTTTGTCTGTATTTATAGATATGTTTATTTGTACGACTTTTAGAGGTCTTTTGATAAGGCCACTTGTGCAACAAAATGTACTTTAACTTATCAATAATTTGCCTGAGGTCTAGTCAGTCGAGTAATTACCGTTGTAGTGTCTCTTGATTGTTGTTGTCAATTGTAGTTGTTGTTGTGTGTTGCTGTTGTTGTTGTTGTTGTTGTTTGTTTCTGTTGTTGTTTGTTGTTGTCAATTGAGCGCAGGCAGCAGACAACAATTGTGCATTTCATGAATTGGAATCGCAAGTTGTTGTTGTTGCTGTTGTTGTCCATTGTTTGTTGTAGTATAGAAAATGTCATTCAAGTCGCAGCCCGTTGACAAATTGTCAACTGATATGGGAAATGCTGCTGTTGGTAGCACAACAAACATGCATTAAAAGTAACTTTGGCCAATGCACTATGGGAAAAAAGTCTGCAATTTTGGCAATATTTTTTAGACCCTTTACTTTAAAAAAGTAAAAAGGGTCTATTAGTTTAGTGCAAAGAGGAAATGTGTGTAACACCCAGAAGGAGGCGTGGCAGACCCCGTAAAGTATATATATTCTTGATCAGGACGACAAGACGAGTCGATATAGCCATGTCCGTCTGTCCGTCTGTCCGTCTGTCCGTCTGTCCGTCTGTCCGTCTGTCCGTCTGTCCGTCTGTCCGTCTGTCCGTCTGTCCGTCTGTCCGTCTGTCTGTCTGTCTGTCTGTCCGTCTGTCCCTCTGTCCGTCTGTCTGTCCGTCCGTATGAACACCTAGATCTCAGCAACTATAAGAGTTAGAGACACCATATTCGGGATTTAGATTCTTCTATTTCGCGAGCAGCACGAGTTTGTTTTAGATTTTGGATACCTTCCCCCCTTCCCCCGCAAACCGCAAAAAGCTACTGCAGCCACAGCTTTAAAGTTATTGCCTTGTAATTTAGTACGTAACTAGCTTATGACATTTTCTATTGACTCTGTGAATTTCGTTCCGATCGGATAAGAAACAGCGAAAATATGGAACGGACAATTTGCCGCACTTGGCAGAGGGGGTGTGGTGTGCCTTGCATACGCGTGCAGGTTAGTGTGCGTGCCTTTGACTGTGTTTGTATGTTCATACATTAGTAGTAGTAGTAAAGTAAAGGGTCTCCTACTGTCGGTTACGTCCGACTGTAGCTTCCGTCCCACTGATCTGCCCCGTCCATATATTTTAAATGCGGAAACAATATTTTAATTTTTTAATAGCAATCATTGTCGCTTTTCGGTAAATTTCTTATATGTATAAGGTATCAAATTTTAAAATTGCGATTATATTAAATATGAAATAGATTGATTTTTTTTTCATTTCCAATATCATTTAAAAATGTTTCAAAATTATATTTAAATGTAAGCAACTGTCGTCTAAATTTATAAAGCTCTTTTAGCTTTATTTTTGAAATTTAATGCCACAATATTGCCTTTTTGCCCATAGTGCAACGTGTAAACATGTGTAGATTTATGTGTCGGCTACCGCACTTCTCCCCCCTGTGACCAACATAAAAACCTAGTCTCTTTGCATATGCATTAAGTAGTACGAGTATATCTGAATCCGGCGCTGTGTCTATGTTTAGCTCTTGTTTCACTGTGGTTTTTGTTTTATTTTTTGTGTCTTGTTTCTTTTGTTTCGTTGTGGCAACGTCTCAAGTTCAGTTCACACGCTTTCACTGCTTGTGTGAGACGTTGTCAATTTGATTTGAATTTTACGATTTGGGCTGCCTCTTGCGCTTGATTGATAGATAACGCCTAAAAAACAAAAAACGAAAAAAAAACTATAGCAAACACGCATAATTAACGGCAAACAACATGAGCATTGCTGAGCGTATTTATGGCTTTATCTGGGCTTCAGTTTGCGTTTCTGTTGCGCTTCTCTTGAACTGCCGTTTGTCGGCTTCCTCGGCTCGTTTGGCCTCTGGGCCCCCACGAGCAAATTGCCGCTAATGAGCCGCACCAATGTTGCACCTGGCCAACCCCCCACAATGATCTTAATTAAAACCATAAACAGAACCGACAATTACCTTAGACGGCCGGCCACACTTGTCTTGCCTCCATTTGTTGCCAGTGCAGCGAAAGGACTCCTGGGAATTATCCAATGCCAGCTCGAATGCTGCAAAGAGAAACCAAATTGTTTAGAGTTTAGAACAAGTCATAAAAGAAGTAAGACGATACTTAAATTGAGTGATTGCAGAAGTGATTGATTTGTGCTAGTTAATAGCTAGAAATATCTGCATTTTATGGCTGCATGCAGATTAATTTTATTTTAATTATAAACGTTGGCATTTCGAATTGAAAATTATATGTTGCCAGTAAAAGTTAAATTCATTTTATTTTATGTTTAAAACTAAACAAAATGCAAGCCTGCTTTATACCCTATTCGATAAAAACTGTATAACAAGCAGAAAATTAAACATAAAAGATTGTTATTAAAAATAAATGCTCTATAATAATATGTTTATCAAACCTAAAAAGCGCAATAGAATCGGTTACCGAAACCGAAATCGGTTAAAGAAACAATATTGCAGAATTTGCCTTGCTTGCCTTATGGCATTAAAGAATGGTAAGAAGTAAAAATACGCATTTCTGCTGGACTTTGAATTATATTTTATAAATATTTGCACAGCATACTTTTATTATTTAAAATAATTATATGTCTATTTAAAGTATACAAATAATAAATATTTTCTACTATTTTAGAAGCTGAGTTTCTGTGCAAATTTTAAAGAATATTTCATATTTTGCCAGGCACTGAAAATAAATGCACAAATAAGTTGCAGAATAATAACTTGTATGCCTAATTTGCTGCAAATTGCAGAGAACAAATTATTTGCCAATGCCGGCTTATCAATAAAACAAAAAAAATATACAAAAATTAAATACAAAATATTTTTGTGCATTCAAAATTCACTTTGGTGTGGTGTGCGAGGCCATAAATGTCATTCCCAGGCAAAATGGCAAATGCTCTCAACATTGGCCAACAGCCAGCGTGGGCTTGTCAACGGTGCTAGGAAACAACAACAGCAACAGCAACAACAACAAATGCAACATCAACAACTGCAACAAGTACAACAACAACAGCAGCAACAAGTCGACAACAAGCAGCCGTAAATCAGCAAAAAAGGAAGGGGCTTCCCCTGGCCGGATCGTACCCCCACGCGTTTGCCTCGTAAAACATTGAAAATTATGATTTAACGCAAATTTTGTAATTAATCTTGACAAATAAAGCGGTGCGGGGGGTGCGGAAAATGGCGAAAAGCCCGCCGCCCCTTGATGGGCCATGCAGCTGGCATTATGTCTTGTTCCTCGGCTGGTTGAAGGAGTTAACTTTTAATGCCCTGCCACAGACTTTGTATTTATCTTGCTGCACAGTTTTTACATGCATAAATCTTGGCGGCACTTTCAGGCACCAAGAAGTTTCTGCACATTTGTCTGCCGCAAGAATTACTCAAAAAGAGAACCAAAGGAGACAGAGAGAGGAGAGAGAGATAGAGAGTTTGGTATCTGTATCTTGCTAGCCAGCTTGGCGTGGCATCTACTAGCTGTGGCAGCATCATCATCATTATCCTTCATTATTATTTATGAAGTCTGTACGGCTGTGAACCGGTTTTTGGGCTGGAAGCCTTTCAAGTATTTCATAATTGTGCCAAGTTATGCACAAATGTACATACAAAGTTTGCAGCATTTTTTTTTTTTTTTGTATTTTTCGGCAGCCTTATTTAGTAAATTATTGCGTTTTAAATGCCGAGCGGAAGAGCGCAAGCGATCGAGCAGAAGCAGCATATTGTTGTATGTGACCTTTATGAGCTGCATTTTACCGCTTTGAGCTTCCCGTTGCCTGTTCTTAATTATATGTTGGCAGCTCACGACGCTGATGAACAGTAGCAATTATTTGCCAGGCCAGCACTCAACACTCATCATTCACACACACACACAAACAGCACACTCATACATACGCACAGGTGATGATATATAGTCATATTACGTATACGCCACGTATAGCCGCTGCCTTAACTAATTGCCAAGAAAGCCAGCCAGCTCGAGCTGTAGCTGGATTGCGAGAGTAACTTGAAGCTGTCATTAACTTGGCAGCCTGGCGACGTCTGAGTGCCAATGCAATGTGCCAAGCCAAAACGGGGCAAAACATCATAATCCCCATTGCACACACTCACAGAGTGAGAGATTGAGAGAGAGAGAGAGATAGAGGGGGGGAAGATACTGTATCTTCAGCTTTGGCTGTATCTATATCAATGTAGCTTCTCTTTGATTTCTGCTGTGTAAGCAGCATTGATGAAGCTCTTCTCCTCTGCTCCCCTCATCTCATCTCTTCCCTTCTCTCCTCTCTTCTATTCTTTTGTTGCGCTAATCTGATTTAACAGATTTTTGTGCTTCGTCTTTTAGCTTTCGGTTCTTATTTTGTAAGTTTAATTTTTTATGCTACATATATTTGTAGCTTCTTTTATTTTTTGTGCCTGTCAGCAAGTCAAATACAGATTTTAAAAACAATCAAAAAAAAAAAAACAGGATCAGTCGGACGCGCCCTGCTCTATATATACCCTATATTTTAAATATATTTAAAAAATATTTTCTTCTCACTTTTTTGTGCAAGCTTTCTTAAATAACATCTGATTTGATTGAACTTTTCAGGATAAATAAATATACAGACTGACAAACTTGGCTAAATCAACTCAGCTATATAATTTTTTGGGTCTGTTATGGCTCCTTCATTTCCACAAAGGTATTAACCCTGTTTTTATCAATTTCATGGGTACAGGGTATGGAAACACCAAAAAAGAAACGTGACTGTTATGAAAAAGTCGTGTATGTAATTTTCTGCTGCTCATTTTGTTGCGTGTGTCGAGCAGTTGACAGTAGAGCAATAAGAATAATAATAATAATAGTAATAATAGTAGTACAAACAGATCATTTTTGTTCAACCGAACAATGTGCGCAACTTTCAATGCGTTGGCAAAAGCTTTAAATGACAATGAGCACGAATCGTGTGCTATTGTTTGCCCCTTTACTAATTTTTGTGTATCTGCTGAGACCTAGACTGAAGCTCACTCCGAGTACAGTCATAATAAATAATATTAACAACGACAATAACTATCAGTCTCGCTCTCAGCTCAACCATATAACCTAAAGCCATTGTGTCTGTATTTCATTAGCAGTTTGTCTAGGCCCTAAATTGTGCTCAACGCAGTATAGATCTATATCAGGTTTGCTGCTCTTATCTGTGCTAAACGACTTTCGAAACCCGATATATTTTTATCACATTCTAACTAATATACATATTAAATATATAGCAATGTTTGACTCTATCTTAATCTATGAGTTTTATCTTTTCGCTCTCAGCGTCTTTATTTTATCGCTGAGCAAGCAAATTCCACAATTAGCATAGATAGAGATATACATCTATGGCTTTATCTAATTAAGATGCTTGATAAAGCTTTGAAGATTTATCTTTTATTTACTAGCAGTGGCTAAAAACATAATTTTAAATTAATATAAACAGCTTGAATTTATTATACTAAATTATAACATTGTAAGTCTATATTGAATATCGATATAGCATTCTGTTTCTTATCGATATTGTTGAGTAGGTTAAATACAACCTATCTGGCAACGCTATGTGAGTTTGCTGTCACCATTCAACATTGCGCAACATTATAAATATATATATTTTATAAAATAAACCAACAGTTTATTTATTTCAAACTCTTTTTTTCTATCAACTGGTCGCCACTTTTCAACTGAACTCGATAGCTGATTACCAGTGTTGGTTAATAATCGGTATCAACGCAACGACAACATACCATTACGTTTAAATAATAAAAATAAATCGGCCTTAGCATAATAGCTAAATAACTATAATTATAAGCTACAAGAGCAATTTTAATTAGTAAATTATATGAATTCACTTGCAGTTCAAGAGATTAGGAGTTCAAGTATAGCTTTAAAATGCTACTAAAAATATCGTAAAGCTGTGCTTTAGATGGACGTTTCTAGAACAGTTCAACTACATAAAACTCAATGCTAAACTGTTAATAAGTTAAAATGTATAGCTAAAGATACATAGAAATCTCTGTTAAGCTTTCACTTCAATTATAGTTTTCTGTTAGCGTCTGATCGATGTGCCATTGATCGAATAAGCGCTAACCATGGACTCTAAATTAAGCCGGGTTATTTGATGTTGCAATACCAAAAAAAAAAGCTGAAAAAATATGAAAAAAAATCTACGCCCATGTATGCTTACATATATAGACAAACACCGCCTCTTGACTGCAATCCTGGCATAGGCCCGAAGCGCGTGGGTGTGGGCAGCATTATTCCTCTCCGACTCCAACGCCGAGTCTTACGGAGTCCAAAAGCAGGAAAATGCAGCAATTTATGTTGACTTTTAAAGGCACGGCCGTGAGCATGGGGTTTATGCGTATAGCGGGTCTATCAAAAGTGCTCAAAGTGTATACGACGCTTAATCAATTAACTAACATAATTTCGTGCAAAAGTAATTAACTGCCCCTGTTGAGATAGTCGGACAAATGTTCGCCTGTCAGTAGCGTTTAGTGTCATTCATTTTGCGTCCGAGCGGCGCCCACTTGTTGGGGCAGAACTTGTTTTTGAGCTGCCGCTACGTGTTGCACGTACTATTGATGTACAGTTTTAATTTGTTGCGCTTAATGGGAATTTGTGGGATTTTGTGCGAGGGGGCGGACAGGGAATTTTGTGTTTTGGTTATTTTTTTTGGGCTTTTTTGTCAAGCAAGATTAGAGTTCAGAGAGCGTTGTGCAAATACTTCCGCGATGGGGAATCAAAAATCAATACATAATTCTCTTGACATGCCAATCGCACATTTGTGGCATGCAACAGGCAACTGCCAACTGGCAACAGGCAACTGGCAACAACATGTTTGCCCGACTCATTCAGATAAAAATGCAATGCTCTGGAAGCTGCAAGCTGCGAGCTTGGAAGCTGGTGAACGTTGCCAAGAAACAAAACGACGACAAGCAGCCGGCAACTGGCAGACCAGGCAACAGTTGCAACTGTGTGAGCTGCACCTTAAAAAGTACAGCAAAAAAACACAAAAAAAAAAAAAAGATAAAACCAGTAAGGGCAGCGCAGATCAGTCGGACGGTAGGCTACAGTAGAATGCAGTGTTGCCAACTTCTCACCATATAAAAAGGACAGATGAACCCGAAAAACAGGACAGAAAACGGACAGATTTAAAAAAAAGGACAAAAAAACAGGACAAACTATATAGGGAAATAAGTTGGCTAAAAATTGTTAATTTAGTCAATAAATAGCAACATTTACATAATACAAATATTAATCAAATTAAATCAAGAACGCCAACAAATTTTTTTATTATTATAGACCCCATAAAATATATATTTTCTTGATCAGGGAGACAAGCTGAGTCGATTTAGCTAGAGCAGAGCAGCCATTTTAGCTGCTATCGGTAGATGTAATTATACACTGGTCGGCATGATTATTTTGACGAAAAATGAAATTTTTTCAATGGCGGGTATTTCAGATTCTAAGTGAAAACAGTTGGTTGTTTTAATTTTACTAGATAGATATATTGTAGTTGTTTATAAAAATTACAATTTGACAATTTTCAAAACATTTTTTCTGTTTATTTTATTTTGTTAAACTAAAATATTGCATTTCCAAAGCGACACAAGTATTTTGACCAAAATATTTATATCAAATTTTAATGGGAAATTTTGATTTCTAATGCAATTTATGCCTAAAATTAATCAATTTTATATTCTTCTTTGCATTTAAGCTGTTTTGGAATTAATTTGAAACTCCATCGCCCAAGGATTTGACCAAATCCTTTGAAATCCTGTTCCATGCAGATTTTATCGAATATTTGGTCTAATTCTTTATTCTTGTCGAATCCAAGGATTGGATTCGCTTTATAAGTGCCTTACAATATTAAAAACATTAAAAATTTTTAATTTTGGGTTGAAAAACTTAGTTTTCGAACGACAATTCTACTCAAAAACGCAAGAAAATTGTTATATTGGCTTGCAACACCATGCTTCTATTAAGCCCAATATCAATAAAACCTACACAACCTCGTATATTTGATCATAATTAGTTGAATAATAAGCGTAATATTAAACATAGAATATTTTTATTCGAAATATATACTATTTTCTATTGTATTCAACTGTACTGAAAAGTGTCCTTAAAATCGGTTAAAAAAACAGGAAATATTAACGAAACAATATTGCGGGCTTTGCCTTGCTCACTCTCTATAAGCGCAGCCATAAAACTGGCACATGTAAAAAATCTGTTTGAAGAATTTGGAATATTAATATAAAACTGATCTATGTAGATTTAAATGATATTTTCCATGCGCAATTTATACAAATAAAAAAAGGATGAAAAAAGGATAGATTAAAATAAAAAAGGCATTTTTTCCGGATAGGGGACGTTTTAAAATTTTTGCGGATAGATCGGTTTAAAAAAGGACAGATCTGTCCTGAAAAAGGACAAAATGGCAACACTGGTAGAATGTAACAGATGGCAGCAGGCCCTGAACTTTGTGTTTCAATAGTATACACAAAATTGTAAGTTGTTGTAAAATTGTCTGTTGTATATCTTCGCTGTTTCTTACCCAATAGTAATGCAATTTTTCAACATCGTTGGATAATTCCACAGGCTACGTACGTGATAAATTACTTTCCTTAAATATTACTTAGGAGAACCTATATTCCAAAAATAATGTCTCCACTATTTACATTTTACGAGATCTAAGCGTTCATACGGATAGACGCATTTCTCGGAGGACAGGAGAAGATATTAAAAATCTAAAAGAAAATTGGTATGCTTACAATAAAGGAGAACCTACATTCCAAAAATATTGTCTGTACCTTTGACAGTTTACGAAATCTACTGGTTCATACGGACAGACGGACAAATGGATATATGTAGCTATATCGAATAAGAATATATACTTTATGGGATCTACCACTCCTGCTTCTGGTTGTTACACACATTTCTCACTTACCCTAACTTAGTATACCCTTTTGTACTCTTCTGAAGTACAGGGTCTAATAAACAACAACAACCGCCACAACACTGACAGCGCCCAGTCCCCAGTCCCCAGACCCCAGTGGAGAGGCGAGTTGAAGCTGCTGCAGAAAAAAGTGAAATCTGCTAGAATTGATCTTGGGGAGTCGTCGTCGTGCCTCTAAACTGGTTCTGGAGAGGAAGTAGAGAGCCAGCCAATGCTGAAGCTCAAGCTGAGGCTGCGACTGCGACTGAGGCTCTGGCTGAGCTGACCAGGTTGCGGTTTTGTGCTGCGACCTCTGCAGTTGCCTTTCATTTGCTGTCAGCATCAATTGAAACAGCCGGCAAGCCCGCTCTCTTTCTCTTCCCCTACCCAGATACATACATACATACATATATGTATATATGTACGTATATATATTTGAGCTGTGCTATGTTGTGACTACTGCCCGCTGTGCACCTGTGACTCGACTCACAAATGGAGACTTTGACTCTGACTTTGGCTGTGTCTCATGACTTTGACTCGGCTGATGAGCCGGCCAAATGGGATTTTAAATGATGCCATTCATTTGCTGTGCTGCGTGAATGCAACCGGTAGCCCGAAACCCTTTTCATTCTGCAATTGTTGGCTATTTGCAACTACCAATCTGTCTTTGCGCCAGCGGCGATCATTAACGCCGCCGCAGTTAGCGGCGCTTTGAACAAGCCCTCAGAATTTCTGCCGAAAAAAAAGTGACAACCGAAAACCAACAAAAAATGAACACAAAAAGGTCAGCGCTACTGTCAGCATTTGTACAAGAACAACCAAAAAAAATGTACAAAACAAACATAACTAAATAAATAAATAAAACATAAAACGCGCAAGAGCAGCAGCTAGACGGCTAAATGCTAACCGCTGGTGTAGGAGCGAGAGATGCCGAAAGATTGTCTGTTCTGCCTGGGTCTGAGGCATTCCAAGAAACGCAACAACTTTTTCAGAAGTGCTCGACATGCCGGAAAATAAAAACTACCACAAAAACCAGCAGCAGCAACAAACTGCCCAACTGCCCAGGTACTTGGACTCCAACTACGCTTTTGGCCAGTCAACCAACCTAATAAAAAACGAGCCCAAAACGAAAAAAGGCAATGAATGAAGCCAAGGCACAACCAGATCAAAATTAAGCTGAGGGCAAAGCATCAACTAGCCAGATCTCAGGCAGCTGTTGGCCATTTTAAATACGGTGAGAAAAACTGAACGAAAATAATTCTTGTAATTTTAAGCACTCTCCGGATTTTTTAACATAATTATTTAAAATTACATCGATGCGTTGGATATATTAAATTCAATGTATTAAACTTTTACGTAATACCCAACAAATATTTGAATTAAAATTTAATAATCAATAAAAATTATTTATTTTTGAATAGAAATAATAATTGAAAGTTCTTTAATAATTTAATATTATTTATTAATAATTTTATTTTGTATGGAAGACAAGCATAATTAGAAAACATTTCTTTTATAATTCATCAGAATAATATGACATTTATTTAAATAAATTTATTCTAATAAAATAATAAAAAAATTTCTATGTTCAAAGTTACATATTCTTTATACATATATAAAGAGAAAATTTTAATAATTTCTTTAAGCTTATATTTTCTATAATAAGAGGAATTCCCAACTGTATTCTCTACAAATTATAAAATTATTAATTCTTTAATCACGCAAACCGCTACAAATCATTAACTCTAACTCGGGGCATAATTTCTTTGCATTTATGCAACTTACATCAACTGATGATTATTTATTTACCTTTAGCCTCTAGCCTCTAGCAGCTATTTCCTGTCTGAAACCGGAAGCGACGAGTTGAACTCAGCACTTGGTAAACTTTGACAAATTTCGTTGACATCAAGTGGAGAGATTATTGAAAGACAAGCAGAAAGAACAGAAATTATCTAAGAAACTAGAAAAATCTGCTATAATTTTGGTGAACATTTTCAGCATCCAATTGTGCAAAGAATCTTCAGCTTAATGAGCAACTTTCTGCAGACGAAACTCTCATTATATAGCGTCTAGTTGTTGGTTCATTATCCCTGGTTATTTCTTGCTTGGCTTTTTTTTGCAGTACTTTAGTTGTTACGTGTAATTCAGCTCATTGTCGGTGGCAAGTTAACATTCTTAAGTAGCGATCGTGCACGAACAGAAACTGCACTCAAAACTCAGCTGACGTGTGCAAGTGTTGTCTGCTGATAAAAGGAACATCGAGTGCGGGTTTTGTGCGGATCGGAGCTGAAGATGAGCTCTGGAACAAGTTGGCAGGCTTTCAACTATTGCGGCTTGCTGCTTGACCCGCTGGCAATTATCACAAGCTCAACTGGTGGCAGATTCACACGACTTTGAGCGTGGCTTTAAGTGCAGTCGACTTTGACTGCAATTAGACATGGGCAACTGCCACCAACGGAGTGGCAAAACTTGGCCCGAACCGTGGTGCTCTGGGGTCAACAGACCGCAGTGTTAGCTGATGGATTGTCTTGAGGCTTGAGCTGCTCTCTCCCTGTCGCTTGGCTGTCTCTCCTGTTTGTCTCTCTTGCGACTCTCACCGGTGGTGGGCACATCACTTTGGGGCTCAAAACACAAATCACGCACTTTTATTTGCTACAGCCAGAGTCTAGAGAACTAAAGCCATAGTCAGAGCCAAAGCCAGAGCGGATTGGAGCGGATGAAGCGGCCTTTTAAGGCTGCCTGGCATGAGTTTGCAAATTGTTGTAGTTGCAGTTTCCTGCTGCAACTTTATGGCTCTGGCAACAGCAGCAATTGTGGCTCTGGCGATAGCTCTGGGTCATTTTAGGAGCGTTCGAGTCAAGGCAAATGCTCTTGCAACCTGAAACCTGTGCAGTAGGAGGTGTCCCAAACAGCAATGAGATTTTGTTTTTTTTTTTTTTTGCCTCTTGTTCTGGCAACAACAAAAAAATAAAATAAAAACCAGTTACCAGACTGCAGCAACTGCTCCTGTGGCATGCTGTAATTGATATTGCAATTGTATGCGTAGGCCTCTATATACATATACATATATATAGATATATACATATATAGTGTGTGTGTAGACTGAGCTGAGGTTCGAGTTTCAAGCTCACACGTGTTGCTAATGAGACATAACTCAACAACAACACGATACATCAAAAAAAGACAAAATCACACAGCGACTCACGTCGAGTTTCACTGATAACCTAATAAAGTCATAGCAATTAAGCCCAAAAGAACCTCTGACTACTACACAGCAACAACAATCGGCTTGACAACAACAACAATATTAACAACAACGTCAAAAACAACAACAACTTCGAGTACAACTTGTTTGCCAAATCCAAAAAGTTGCCTAAAAAAAATGATGTCACTTGCCGCTGTTTAACTTGGCTCGCAATTATTATAGCCAACAACTGTCGAACAGCCTTTTATTATAACAATTTTTCTTTTTCTCTTTTTGTATTTTCAGTATTATTATTTTTGTCTTCATCTTCATCTTTTCCCTTCTACAGCTTAGGCTTTTGTCTGTAATATCTGGCTGGCATTTTTTTCTTGCCTTTTGTGTGGGCTAGGAAATAATTTATAATTTTTGAAAAATCATTATTTTAATCGTTTATTGACTTGTTTAAAGCACCGCTAAATATGTATTCCGTCGCTGGATCCCTTTTTCTTTTATTACAAATTATGTGTAATGATGGAGCAGAAAGTCTATGAAAAGAAAGGTTCCCAAATTTTCATCTGTCGATTTTCCTGCTTCGCTTTTTTTTTGGGGGGAATTTGTAATTAGTGCCTTCAGCTTGAGGCTAACTTTAAAAAAATTCAGCTTAGCTAAAATTAGCTTTGTTTAAAGTAGCTTTAAGCTATGCTTTACGCAGTTAAGCTTAGATAAATTTAATGGGAATAGCTTTAAGCTGTGCTTAAATCAGACGTTAAGCTTTAAATACTTTTATTGAGAGCGTAGCTTGAAGCGGGAGCTTAGTTGTAAATAATATTTATATGAATCCTTTGCTTTAATTACTTTTCAATATTTGGCCTGAGCTTAAATAATTTTACTCTATACTAGATATAAAATATGTATTTTATAAAACAAATTTAGGAAAAAAGTTTTTTATATATTCTAATTTATTATAGCAATTTTTAAACTGACAATAATCAGTGTTTCCAGAAATAGATACAATTGAAATATATAAAATATTTAAAAACCAGCTTTATATTATATAAACAAAAAATAAACTAAAATGAAAACACATAAATAAATAAATAAATTATAAAATATATCAATATATAATAATCAAAATAATTATACGTTTTTGAATAGATTTATAATTTTGTGAAAATATAAAAAAAAAAAAATAGATTTATAATGAGCATAAAAAAGGAATAATAAGAAACCTGATTAAATGACAGCACTGTAAATAATTTAACACTCAATATAAAAAATTATAATCCTATTACTTTTTAAATAAATCTTTCTGTATGATTAATAAATAATTTTTTTAATGTATTTATAAATTAATATTTACTTTGTAGCCAAGACAATTTTATGACTCAAACTATAATTCCAAAAATATATTTATGAAATGTTTTAGATTTCAAAACTTAAAAGTAATTGCTGTTTGAAGCATTCTAAATCAATCAGAACTTGGAATATACCTGCTCCTCTTAAAGTTGGAACTTTCAAATATTGTTAATTACCATTTGAACCTTAGACTGATCTCTTAGGTCTAGGCATAATTTCGAAAAGCAAAAGATCTATTAGCGTTGTGTGATTAATGATGCAAAGCAAAATGGTAATAAAAGTTCGAAATACATGCAAAAGGAAACAAATAATAATGCCATAATATAGCAATATATGTATATATATATATATGTATATATTGAACTCACCTGCCCCTTAGAGGCCAAGGACAAAGCAGCAGCAGCATCATCATCATCGTCGGTTTTTGTTGTTTTAGTTGTGATTTTTTTATTGGGGGCTCTAACATTTTTTTGTATTTTCGTTTTTTTCCGTTTTTTCGTTTTTTGTGAACGTCTGATGTCTGGGGATCTCTGACGTTTATGAGGCATTATGTCTGTGCGCATGTGTATAAAAATGTATTTGCTTTGCTCTCCTCAATTTGATGGCTTAGACCTTTCAACCTGTGCTCAAGCTCTCGTCTCTCGGCCACAATTCCATTCCGTTCTCTGATTCCCTGTCGCCAGCTGCATTGGCTACGGTCCCTCCACGCTAATTTGCTGGGTGTCTGAGTGCCTCCGATTTCATTTCGTTGTGGAACAAAAAAAATTTGCGACTGCTTACTAATAGAACGTTTTGTGTTGTGTTAATGAATTCGAGAGTTTTATTGACACTGCGTTGTTTCATTTGTTTTTTTTTTTTGCTTTTCTTGTTTATTCTTTTTGTGCCCGTTGACGTTGCTCATTTTGTATTTGTTACAGTTTTTTTTTGTGCGAGTTGTTATAAGTTTTAGTTTGTTTTTTTTTTGTTGTTGTTGTTTTTGCGCCACGTTACTGTGCATATGTCTATTTCTATGTTCTAGTGAATTATCAGTTTATCTAACACTTGGGCTCTCGGCTGTTGGGCTGTTGCTGGGGCCCGAACTGCGCGCGCCGCTCGCTGACGGTGCACTGATCGGATCGTCACAAACGTGGCCAACACGACAGGTAAACCGAAAGCAACGTACACACAAAAAACGCGCCACCAACAAGCCGCTAAAACTGAACTCGGCCTGAACTCAACTCAACTCAACGCAACTGAACTCAACTCGAGTTGAACTGAACCCAACCGAGCTGAGTCATTGAGCCAACTGAGCGCTACGAGTCGGCTCTCTGCCGACATCGGCTATCAAGAATGGAAGTTTGGATGTACCAGAAGCTACAACGCGACTCGCTCGCTTGCGTTCCAATTTGCGACTTGTCTGGGTTCGGGCATGGCACGGGGTTTTTGTAACCTCTGCTGCTGCTGCTGCTGCTGCCGCTGCTGCTGCTGCTGCTGCTGCTGCTCGTACTCTCCAAAACCGAGTGCAGACTGGTTGTCTCGCTCGCACATGGCGCGCTCAGTGAAGCGTATTAGCACAGGTGTAATTACCTGTTCGCTGGAAAACAGTTTGTTATCTCGCTCGCACATGCGCTCTCGCTCTCGCGTTCTCTCTCTCTCGGAGAGAGCCATGCTTAATGATCATTAGCTCGCGCTGCGCGCTCTGTTTCTGACTCTTGGCCAAATTGTCGCCAAGTCAGCCCCTCTCTCTCTATCTCCCCCATCTCTCTCTCTCCCTCTCTACCTCTCTTAGCTAAGCAGCTATTGCTTCCGACTTTTCGCCAGAATTTTAAAAGTTTTGTCAGCTTGTAGCCTGGACCTGCGTCTTGACCCCTGGCCATCTGAACTCTTCACTTCCGCTAGCCGAAGCCAATGGCCCCACAGCGCCTCTAATTGTGTTCCTTTATTATCAATGCAAGCGTCAAGCGTTTAAAGCAATCTTCTTTAAGAGCTCCCTTATTATCGGCAAAACGCACCGGAACCCACTAAGTACACTCAGAAAAATGAAAAATGCATCTTTTTTGCAAAAAAATAACTGCCAAATTATATATAGGTACAAATCTGCATAGAATCGGATTAATTTAGGCAAAACAGAAACAAAATCGGGGCCAATATTATTGTAATCTCATCCAGTTAGGATGGAGCCGATTAGACGGACACGTCCGACCTATATTTTAAATATGATTTAGATATAATTTAAAACAAAGTTATTATACCTTTTTTTACTCATTCCATTGTTAGAGCGCATACAAAATTATAAAACAGAAGGCAATTCGCACTAAATCTAAATAATAAACATATCCAAAACGATCTTAGAAAGAAGAATTTACAATAAAGAATTTATGTCGATTAAGCCATAAAGATTCCAAAAATATGAAAAATTTCGTAATATTTCTAAACATATCTAAAACGGTCTTAAAAAGACGAATTTTGGCTACAGAATTTCTTTGATGGTGGACGCAGAGTTTTCTAGAACCTTTGACACCGGAAATGGATAATTCAAGTACAGAAAGTCTTGATTTTTGTTTCAGTGCACAATCTGCATAGTTTAATAAGTTATGCAAAGGCATCCCAATTGCAATCGGATGTCAGGCCACGCGTCAACAGGCAGGCACCCAAGGCTCTAATTGTTCATTATACTCTGCCCGATCATCGCATAATGGCAATGATCATCCTGGGCCAGAAGGAATCAAGATGTCGAGTTGTGGAGTTGTGGAGATGTGGAGTACCTCCATCTCAATGACCGCTACTTCCGTTCGACAGCTGCATTGATGTGGAAATTTTCGCGCTACTGTTACTTAGATTGTTTTGCCGGCTCTATGGGTGCACTATGCTTTGATTTCGTTGGAAAAATCATTTGCCGTTTCTTTTTGCTTTTCCTATAATTTCTTTTTTATATTTTTCTTAGCTTTTGCCAACGTCTGCTTAACGGAAGCAACCGTTAGACGATCTGTTCCCGGTGACCGGTGACTAAATGCAATTAGTTGCAGCAACAAACAGCAGCTGTTACCGCTGTGGCTGCTGTTGCTGCTGCTGCTGCTGTTGCAGCAACAGTTGCAGATTTTTCCATCTCTCGGCTTTCCATTTGACTAAGCACCAACAGCCACTGCTGGGGAGCTGTAAACGATCCAGCCTAAATATTTAACTTCTTCCATAACTCGCAAAAAGCATAAATCGCCTAATCGAATTTCGATTATTTTCCACATTATATTCCGTTTGATTTATTATCGGCACACTCCCAATGCTTTATCAAAAGCTCAGCATAATTGATTTATGACAAATAATGTAATTTTTCTAAGCTAAAATTACGTAGTATTTGCAATCTTCTGCATTATTAGGCTTTTGACACCACAATTTCGGGATTTAAGTATGAAAGCTATTTAATTTTTTCCAGTGCATATCTTCTTTGACATGAATTTGTTTTGATAGAAGAGACTATTCAACCGCGACCGAAAATAAGAATTCTAATCCAGCATATACTTATATGTATATACTAATTCATTAATGTTTTATCCACCATTAAAATTTTATAATACCAATGAAAATGTAGCATTTAATACTAAAAGGTATACACTATTCAATAGAAATTATCGCCTTTTCATATCAAATCCATTTACTTAAAAATGTATTGCATGCTAGGGTGAAATTTCATATACCAGAACTGAGCGATTATATAGTAAGCTCATAGCTATACATATATCTAATTGTAATTTTAATAATAATAATTATAATGCTTACTAATCTATTGTTTTTGTCAGGAAGCATGAGTGAATTTGAATTTAACTAGCACTTTTCGAGTGAAACAGTTTGCCATCATAGTTAGAATAAATGTATAGTATATTGTAGGTATACGAGTATAATATAGTATAATATAATACTCGGTTTCTACACATGATGTACCTATACGATGTACAGGCGTTTTTATACTTAATTTTACTTTATTTTTATTTTTCACATTGTCATCGAAGCATGACGGCGCGTTGCTATTGTGCATGTATTTGTATATGTGTGTGTTTGTCTGTATGTGTATTTGTGTGTGTGTGTGTGATGTACCTGTGCTCAGAGCCGGTGTCAGTCTAACCCCCGTTTTGATGATCTAAGTGTAGAACATGCGATAATGTTTATGACTTTGGCTGGTACGCTTTATAGGGGTGCGCTATCAGCGCCTGCATGGCAGACTCTAGCATATCCCAAAAAAAGAAAAACGCAAAAAACTACAGTATAAAACCAGTAAAGAATTGGCCGATCAGTCGGATACTTCCGACTATAGAATACACTGCACTCTGTTCTGCAACAATCGACAAGGCGCTGATTCTTATTATTTTCTCGTAACGCCCAATTTGGGGGCGCGTCTTAAGAGAACGATATTTAAAACATTCAATATTGTTTCTTTAATAACTTTGGTATGTATCAACCGTTTTTATCGTGCTTTTCAGAAGCGATAAGTACAATGCCAGAGAAAACATATGCCAAATATCAGCCTTCTACGTTTTAAATTGCGCAAGTTATAGCGTTTTAATTGGTTTGTGGGCGAAGTGGGCATGGCAGGAAATATTTAAAATAAGATTTAACTGTGTATTGTATATAACTACTTATATTTCGAATTTTACTGATAAAGCTCTTATATTTGATGGGGTCAATTTTTGTATTCAAACCCTGCTCGACTTTCTGATCAAGAATACCTTTACAACTTGGGATCTACGTCGCCCCCTTCTGCTTTAACCTACCCTTTCATAAAGTTATTATACCCTTCGTCTAGTTGGCTTAAGGGTATACAATTAAAACTAAATGCATTGAATATACCTGGTAGGCGCACAGTAGCCGGATCTATAGAGTGTTAGGGTGCGTTGGCCACTGTGGGATAATTAATTATGCCGCGGGTGCTGCTGGTGACATTTTGCAGCCTGTCTTGATAAGGAAATGACGCAGCAACAAACACTACAACATGATCTATACAAAATAGTCGATGTATGCTTTATTAAAGACGTATCCAAAAAAGAACTAGATATCTTTACCTATGTTTGCATTGAACCCAAAGAAAAGAACCCCAAACTGCGGAAGTTGTGCGCTTAATGCAAAAGTATTCGTTTCGTATTTTTATTTTTTTATTTATTTTGTCTGTTCAGCGTTTTGTGCTTCAATTTCGTATACAGACACATGATATAAATATATATATATTTATATAGACACCGTCTGCTCTATATGATGGCTTCAACTTTATAAAGCAATGAGTCAGTTTGGAGCTCTCTTCTCCCCCTGGCAACTCCAGCGTTTTATTTCAACAAATTGTGCAATTTGTGTTGTTGTCTTCGTTGCATTAGTCGCAATTATTGGCCAAAACAATTGGCAAATTGCATTTTGGGAAAGCAGCGACTATTTCGGGTGAAAGTTGCAACATGTGGAGCAACAGCTGCTCGATGTCAGCGTCCTGAAGCTTTAGCTTTTTAGCTGTTCTTAGCGCAATAAAAAACATCAACAACATCAACAACAACAAACTCAGCTAAACGAGCTTTCACCAAAACAGGAAAAATCATTTTCAGAACTTCCCGCAACTAAACCCTAACGGATATGCCAAGTCAAAACACAACAGACAGGCCCAAATGTGAGCGGGGCGGTAGGGTCAAAAGCAATTGACCGCCCAGCATGGGCCAAAAGAGCCTAAATTTAATGTGTAGTTAGCACGGCAACAACAGTAGCTACCAAAAGCTACCAAACAGAACACGACAGAACTGAACAGAACAGAACTGAACAGAAACAAGCTGGCATTTTGTACCCCAAAAGCCTTAAAAAAGAAAGACGTGTACTAGAAACAATAATAATAATAATAATAATAATACTCATAATAATAATCCACATGTATGACCATTTTGACTTTTAAGTGAAGTCATCAAAACTAAATTCTGTGAAACTTTTGTCGCTGTCCCAACATAAAAGCCAGCATATAAAATATATACTTATATTTGTGAAAAAACACAAAGCAAATGCAGTAGAAAATGTGTTTTCCTTAAGTTACCCTGTAAATTATCTAGTTTTATGTCGGTTTTTTGAGAATAATAATATCAATTAAATAATTATGGAATTAATTGATTGATTGAATTATGAATAATAAAATTATTTGATGAATTATTATTTTGAATTCTATATAAAAAATTAATTTTTAAACTCACTCGTTTTACTTAAGCATATTATTTAATTTATGCGTTTTTATTTTAACCACGGATAGGTCAACAAAATAACTAAAAAATATAAATTATATGAAAATAACATACAAATAATATAAGCATTTATTTAAGAAAATAAAAGCGATGTATACAGAAATTTTAAATATTTAAAAATCAAATGAAGATCATTTAAACAAAATCACAAAAGTTAATTTTTGAAAATTCATAAATTATTTAGAATATTCATTTTTAAATAAAAGAAATTCATAAAAGTTAACACAGATCTCAATACTTTTGACAATGTTCCTCAAAATAGTAAATATTTTAACTATTCAAATTTTGCTTTCAATTTTTTTGTTTCAATTTCGATCAATATTTATGTATTATTTTTTATATGCGAAATTTAATATGATTAGGTTGCCCTTAACACTATGAACCCGGAGATCCCAAGTTTTATTCTAATATTTAATTAATAATTTCCACTTTTTTTATCAGCACTTTGTGCCGATTTTATGCTATAAAACTAACATTTATACCCACTTCCATCTAATGCAGGGTATTACCAAAAAGCCGAAATAAAAACTAAGAATACAGAAAGAGGATTTCTTAATTACTAGGGGCAGCAGAGGCAAAAATAAAAAATAAAGCGCGCTGCGTTTAGGGTCGGCTTCTTGTATTGGCCTCATCATAATTACAGGGCAGTTCTTGCTCCATAAGCCGGGGCCAATGTGATATGTCGCGCTCTATTGCCAGAGCGCTCTAAGACTGTCTCCGAGCGGGGTTTTTGGTCTATGTGCCTCATTCCTGTTATGAGCCGACAATTATTTTACGAGCTAACTGAAAATGCTGAACAACAACAACAACTTACGACAATTCAGTAAGTCCAAAATGGGTTCCAGCCTTCTATACGATTCTTGCTTGATTATTTCAGAGCTCAGTTCAGTTGCTGTTTGTTTTGTTTTTGTTATTTTTATGTCAATTTCTAGTTATGCGGCTAACGTTACGCCCGGCTGCCTCGACAGATCTGCGATAGCGAAATAATTTTTGTTTAAATGCTGCACATGTGCGGCAACAACAACAACAGCAACAACAACCACTATAATGTCACCCAGAACAACAATTTTATTTTGTGTTTTTTGGGAAAAGCGTTTAATTTTTATTGCCAGGAGAAATTGTTACGATTTTCCACACATTTAGCCCTTGGGCGTACAGTTTTGCAGGCAACTGCAGCAAAAAACTTTTCATGCCACATAACGAAACCCAACGGAGCAGAAAAAGCAAGGAAAACACAGCAACAGGTCCAACTTGCAACATCTATATGACGACATCGGCCATCCCCCCAAGGTTCCAACAAAAAAGAGATCTTTAGGTGCTGGGCGAACCCTATTGCTGATACGCTCTCCACTGGGGCCATGATAATAACTCAGACTCTTATCTCTCCAACATGCAATATGGCCTGAACGCCTGGCTGCCTGGCCAACTCACTGCAAACATATTTTCCGCTGTTGCAAATGGAAAATTGCTGGAAAATTATGTGCTAAACACGCAGCCAGCTAGCGTTTGGCGTTTGGTACAGTTACAACAAAAGGCAGCCACAGCACATTCTCCACTAATAGTTGCATCGCACTGTGCAACAGGGGTTTCAAATTTGAAGGAAATCCTTTAGATGCGCTTGTAATTGTGCAATAAATTTATAAATTTATTATTATATTATTTTATATTTAAGTAAAAGTAACAAAAAATAGCTTGAATAATAAATTACAATGGAGTTTTAAACAATAATTATACAAAATTGTATATTAAAATAAAAATATTAAAATAATTGAAGTTTTAAGGGTAATATAAATTTAAAATAAATTATAAATATTTTGATCAATCATAATTTATTTTTTTATTACATTTACTTCGATAAAAGTTGTGATTCGTCTATTTAATATCAGCTACAGATATAGGGCTACAAAGTCTTGAGCTACAACTTAAATACAAAATGTATTTAATAAAATTAAAAAATATAAGTTATAAATAAATTATTAGTCTTATTTTAAAAAGATATCACTGGCTATAAATATATATTAATCTCTTTATTTTATGTCAACTACGACCAAGAACACAAATAAAGATTAGGTATACAAAATATTAAAAAATTATTTTAAAATATTATATTTTAAAAATCGGTATACAATTGGTTACAAAATTTACCCAGTTTAATGATTCATCTATTATATTTTTATTAAATTAAAACCCACTTAAGAAATAGTAATAATAGAAAAAGCAAATACTAGCACTATAAATAAATATAAAAATAATTTTATTGCTCTGTGTAAAATTACATTTCACTTTAAATTTGCAACGTAAATATTTGCCTTGAATTTCCAATAATTTTCTGCAGTGCAGTGTCTAATCCTTACGCTAGATGGCGCCACGCGAGCATTTTCAATTAAAATGCAATAACAACTCTATCATTGTCCAATAAGCCAATATCAATAAACGTCATCGATTTGCCAGGTGGCCGCTGCTGCCTTTGCAGCTACTGAAAGATACAGGAGATGACGTGAGATATGAGAACGCTCTAAAAACAATAAAAAACAATAAAAAGCTGAAATCAATTTTCCAGCCAAGTGCAACAGTTGCAACAACAGTGGCAATGATGCGTAAACGTGTTGAGGCTCAAGTTGTTGTTGTTGTTGTTTCTGTTGTTGTTCGATTGTTGTTGGATTGTTGTTGGATCGTTGTCTGTGCAGGCCTTAACACCTTAAATGGCGAGCCACTTCACTGACAAGCCCGAGTAACTCGAGAGCCTGTGATTATCTGGGCGCGGAGAGAAGAAGCCAGAAATATTTATGTACTGATGGCTGAAAATGCAATCATTGATGAGGATGCGGCAGCTTCTGCTTCTTCTACTTCTTCTGCTGTGTGAATGAAGGCATCTTGCAACCTGCATCTTGCGATCTTATCTCTATACCCCAGCTATGGCCACTGGGTATTGATATTGACGTAGCCCCGGCAGTGGCATAGGCCACGCCATTTTGCCACAAAATGCTGATGGCTGATGGTTGATGGTTGATGGTTGATGGTTAACTTATTGCGTAGCAGGAAGCACGCTTTGTAGCTGCAAAAGTATCTTATGAAAATTCATGAAAAACAACAGAAAGCAGCACAATTCTTTGAGGGGTCTTGAGCATTATTATTATTATTATTATGATCAGCGTTGTTTTTGTTGCTTTATAGAGCCTGCACTTTGAAAAGGTACAAAAGGGTCTATTAATTCAGTGCAATTGAAAAACGAGCTTAGATTCCAAAAGAAGGCGTGGTAGATCCCACAATGTATATATATTCTGCATCAGGATGATGAAGTGAGTCAATAATGACATGTCCATCCGTCCGTCTGTCTGTTGTCAGTTTGAACACCTAGATCTCATAAACTCTAAGAGCTAGAGACTCCATTTTTGGTATGTAGGTTCTTTAATGCTGCACGCTGATCGAGTTTGTTTTAGATTTCCGATAACACCCATCTTCCCACTCAAATCACATAGAATCTCAGCAGCCTTTTATATCCCGCAAACTCTAAATACCACACAGCTACAATATTAAGACTACAGAATTGTAATTTGGCATGTAAATAGCTTTTTATATTCTTCATCGATGTTGCAAATTTCATTACGATAGAATAAGCAACAGCAAAGATATGCAACAGACAATTTCTTATTTAAATGTAAATGATTGAAACTCAAGGTAAACGGTTTCCTACTGTCGGTTACGTTCGACTGTAAGCTTCCGCCTGGTTTTTTGTTGCTGGGCAACAGGTGTAATAATTGAAACCGCTGCATGGAAAACGCTAATCACGCTCTGGCGGTGCGCGCGCCTGTCAAGCAAATTATGCGCCAGGCGGCATGAAAAATACCATCTTTTCCACGTTCTTTTTCCAGATACTAAATTCTGGTTGCGGTTACGCTCTTCTGCCTGGGCATTAACTCAGCCAGCAGCTGTAAAATTACAGCAATGTGGCAGCAACTCATAGCGTGTGCCCCTCTTTTGATAGCACAAATATAACTCATACGCAGCATTGTACGCCAAAGGCAGCCGAGTGTCCTCCTGCTTGTTGACTTTCTCACGCTCCACTCCTGAACCTGAAGCTGAACCTGTAACTAAACCTGAACCAGAAGCTGCCTTAATTAACGGCCAGCCAAGCGTTGCGGTTTGTCGCACCTGTTTGCAGACGGAGTTTTTGTTTTTATAATATTTTTGGTGGTTGCATCCACGACTTACGCATTTCAAATGAAGCAAACGAAAATTTACATATCAATCGCTTACGAGCAACAGAAAACTACGCCTCATGCTGATAATTATCTTTTTAGCAACTGTGAGTACCCGTATGAGTACCCCTATAACTATTCGCTCATTATGAATGTGAGGTTTGTAATTGAATTGAGGAGCAGCCGGCCAGAGGTCACAGACGCTGCGCAAACACATTGCAGCTTCGGCTAGGAACTTATCAAAACGAGTACACTGCTCAACAAAACTGAGTACGAGAGAGGGTTGCTTGAAAAATGACGCTGAAAAACACAAAAATGCTTAACAAATGGTTTTAATTGTGGCTGCCGAGGCATGTCTTCAAGAAAGGGGCAGAAACTGTCTGCTCATCTTAAGACTTGTTTAAACTAGCTATAGGTTTATACACACACAATTAAGATACAGAGTGGCATTTTGGATATATGACACAAATGAAATAGAGGCTAAAATACCTGCATATATTTGCATATAAGAAATGTCTCGAATGATATACTCTCTCTTGGTAATACAGCAGCATTTTATGCCCATTATATAGTATAACAAAATTCCAGCATTTTTTAGGTAAAAATTATCTTAGAACAAATATATTTCTCTAATTTGGTAGAATTTTGAAGTAAAACAAATGTGAACGTTTCAGCAGCGTACTAGGCCTAATTCCTAATCCGATAAATCTATCGATAGTATAGTGTTTAATAAAATTCAAAAACTTCTCTTTGAAATACACAAATTTGACTTAAATAAATAATTATAATCAGATCTCTATAACCATTTAGTACTAAATAATTCAGATTTCATTTTTAAGTTAAAGATCGATCAAAAAATCGATAAATCTATCGATTATGCAGAGCGCAACAAAGTTCACAAAATGAACTAATTTACTGTAAATTCTATCTAATTTAAATACAAATGTTTTGCTTAATAAATAATTATAATCAAGTTTAGATAAACTTGGAATATGCAATTTGAGCATGTTAGCTGGCAGATATGTAGATTGTGCTTGCAACATTTTAAAGAACCTGTTGCATGATGTAATTTACGCGAACATGCAACGCGTGAGATCTGGCCGAGGCATGAGGCATGGGGCAGAGCCACCTGTGTGCACAAAAATAATGCAAATTATCGGCTAGAATTGCATGGAATGAATGGTCAGGTGCATGAGCAGATAGGCAGATGGGCAGATGCAGATAGCGAAACTCAACATTCATAATTGAGTTGCAAATGCAGTCGGACTACCGACTGGTAGTGTCAGTACTAGACGATGGTGTCGATGGCTCTAGGCCCTCTCGTCTAGGCCAACTCTCCTTTTTGCCGCTGCCTGTTACTATTGGTTCGAGCTTGGTTCCCAGGCTACTGCTGGCGTCTAATGCCATTTAAAAGAAACAGAAACAGAAAACGAAAATTTAAATACGCCCTTTCACAGATAATCATCATAATTATCTTGCAACAATAAATAAAATACGAGTAGTATATCTAAGCAAATTACAACAATTAGGTAAAGTTGTTTCGACTTCCAAAGCAGTTAGACAACACCCAAAAAACAAAAAAAAACTGGCCAGAGGGAAAGCACACGATTGCCACAAGTATACAACTTTACAAAAATATATTTATACAACATTTATATACATACGTACATTCATATTGTGTGTATGTATAGCTGAATGAATTGTATATGTTACATTGTATTGTACATTGTACTATCTACTACATAATAAACATAATTTTCACACGCGTTTCATTTTCGGGGCGCACACACACAAATTAGGCAGAAAAACACTCCGCAGAGACCAGAGACTGAAAAACGCGAGCAAATGCTCGAGCTTGATAGTTGACACGAGGGCTGTTCAAGCAGTAACTGTGCGGCATTAGAAGTTGTATCTAATAGAATATTTTGTGTCCTTTTAGATGACGCTCATTTGGCGTTTCTACGGCCACAAAATGTGTGTCATATCATACAAATAATAATATTCGATCTTTATTGGATGAATTAGTTTGTCATTTCGATGATGCCGCACATTAAGAGTCCAAGAAATAGGCTATAATATCCTCTATTCACTTATTTATTCAATCAGCTGAGTTTTAATATTATTAAGCAATATATAAATAAAATTTATTATCAAGCAATTTTAGTGAAAATATTATTTTATTTTTAGATAAATATATCCTTTATTATTTTTAGTCAAAGTTGCAAGATGGGGGAACCTATAGCAGCCAAAATTGAGAATATCATAGATAAGTGTCAACCATATGCAGATCTATTTACAATTGTGGATGCCATGCTACAATCAATATTTATTTGTGCTATCTAAAATATACACTCTTTACCATTATAGATTTAAGATCTGTTAATAATCACAGAAGTTATTAATGAAACAAAATTGCGTAGTTTAATAAATTGATAATAAACATTGTTGCAGCACTTTGTATGATTTTAAAAAATTAAGGTGCACGGTATTCTACTCTCGGTATCAATCGACTGTAGCCTTTCCGAATTTTATTAAAATAAAATTTTTATTTTTCAAAATGTTTTATTTGGTTAATTTAATGCCAACTAGAAATCGAATACAAAATAAATATAAAATCTAATAACGGATTTTGTAACAAATTTTTAATAAATTAAAAATATATATTTTGACCTTTAGTTTAATTATTTTACTATTTATTATTTTGTGTTTTAATATTTTCTTTTAACTGTACATTAAATAAATATACTAACTACACTGTAAAAAAAAATATTAAACCAATTTTTCAAATGACCCGCGCTATCTATTATAATAGTTGTTATAACCATTGTTGAAATTATTGTTAGAGTGTTGTTATTGTTACAGATGTTGTTGTTATTGTTGTTGTTGTTGGTGGTGGTGTTGCGTGGTGCGTGGTGCGGTGCGACGACGACAACGACTAAGCCCATGCCCAATGCCTCAAAAGCGGAAACTCATTGGCAACGCTTCGTTGCGTAAATTTCTCGACGCGACTTTTCGGGCAACAGGTTGAAAACAGAAACAACAACAAAAACACACTGCAAAAAAAAAACAGAAAATCTGACGCCAAAACCGCCAGCAAAATGGCCGACAACTATGGCAATGGCAACAACAACAAAGAGGCAAAAATAAAGCAAGCAAAAATGTTTTAATATTTCAGTTACGCTTCGGTGAGCGACGACATCGCGATAGGCAGGCAGTCAGGCTCTCCATAGACTTCTTGAAAATAGCAAAAAAAAAGAAATCACAAAAAAAAACTAACATGAGCAATCCGAATTAGCCAGAACGGGACAACTGGTGCGGAATAGAGAGAGACAGCGCTAATGGGGAGGGAAGTAAAGCCGCAAAACAAAGGGTAAATCACGGGGTCTTCGTAGATCCACAAAAGCTGATTCGGATCTCGTGCCAAGCAACCACAAAAGACGAGCAGAAGACAAGCCAAGAGGAGATGATGATAACGATGACTGTACCTCTATATAGACCCGAAACACCTGAGCATTTCTTTATGGATCTTGAGCAGAAAACCTATCGCGGCGTAACGTCATTAAAATTAGTTTTTTTTATTTTCCAGATAGCTCGAGTTAAGATGTAAGGGTTCCCGGTTATATTCCGAAATTACGTCTCTCTCTCTCTCCATTCCCGACTCTGCACGCAAGCGACGGCAAGTCACGGGTCCATATCGGTTATAGTAGTTGGTCGGACAGCTTCGGAAGTCTATGCGATATTACTCCTATAGCTATTACTATAGCCGTAGCTGTTCTATTGGTTACGCTTCGCTGTCGGGGTAATAAGAATGAGAATAAGTATGAGAACGAGAACGAGAATGGTAATGGTAATGGTAATGGTAATGACGATGGTTGATGTCGAATTTGATTTCGAATAGACATAGGCCTCTATGGTTTCTACGCCTGGGTAATACTCGCGCTATAATCAAAAAGCTTCACTGTTGTTCCATGTGGAGATTCTCACGTAATTAGTGCCAACAGCAACAACAACAACAACAACAATGCTCTGCCACACATATAATTAGCCCCAGCTGCGAAGAAAAGACGCTTGAGACTCCAGAATTATGCATAGTACAATAAAAAAATGGAGCACACATATAGAGAGATGAAGGAAAAAAATTGTTATAGAATAAAATATACAATATATATATATATAAATATATATACAATACATACGCAGGTGCTGAGGGCCCGGGCCACCCCAGAGCTGAAAACCTACTGAGATGAACCAGCTGCGATTGTGAGTTAACCGTTTAATGACTTTTCTTTTGCCGAGCTGATGCCATTAGAAGATTTCCCACATAATTGTCTCCTCTCCATTCATCTATCTCCCGCTCTGTATGCAGCGCACACTCTCTTTGTCTCACTTTAGCCACGCCTAATGTTTGCCTTAATTATCTTTCGCTCCAATTGTCCCAACTGTTCGACAAGTGCGAAACCCAAAGAAATTCTCGAGCTTTGTAATATTGTAAAATAAAGAAATCAAAAATTAATCAATTTTCTTTATCATTAATGAATCAAGTGATCATCATGACAAAAGAAAAATCCGAAAATCAGAGATACCTCTGATATATCAAAATTACAGGGTATAAAAAGCAATGCATCGGGATTTGTCTTACCTTTATTTCGCAAAACTATTTATAAATAAATGAAGTACTATTAAATGCTTAAATTTATAAAACTATATAATATATCTTTACGAATAATCTCGTATTATTTCCAGTAGTATTAGTAAATCTGCTCTCCACTAAAAGCAGAAAAGAACCAACCCACACGTATTAATCGCAATCAGCAATTCTCTCAATAAAGCTGATAAGAGCTGAAAGAGAAATCGTGCTCTACCGCTTATACCCCAGTAAAAAAAACAATTTACAGTTCTCTCTCTTCTCTCTTTCACTATAGATATTTCAGTAATCTTCGCGCATTCTTTGAGCTTGGAACGTCATAACGGAACATGCAGAAATTGAGCTTAATATTATTATTTGTGGGGCTTATTTCCAGCTGTGCAATGGCAACCCCTCAGCAATATTTACTAAAGACAAATAGGTATAGCTGGTTAAAAGACTTATTCAATATTTCTTTATTCTTTACTATCCGCAATTATTTTAAACTCCCAGCCTGCCCTCGGATCTGAACTTTATGCCCAGCTTATCCAATGGCCATCTGGGCTATACGGTTTTTGGTGATGCGATCTTTATGAATGGTGTCTATAATGGAGCCAAAGGCAATAGCAGACGAGCTCGTATACCCAATTGGCTAAATATCAAAGCGGAACTCTGCAATGATTTTGGCTGTCTATCAAGCAATGACATCAGCTACGAGATGGATCTGTATCAGGGTTATTTTCGATATAGAACACACTATGCTGACATCGGTATAACTCTACAACAATGCACATATCCGCATAGGTATTATACTCGTGCTCTGGTCTACGATATAGTGGCCATGAGACATCCCACAGTTCCAGTGGCTAACTGTGAGTATTTGTATAATTCCCAGAAAAATAACACAATAAAAGCTAAATAATGCAATTAAAATGAAGTTAATAAAAACTGAAACTGACCGTATATAAAAACAATGAAAATTTAACTTTAAGTATTGAATCATCATTATTTTAGGCTTTTCAAATGTTTAATATATGCATTTTATTTATAATAATTCTTCAAATTCTAAATCCCATGTTTTATTTTCTGATAATTTCGATTACTTTTTTCAAAAACTATAAAAACAAAATAACAGCAAAGTAGAAAAGGAAAATGTATATTTTAAGTTAATTTTAAATCAGCAAAAACTTTTATTGAATCTAACTTTAATAAAAATATTGGTTGATATATTTTATAATATTTTAAATGATATTTTTAGAGCTTGCGCTTAAAACTAGAAAAGGAAGTTTTAAATTTCAAGTAATTTCATTGAATTTATTTTAATATCAATATTAAATATATGATGATACATGATATATTTTCTAATATTTTAAAATATATTCTTAGTACTTGCGCTTAAAACTAGAAAAAATAGATTTCAATTTTAAGTACATTTTCAATCAGCAAAAAATTTCATCGAATTTATCTTAATAAAAATATTAAATATATTACATGATATATGTATTTTATAATATTTTAAATAATATTTTTAGCACTTGCGCTTAAAACTAAAATTTTAAATACACAAAATAAAGATAGACAATGTTGAATACATTTTTAATTAGCAAAAAATGAAATAAAAACTTAATAAAAGCACAACGTGCATCATATATAATATTAATAATTTTTATACCCTGTGCCCATTTGAAAAATGGGAAAAACAGGGTTAATAACTTTGTGCGAATGTATGTAACAGGCAGAAGGAGGCGTGGCAGACCCCACAAAGTATATATATTCTTGATCAGGAAGACGAGCTGAGTCGATTTAGCGATGTCCGTCTGTCTGTCCGTCTGTCCGTCTGTCCGTCTGTCCGTCTGTCCGTCCGTCTGGATGAGTGCGTAGATCTCAGCAACTATAAAAGCTAGAGCAGCCGTTATGGTCTCTTTTGAAAGGTGTATACCATACGCAGATCAAGTTTATTTCAAATCTTGAATGCCACGCCCCTGCCGCCCACAATGAATGAAATAAAATACATTCGCCAATTTAAAAGACACTGAGATATTTACATGAATTCTCTCTTCAGTAGTTGATAGGTCTACATCAGACACAGATGAGGCTTTCTTCAAATTTTTGATGCCACGCCCCCTTTACGCCTTAATCAATAAAAACCGAATAACAAGCGTAATATTGAACATAGAACGTTGAAACTCGGAATATATACTCTTGTGTATGGTAGTTACCTATCCTGAAAAGCGCATTAAAATCGGCCAATAAACACAAGAGATATGAACGAAACAATATTGCAGGCGTTACGCCGCTCGCCCTTTAGCAGCGCAGCCTGTAAAGCATGGCATACACAAAATGGAAGAAGAAGAATTGCTGCTACGCTCCGTGTGATAGTTTTAAAATATTATATACTGTATACGCGAGCGCGCAGCGCGAGCTGTGGCACAGGGTATAAGACAGTCGGGCCCGTCCGACTGATCTGCTCCGCCCATTCTGGTTTATTCTCCCTCCATAGCATCGCATTACTTAAAGCTCACCCAACATCCGGGCAACTCCAGCGACGCCTTTGACTTCGAGGTGCTGAACAAAGGCAGCGCTGCTCCTCAGGATTATCGCCAGCTGCGTGGACGCACAAAGGTGTTGGAATTTCAGAGGTTTCAGCCCAGAGCACATGAGGTTTATGTGGCATTTAGCGAATCTCTGGAGCAGCCGATTGAGTTGCCTTGGCCAAGTTGGCAGCCGGAGCTGCAACATAACATCTTCATCAGCATAGATAGGGAGCAGAGCGTTGCCCTGAAGGAACTACGGGATATTCAACTGTTATCTGAGCAAACTGTGTTCCAAACCCATGTGAGTGCATGGACAGAGTTCTGGAAGGAACAGTTCTCCATTGAGATCACCGGCAATGCCTTGGAACTATCGAAAATAGTTAATGCTGGCATCTTCTATTTGGCCAGCTCATTGCCAGCATTGCGTAGCAATCAGCCGAATGCAGAGTTTTATGGACTAAGTCCGACGGGATTGGCGCGTGGTAACCTGGATGCAGATTACGAGGGACATAATTTCTGGGACACCGAGATCTGGATGTTGCCCGTCGTCACCCAATTTGGCTATGAATATGCCAAGCTATTGATTGACTATCGCTATAGGCACTTGGCAGCTGCCCAATACAATGCCAATTTAACGGGCTATAAAGGAGCAAGGTACACTGAAAGAAACATCTGAAGTTTTTATACTTGAATCGAGAATAAGCCAAATAATTCATAAGCCAAGAATTTTTTACTGAAAAGTATTTTTAAAATTCAAATTTGTAAGACCATTTTAAAAACGTTTAGATTTAGTATAAATAGTAATTATTTATAAGTTTTTTTTAAACTTTGGGGATACTAGAAGATGTTTAGATAAGGTATAGATTCTTTTTCATGAACTCTTCAAAATTATACGAATTCTTGGCAATTAATTTTTAACGGGGCTGATTTTTTGCCAATTAAGTTCTTAAATTTTAGAAAAAAAAAGTTTAATTTAATAGCTACAATTTATTATTATTTAATAATTTAAATAATGTTTCTTAATTTTTTAATTAAATATTAATCCCTTAATGTCATTTCCACATTTACCACATATCATTTATTGGAACAGATTTCCCTGGGAGAGCGCCTATACCGGCACCGAGGTAACCAATCCATGTTGCCCCGAGGTGGCAGAACAGGAGATACACATCTCTCCGGATATATGCTTTGCCATGCAGAAGATCTTGGCCCAAACTAACGATTATGGCTGGCTCTGTGAGCGGGCCTGGCCCATAGCCGCCGAGGTGGCCAATTTTCTGGTCAGTCGTGCCAGCTGTGAGCAGGGAGAGAGATCCCATTGTCACCTGCTCCATGTGATGGGTCCGGATGAGGATCACGCCAATGTTGATGACAATGTGTATACCAATGCTGTGTCCAAAATTGCTCTTGATTTTGCCATCTGGACAGCCAGCCAATGTGCTCAAGACCCGAATCTCGACTGGCGGGATCTGGAACAACGTCTGGTTATACTATATGATGAGCAACTGAACTATCATCCACAGCATTTGGGCTACAAATTGAATGCCACTGTCAAGCAGGCGGACACAATACTGCTCGGTTATCCGCTGCAGTTCGATACCAGGTAAGATGTTGTAACATATTAGGACTGCAAACAGAGTTACAAACGAATCGAAATTTATTTTAGTCTGCGTGAAGGTTAAGGCGGAAAACGGACATAAACAAACTTATTGAATCCAAACCGAGTTCGAAAGAAATTTCGCCTTTTCATCCAAGCCATTCTAAGTTTATTAACTTGACGGTTCTCACTGGCCGAACTCTCGCTGGCCGAACTCTCGGTAGCCCATCTCTTGCTAGCCCAACTCTCGCTAGCCCAACTTTCGCTTGCCCAACTCTCGCTAGCCCAACTCTCGCTAGCCCAACTCTCGTTGCTCCCACTATCGTTGGTTCAACTCTCGTTGGTTCAACTCTCGTTGGTTCAACTCTCGTTGGTTCAACTCTCGTTGGTTCAACTCACGTTGGTCCAACTCTCGCTAGCCCAACTCTCTTTGGTCCCACTCTCGTTGGTTCAACTTTCGTTCGTCCAACTATGGTTAGTCCCACTCTAGTTGTTTCAACTCACGTTGGATTAACTCACATGGGTCCAGCTCTCGTTGATGTAACTCTCATTGGTCCAACTTTCGCAGACCAAACTCTCGCTGGCAGAACTCTCGCTGGCGAACTCTCGTTAGCCCAACTTCCTTTGATCCAACTCTCGCTGGTCCATCTCTCTATAGGCCGAACTCTCGCTGGTTTGCAAACCGAGATAGAATTCAAATTTTTAACTTAGTACAATTTCTTCTTACTTGCAGCTCTACGCACCTCAATGATTTGCATTATTATGCGAACGTATCACGCGCCTCAGGTCCTGCCATGACCTGGTCCATGTTTGCCGCAAATTATCTGGGAACCTCGGAGCCCTGGAGGGCCCAGGAGTACTTCACCCGTGGCTACCAGAGTTATGTGCGTCCAGAGTTCAAAGTCTGGAGTGAAACACCCATGGGCTATGCGGGTTCAGCCAATTTTCTAACGGGAATTGGCGGCTTTCTGCAGGCGCTCATCTTTGGCTATGGCGGACTGAACTTTGCACGCACCGAGAACACCTTGAGGCTCCAACTGCGGGCGGCTCAGGTGCCAGCGGATGTGGAGCAGGTGAAGATCGAGTACATACGCTTTGCGCACAGCAAATGCAGCTGGATTTATCGGCATGAAAACTCCACTCTGGACTGCACAGCGCCAGCAGGAGAGCGTTTTGAAGTAGTTCAGGGCAAGCAGCGTAGAGATTTGGGTAACAATTTCACAGGTGAGCAGCAAATGGAGTTTTTAAATACAATTAAAACTAATTTCTGCTTTGCAGTGACACTCAACAGAGGAGAAGCGCCGTTGCATATCATTTCACTCAACACCAAAGTTAATAGATAAATAAATATTTAAAACTATCACCATTACAGGCCAGAATTAATAAGAATATTTATTAATTTCTTAAACATAATAACATTTTGTTTGGTTGCCAAAAGCATAATTTTTTTAATTTTTTAAACTTATTAACGTTTTGTTACTTTGCCAAAGGTGTCTTAAATAAATTGGCTTAAAATTATAGTTAAATTTGCTTATTAATAGAGCAGCTTTATAATTGTTAGGACTGTTTGTAGGGTTCTGAAACTCTTAAACCTTATGTGTACAATAAGCATGGTTCATTTGGGGATTTTGGAAGTTACTATTGCATTTGATTGGATTGGATTATAATATACGTATTATGTGAAAGTATTATTTAAACTTTGATATTGAGGCGCCGCTGACGCCTGCGGTGGTTTTATTGCTACCACTGAGCACTACATAGGGTGTTTTGGTTTCCTTCTGCTTCTGCTGCAGCATTGTGAGCGTGCAGAGTGGCGTGTCGGTGGAACTCATGGTTTTCATTAGCTGTGGGTAAAAGAATGATGTATAACTCTATTTTATAATTCCAAACGTTGCAAACTTACGCCATCCTGTTCCATTTTCTTGAGACGCTTTTCGATCTTGTTCTTGCCGGGTCCTTTGCCATGGAACTTATGCGATAGATAACGGAAAGCCTCCTTTAGGTTGAGTATGCGTCCATTATCATCGATGTAGTCCAGTTTGACATTGGGCTTGAACGATTCCTTGTCTTTGAAGTCCATGGTGGGACCAGCATGGTAACGATCTCGTCGATTGACTTTGTCGTCCTCGCTGCAAACAGAGAAATACAAAAAAATATTAGAAAATCTTGACTTATAAAAATAAAACTACAAAGAAATGCAGCTTACCCGGTTGCTTTGTCCTCAATGGAATAATTCTTGGCCTGCAGATGTGCCATTTTGGTGTTACTCGGCCGATTCTTCTCCTCCTTCTCCAGATAGCCCTTGGACAAGGCGAGGCGCAGCGCATTTGCCACACCAGCGCCCACATCCGGCTCCTCATCCAGTATGGCACGTTCCTCCACATCATCGCCCAAATTATCCAAATCTGCCGGTTGCATCACTTCATTCGGATTCACCGAGTTCCAGGTGCCATGGCTAAGCGTTGGCTCCTCTTGATTGGTGTCCATGTGCTCATCCAACGGCTCGTTCTTATCAAAGTCCAACATGTCGTTGGAGTCCTCGTTACGATTGCCGGCCATGCCATAGGTGGGAATATCGCCCAGCGTGCGGCAAAACTCTGCCGTGGCATTCAACACAATGTTGCTCAGATCCACACCACCATCATCGTTATTGGGCCCATCCGCTGGCTCCGGTTTAATGTCCACGGGCAAGGATTTATTAATAATGTTCTCCTTTTGCTTTAGCTTGCGCGCCTTGGACAGCATGCGCTCCAAATCATCATCTTCAGGTTCGACTTTGACTTCGTCTTTTGTTTCTGCCTTCATCTCCACGTCCTCATCGTCGGCCTCCCGATAGCGTCCATGCCGACTGCCCATGTTGGAGGAGCCCGGCATCTCGGCAATTGGCTCCAGATCCTCAGCTTTCAGCTTCTGGCGCAGCTTCTTGACCTTTTTCTTGGGCTTCTTGAAGCTGCAAAGCAAATGGAAATAAATGTTAATCCAATGCAGAGAAAGAGTAAATAAATTTATAGATTATATATATTTAAAGCCAGATTATATATATATAGGGAAAGATCAGTCGGAAGGAAGGCATTAGTCGGACGGAACCGACATTTACTCAGTGTTTGCACGCGTATGCACAAACCATCCCTTACCATCTCACTCTGATAATTCGAGCAAGTTCCGCCGTCGAGAGTTCGGCCATTGAGAGTTCGGCCAACGAGAGTTCGGACAGCGAGAGTTCTGCCAGCGAAAGTTAAGCTAAAGGGAGTTCGGAGAGCGAGAGTTCGGTCAGTGACAGTTTGGTCAGTGAGGGTTCAGCCAGCGAGAGATCTAGCAGTGAAAGTTCGGCCAGCGAGAGTTCGATCAGTGAGAGTTCGGCCAGTGGGAGTTCAGCCAACGAGAGATTCGGACAGAGAGTTGAGTCAACCTGAGTTCTGCAAGCCAGAGTTCGGCGAGCGAGAGTTCGACCAGTGAGTGAAAGGGCCAGCGAGAATTAAGCTAACGAGAGTTAGGCCAACAAAAGTTATAGTTGCTGAGATCGAGATGTTCACACGGACAGACAGACGGATATGGCTGTATCGACTCAGCTCGTACTCCTGAATCAAAATATATATACTATATGGTATCTACCACACCTCCTTCTGGGTTTTCCAAACAGTTTCATTCACACTAACTTAATATACCTATTTGTAAAGGATCTAAAAAGAACAAGAACTTACGTTGCCAGCTCCTCAGCACTAAACGTATCCGATGCCAGCTGAATATTCGTATCCTGCAGCGTTTCCAAACGCTTGCCAGCGAGTTTCGTTTTGATTTCCAGCAGCTTGCGCCTGTGCTCGCGTTCCTCCTCCACATTCTCGCCGATGACAAAGTTCTTGCGGGTCTTCGACTTGCCCTCTATGTCCTCGTCGTACTTCTCCAGTACGGCGCGTTCGATGGGATTGCCAAGCTCGTCGTATTGCTCCTCGTAGACGTTGTAGCCATAGCTGAGCGGATTAAGCTTTTTGTTGGCCACATTCTTCTTGTAGCGCTCGTCATCTAGCATATTGACATTGACCAGGGTATCTCCGTCCTCCTCATTAAGCACATCCTGATCCTTGAGCGTCAATATAACTGTGCGACCCTCACCGAAATCATCCATATCGTGGTCCACACGCAGACCCTTCAGATTGCGATCACCGTAAGCAGTTTGACGCGCCTTCTGCTGCTCCTTTTCAACCAGTTCGGTGACTCCAAACGCCTCATCCAGCTCCTCCAGCTCTTTGGCCTAAAAGGTAAGATTGGAATTAGAATTTATATATATTTTTGAGGGGCATGTTTTATTTACTTTGCGTTGCGCCTCCTCGCGCGCATTTACCACGCGCTTGTTGCGGTTGACCCAACGGGCAGCGTCGTCCGTTTCCTCATCCGATTCGCCCAGGGTGCGAATGCGCGCCAAACGCTCTTCCAGAAAGCGTTTCTCCTTGCGCTGCTTCAGCTTCTCGCGCAGCTTTTCCGCCTCCTTCTTCTCCTTCAGATTGTCCGCCGGCTTGTGCAAGAATTCGCCCCATTCGTCCTTGTAGGCGGAGAGATCCTTGTCGCCAGCGGAACGCTTGTGTTCGCTGTGGCTGCTGCTGCTGGTGGCTGCTGCGGGTTTGGTTGGTCCGGAGTCCATCTCGAGCGGCTTCAAGCCCAGCTTGGCACGCAGCTTGTTGGTCTCTGCTATGGATAGCACATCGCCAGCGCCGTTCTCCGGAATAGGCGAATGACTGCGAGAGCGCACACGTTCCCGCTCACGCTCCCGCTCCCTTTCACGCTCCCTCTCCCGCTCCCGCTCCCTATCCCTATTGCCGCCACGCTTGTCGTCTTTGGGATGATGCAAGTGTATGGCAATGGGAGACGGGGATTTGGAGCGAGAGCGCGCTCTTTGACGCTCCCGCTCGCGCTCTCGCACCACACGCTTGCGCGCCTCCCGCTCGCGCTCCACTTCACGCTCCCGCCTTCGCTCGTGCTCGTAGTCCGCATGCTTGGAGATCTGCGGCGGTGGAGGCGCCGCCAATTCCTGCTCTCTTTCTCTGGCTGCCGGCGGCTGCTCTCGACTGCTGCGTGCAAATTCTCTGGATTCTCTCGCATCTCTCGCATCTCTGGCTTCTCTGCTGTCTCTGGCTGGCGCCTCATGCTCAGGTTCTCGCTCCCGCTCCCTAGCTCTGGGTCGCACCTGCTCAACGGGCACCTCCACACAATCGGAACCTGCAACACAAAGTTGCAAATTAGTTACGGTTTATAAAATGTAATTTGTTGTGTATTTATTATGAGCAGCATCAAGGCTGCAAACCAGTTGGCCTTAATGTCAACTTATAAGCCAATTTGCAACAAAAGCGCATCCACAGTGCCCCAAATCCTTAGCCCAAGCTGTATATATGTATATATGTAAATCTGTTTTGGTTTGCAGCCAAGATTCTGTTTTGTTTTGTTTTGCTTCTGCCGCCACTTACACGCCAGCCAGCTCTGAAATCAATAAATAAACAGAAAGAACAAGACTTTAGCGAGCTCCACCCACAAAAAAGTGCAGCGCCAAGGCAATTGCAGTAGAATTTTCCATAAATTTTCATCGCTTTTCGTTTCTCTTGCCTGCAATTGCCTTCGTCTAAGGCGCTGCACAATGAACAATTAAATAAAATGCATTTTCCACTTACTGTCGGAATCGGATTCCTCCAGGGAGATGACCTCGCTGGGCCGCTGCTCCCCTTGCTCCCCCCTGGCACCCTTGTGCTTGTGATGCTTGTGACGATGCTCCTTGTGTTTCTTATGCTTGTGTCTGTGGCGTGTCGCCGAAGAGTCGTCCGTCAGATCGAGCGTCACTTCCTCGTCGGCGCCGCGCTGTTGACGCTCCTGCGAGCGCGATCGATGGCTGCGCTTTTTATCCTTTTTGTGCTTTTTACCCGATGACGAACCCATTTTTTCTATATTTTTTGTGATTTTCTCATGCACAAAAAAAATGTATAAACGTTTTCGTCTTCCTCTTGCCAACACTGTAATTTGACAATCGATAACAACTGCCTGCTTCGATTACACATTCATCGATAGCTGCGCCGCACGTGACACGGTTGCCAAAATTTAGCACAGTTGTGCTAAAAGTGGTGTTTTTTTGCACATTATTTTTACAAATATTTAAATGCAATTTAAACACCATAAATAATTAATTTCTTGGGCAAAATTATTGAAAAATGGCACCCCTTTGAAGGCAATAATTTAAGAATATTCCAAGAAATCAAAAGTAAATTTAAATCAACAAAATAAAGGTTGTTATTAACTGCTAACAGTTTTGATTAAATTGATTACTAGTATTATTATTATTATTATTATTATTATATACGTCATTATGCATAAATATATTATTATTATTAAATTCGCTCTTGCCGAGTTCTCGCTTACTCAACTTCCGCCAGTCCAACTCTCCCTGGCCCATGATGGAATTACACAAGGTGGTCCACTCGGCTGCCGAAGTCGTTCGGTTTTGGTCTACTATTTTCAGTGCGTGCTTGCTTTTCTACATATGCAACGTGCGAGCGAGAAGCACATAAAATAGTCGACTAGATTTTGCCGAGTAGACCACACCACCTGGTATAATTACATCGGTGTACTGACATTTTCCACTGCAGTGGGAAATTCATTTGGCTGCCCAGAACTATATAAGTAATGCCTAAGCGCGGCGGCAGAGGCGGATCACGCTACTCCGGCGGAGGCGGTAAAGGAGGAGGCGTTGGAGGGGGTGGAGGCGGAGGCTCCAGATTCTCCTCGCTTAAAGATTATGATGATGCGGACGATTATCAGCGTGAGCATCGGAAGGTTCGGAATAATCGTCGCGTCAGCTTCAAGCCCTCGCCCTTCCCCAATAAGGGCGACGATGTGAAGCTCCGTTTGCAGGATGTGCGTCGTTGGAACGAAGACGACGACATGAGCGAAATGACCACATTGAAGGATCAGCCCCCGTCGCGTCGTCCTGGCTCGCCGATGCCACGAGGCAAATTTAGCTTCAAGCTCGGCGTCAGCGCAGTTGGATGGTATCAAGTAACGATTCCAAACGGTCAGCTCTACGACAAGGAGATACTGCTGCGATCCATAACCGCAGCAATGTCGCCGCATGTTTTTATACCACAATATTGGCGCTGCGATCGCAGCTGTGCCGTATTCTTTACGGATGATTTTGAGGTGGCGGAACGAATACAGCAGCTATGCAGGCATGCCCAATTGTCGGATGGCTTCCGACTGAACCTACGGGTGCGTCAGGGCATACCATTGTGCACGATCGATGCAGAGTTCAAGGCCAAGATAAAGACGGTGATGGCGAAGCGTTATAATGCCCACACCAAGGCATTGGACTTAAGCCGTTTCCATGCCGATACCGATCTGCGGCCGATATTCTGTCCGCTGTTCCGTGTAAATGTGATGAGCACCGCCTTGGACATTATCAGCGAGAATATACCCGATCTGGAGGCAATCAATCTGAATGAGAATCAAATGAGCAGCATGGAGGCATTCAAAGGCATCGACAAACGCTTGCCACACCTAAAGATACTCCATCTGGGCGATAATAAGGTAAACCCATCGACTACACTACCACAACTACAGACTATTGGCTTCGATCTGTTTCTGACTCTGATCTGATTTGTTATCTCTTCATAATCACAGCTGCCGTCGCTGGCCCATCTGTTGGTCTTTCGCAATTTGCAAATTGTCGAGCTGGTCTTGCGCAATAATCCGATGCGTTTGCGCTATAAGGATCCACAGCACTTTGTCAGCGAAATCCGTCGAAAGTTTCCCAAGTTGCTCAAGTTGGATGGCGAGACCTTGGCACCCCAGGACACAATGCCAGGGACGAAGGCCTCGTTTCTGTGCAACAATGAGGGTTCCGAATTGTTGCGTAACTTTCTGGATAGGTACTTCAACATCTTCGATTCGAACAATCGGCAACCGTTGCTGGATGCCTACCACGAGCAGGCGCTTCTCTCCATGTCCATGCCCTCGATGGTCCAGGCAGGCATTCGCTTGAACAGCTTTTGGAAATTCAACCGTAATCAGCGTCGCATTATCAACAACGAACGGCACGACTATCGCATGCACCTCCTTAAGAGCGGACGCCTGAACTGCGTCTCCATGCTGAACGAATGGCCTCGGACGATACATGAGCGCAAGACCTTCACCGTCGATATGACCTTGTACAATCCCCAAATGCTGGTGTTCAGCGTTGCGGGTTTGTTCCGAGAGCTAACTGCCGATGCGGAGTCGACCACGCCCCTCGACCAGCAGTCCTACGAGCTGCGTCACTTTATGCGCACCTTTGTTGTGGTGCCGCAGAATTCGGGCTTCTGCATTCGCAACGAGATGATCTTTGTGACGGGCGCCACCGGGGATCAGACGCGTGAATTCAAGCGGAGTCTGGACGCCAATGCTGCTCCAGTGGCTGCTGGCGCTCCGAGGACCGATGGCGTTGTCAGCGACGCCACCAAAATGCAGATGGTGCAGCAAATGAGCATGCAGAGCCAGATGAATCTGGACTGGAGTCGCAAATGCCTGGAGGAGACCAATTGGGACTTCAATCATGCCGCCTTTGTGTTCGAGACACTCTTCAAGGAGAGCAAAATACCGCCCGAGGCTTTTATCAATTAGAAAATGCTGCGGCCCAACTCGAATATATACACATATATCCATTTTTTTTCCGATTACCTTGGACTTATTCCTTATGCAAAAACTTCATCGTGTTTTTACATAAGTTAAATATACAATCTTAATCTTAATCTTAATCTGTAGTAATTTGTTATTCGAAGATGACGGTGTAAAAAAAAATCCTCTAGCCGAATTATCGCTGGCCCTACTCTCACTGGCCCATATCTCACTCCCGATCGCCGAACTCTCGATGCCCAACGCTTGCTGGTCCAACAAGCGCTAGCCGAACTCTGAAGAGCCAAAGTGGCCGAACTTTCGTTGATCGTACTCTTGTTGGCCGAACTCTCGATGGCCAAACTGGCGGGCCTTATTTTTAACTCCGATCAGGCGTTAAGTGACATTTTCTGTTTAAGGAAATTTCGCAATTTGCATAGTGATAAAAAGGCATGATCGATTTAAGATAAATAATGTTTATTATGTTTAGAACATGCATTAGATATATATATTAGATATATAGGTATATAAATAAATAGCTTGATTAGATATATCGGCCTAATTCACCCGATTCCAGCGCCAAATGGTGCTGTCGTCACAGACGCAAATCAAAATGCTGCCATCCTTGGAGAACGACGTTTGCCGGATGGTCGAGGTGCACTTCGGATGCACCAATTGGCTGCATTTCGTCAGATTCGGATCGTTGGAGTCCAGCTCCCAGACGAACGTAGTACCCAGTTGATTGCCCAGGGCCAGGACCTTCTGCCAGGCATTAAACGCGAACCTTACGAACCAAATTTCGCACATTTTGTAGTCGAAATGATGCAGGACCGTTGTGGAATCCTGCGGTTTGATGTCGTTGCGCTGGGCGGACAACTTTCCCGGCTTCCAGCAGACGATGGAGTTCTCACACGACTTGGAGAAGACGAAATCGCCAAACCATTGCACGCAGTCCACGTAGTTCCGATGTATATCCCGGGTGGAGAAATCCGGAAAGTGCTCCTTGATCGTGGGAAACGGAGCCGTATTCTTGCTGGCATTGAACGTGCAGCTCAGCTCAATGGCTTCCTTGATGTCCGGTTTGTTGAGCCGCCAGAGCTTCAGGGAATGATCCATGCCGCTGGACATGATGCGATCCCCCCGCAAATCAAAGTCAATGGACAGCACCTCGTCCCGATGTCCCTCCACCCCGCCAAAGACAGCGACACAGACGTCCGTCTGTATGTTCCACAGACGCAGCGAATGATCCTTGCTGCCGGAGAGCAGCAGCTGCGGCAGCACCGGATGAAACTTTAGCTCATTGATGGCGTGTCCGTGTCCTATGTAATTCTTGGCACATTGGTGCTTGATGATGTTGAAGATGCGTATTACCCCTCGATAGCCGGCGGCAGCCAACACGGGATCTCCCGAGACCGCGTCGTAGGACCAGGCGCAGGTGTAGAAGCTCTCATCGGTCTAAAAGAGATGAAACGTGATTAATAGCAAATTTACATAGCTATAAAATAAATATTTCTTGATCAGAACGACGAGCTGAGCCATATCCTTTTGTCCGTCCGTCATGACCACCCAGATCTCAGCGACTATTTGAGCTAGAGACACCATTTTTGGTAAGTAGGTTCTCCTATTCTGCACGATGATGAGGTTCGTTTTATATTATTGATATCTCCCCCCATTTTCCGGCTAACCGAAAAAAACCACAATAGTCCCAATGTGAAATGCACAGACCTTAAACTCGGCATGTACGTAGCCTTTGGCATTCTCCATCGGTGCTGTAAAATGCATCACGATCGGATGGGAAACGGCAAAGATATGCAACAGACAATATATTAAATAATAATAAATTACAAAGTACAGAATCTCCTACTGTCGGTTACGTCCGACTGTGGCCCCTCGTCTGACTGATCTGCCCCTTCCCTACTGACTTAAAACTAATTAGCTTACATCGGGATCCGCATAGACCTGCAGCAGGCGTATGCCCGGCTCCTCGTCCTTCTCCTCGTCCCCCTCGAAGTCCCGCTCCCCGCTGCTCCTCACGCACTCGTAGATGGAGACCCGATCCTTGCCCACGGTGGCAAACACCGCCTGGCTCCTGTCCAGAAACGGATTGAACTGCACCCCGAAGATCTGATGGTTGTGATCCTCCCTCACATGGTAGCTGTACTTATAGAGGGGCTGCACCATCCTCGGCGCCCTCGCCCTTCGGCATAATTTGCGCAATTTTCGCGTATTTGGAGATCTACTTTTGCTGCGGTTTGTTGTTGTTGTTGTTGTGCTGAAAACGCTGGCAGAGTCCAGGGAGGCGTTGTCCTCCAGCTCAGGCCCAGCGGCGCTTAGCTCGTTGGGCGTGGCGGTGGGCGGCGGGGGCGTTGTTGTTGCTGGTGCGGTGACATCTGCAATCGCCGATTGCTCTTCCTTGCGTTCATTAGAAGTGTTTTCGGTCATTTTGCGACGCCGATTTGTTTACGTCTTATCCCATGGTTGCCACCTGGTGCATAAAATACCACAGCCACACAGCGCTGCCAGCTGGTTTTGCACTAGTGCTGAGCAATCATACCACTTTGGTGAACAAGTTCGCTAAAACTAATTGAAGTTGAATTTGCTGCGCTCTTAATACATTTTACACTAACAATGCCGGTTCCCAAGTCAAGCAGCGTTACAAATAACGAGTAACGGAACAAATATTTTATTTATTTATTTCTGGAAGAATGTTATTCACAATGTGAACCACTAAAAGAACCCAGTGAGCAATTGAACCAAAAGAACAATATTCACTTGCTCCGTTTGCTGAGCAGCTCATTTTTGCTCATTACCCAACACTGGCTTAAACCGGTAAATGGCAGCCATCGAATGAATGCAGTTTTGTTTATACTGATTTATAATGAATAATTAATTTAAATGCCTATTTTTTGGCCAGCAATTCATCCAAATGTTTATCCACTATTTTGTGCGCTTCCAGGCTGTGGCTGTGGCTGTGGCATATCTCGTTGAGGCAGCACTTGCGCAGCATGTCCGCCTTCGTCTGCACCAGCTGCGCCTGCCCCTCCTGCACCCTTAGCTCATCGGCGATCTGCGGCCCCAGCTTCAGTTCGGCCGCCATCTTCAAGAGAGCGCACTTCTCCGCTTTCTTCTCCGCCAGCCGCTGCAGCCACGCCCGCTGCTCTCTCTTCAGCTGCAGCATCGCGTGCTTCTTAACATTAGCCTCAGTTGTTTTTTGCAGTGCATCGGGCAGCTCGTTGCGCATCTTATCGCCCAACTCTGCTATGGGCGTGAGCGTAGAGCGCAGGCTGTTGGCCAATTGGGAGCAGAGAGTTTTCCGATCAATGTAGCTCAGCGGCGGACAGTTGCTAACCTCCGATAAATCTGAAAGAAAATATATATAATAAATATTAATATACATATTAACTGCAACTATATCAGTGCTGCCCGTTGCTCACGTTTCTCCTTTGTATTTGCAATTGCTCCTATGGGTTGAGCAGCTCAAAAAACATGCACTGAGAGAAATTAATTCTACAAACATTAACATTCAACCATAAGAAATAAAATAAATAATTTTATACATTTAAAAAAATTTTTCTCTTTTTAAATATCGATTAGAATGTTCGACATTGCAGAACACAATTAACTAAAATAAAATTAATATAAATATAGATAAATTGTTGTGTGGATTTTAAGTTCATTTATTTCTTTATCTACATATGTATTTTATCAGAAATATATCCAATTTACCTAACAGCTGATCCTGTTCGTTTCCCAGCTGTATAAATTCGTGCACAGCGACGGCGTCCAGAGCGTTTTTGATCTCCGCACTTTGTTCTGGGCCCATTTGCAACCCGCGTAGTTCGTTTAACACTAATTTGAGTTTTAGCACCTTCTTCAGTTCGGCATTACGGGCCTCCAGCAGATCCTGTGCATCGGTGCTCGTTGCATCCAGCATTTTTGCTTTTTATTTATTTGTTAAGTTCGATTTGAAATTTTTACGCGTGCCTTGCAGTAATTCTTCGATATTTACGCAGGGTTGTCTATCGAAGCCAGATGTATCGATTCGTTTAATCAGTATCGATACAACGGAGTTCTGTGTAGCCATTCATACATTTGGTGCTTAAATCTAATATAAATATTTAACACTACAAAATTGAATAGTTTTTATGGCCAATTTAAATAAAAATTTAACAAAATTTACAGAAAAAGAAAAAAACACCACACCACAAAATTGTGCGCAATTTGGCAAATGGTGTCGATAACAATAGTAATCGTAATCATTTAGCATGTGCTAAAATAGAGGTAAAAAACTTTTGTTAATTTCAAAATCACAATTCTGCTGTTTAAATAAAATAATTATTAATAAATTAATTTAAGCATTTATCGCATTTTTAAATGAAATTCCACCGATAACAGGCGACGTCACAAATGCAAAATTATCGAGCGCGCCAAGGGAATTCATAAAAAGTAAGCGCAGCTTAAAAATTAATAATAACTTTTGCAATAAATAACTTTTGCTATATTTAGTGTATGCCATTTGTGCTGCGATGCTCTTGGGATCCGGTATCGTAGTTATCGGCTTAGGATACATAAGGGAAAGGATTAAGAAATCTAATGGAAAAGTGCTCGATGTGCTGATTTGCAATGAACTGAACGGAAATTATCACAGTCCGAACCCAAATCGTAATGTACAGCAGATCGTGGCGCTGATCGATAAGGCGCAATACTCGATTGATCTGGCTATATATTTGTGTACCCTAACGGACGTAAGGGACGCCTTGCTGCGAGCTTTGGGTCGTAGCGTCCGACTGCGCGTCATTTGTGATTACGAGATGTTGGGCGTGTCAAGTTCGCAGATTTCTCATTTAAATGTAGAAGGATCGGAGATACGTTGCCCAGACACCACGCACATGATGCACCACAAGTTCATGCTCATAGACGGCAGGCAGAGGGTGAAGGAAATTCTGTCCCAAACCAAATTTAAAACTAATTATCAGACTATATTACTAACGGGCTCCGCCAACTGGACCTGGCAGGGATTCTCTGGCAACTGGGAGAACTGCATCATCAGCTCGGATAAAGTGATGACAACAGCATTTGAAGCTGAATTTACGCGCATGTGGCAGGCCTTTGAAGCATCCCGCTTGAATGTTACGAAAACTCCATAAGCTAATTCCCAGTTTTTACCCTGTATAATATATATACAAGCTGATTCCTACGTTTAGTATACCCTGTCAAAAACAAAAACTACATTAGCCAATAAAGCAGAAGCAAATCAATTTACATCAATTCTGTCTTCTACGAACTGTACAGATGATTAATATCTACCAATTCTGTAAATTTTATTGAAATCGGTCAATAATTAAGAAAGATATAGAAGTTTGGCTTTGTGTAGGTGAATAGCGTGCGCGAGAGGGAAGGCAATACGAAGCACGTATGCGTATGTGTGCGTAAAGCATGCGTATGTGTGTATACACATATACAAACATTTAAACAGGATAATAAATGAAAATGATTAAAATGCAATTATTTCAAAATATTAAAAATGTCTTTAATCCTAACTTAAATTGAATTGTACTAAATACAGCTTGTTATCAGCTCTTATCATTTGGCCTGTTGCTTCAGCTTCTCGGCACGACGCGCAAACGTGTCCTTGAGCGCATTCAGACGCTCCAGCTCGGATCGCATTTCTATATACTCCAGATAGGATACTTCAGATTTGAGCATTATCTCGTGCTTCAGCTTCAGAACACGCGTCACTTCCTTCAGCTTGCGCTGCATGGCGGCCGTCTTCATGGTCAGCTCCAACTCCTTGACCTTCTTGGGCGCCTTTGATTTTTTTGTTTTCTGTTTGGAATTCTGTTATTAGTAAGTTTATCTGCAATTTGTTTACAACATTTTACCTCCATGATCGTCGCGTTTTTTATTGCTTGTTTTGTTATTGCGGGCACATGCGCTAGTGCTGGCCAGACATCGATATTTATGTGCCGATGGCTTTTTTTAGAGTGGCCAGACAAGTGCAACGTGCCGCACCACGGTTGCCACTTGAAAATGTAAGAAAGCACCAAGAATGTGTAATTATAGTCACAGGGTATTTTACAGTAGAGCATTGTGTTTTTAAGACCATTTTAACGCCTGAAACCCTTGTTTATTAACCCAACAACTCGACGATTTTTATTGGTCTAATATTATTTCTAAATGGTTTTTAATAAAATATAATGTATAAATAACCAAACATAGATGCATTTTGCAAAAAAAAAGTAGATTTTAGAGCCAAAAATTTGCCAGCGAGAGTTGGGTCAGCGATGACTTTTCATTTTATTTTTTGTTTATATAAATCAATAAATAACTTATACTATATAATTTATACTTTTAAAACTGTTCATTACCCCAATAGATAAAACACCAGATTAAATACGAAATGTGGCAACTGTGTGCACAAGCATTTATCGATATGCCGATAAAGCCGCAAGCACTCAGCTGTTCGTTCATAAGTTCCATCTCTAAGTAATCACAATTGGCAATTGCTCGCCAAGTAAATGAAGTAAATATAAAATTTGTTTAATTTGCTTTATAAAAATAGTTTTTGCAATTGTTTATTAAAATACGAAATTTGCTTAACTGTGCGAGCGGCCAAAACTCATCGCGCTTGGTCTAAACAGCAACTTTAAGCACGACAAAAAGTGAGCGAATTTGTTCGATACGATATATTATACCCTGTACTTCAAAAGAGTTCAAAAGGGTAGTTTAATTAGTCTTTTAATGAGTTTGTATGTACACATACTCAAAGTAAAGGGTCTTCTACTGTCGGTTACGTCCGACTGTAACCTTCTGTCCATCTGATCTGCCCCGTCCATATATTGTATTTGTATATTAAATCTATATTTTTTTTGCCTTTCAGATGAGCGCTCAAACGGATCGCGTGCTGGCGACGAAGGAGGCGCTGGCGCAGGCGCTGGGCGAGAACTGGGAGCGGTACAGGGGCAACATGAAGAACTGGTTTCGCAACCGCTGGACCAAGGAGGAGTTCGACGTGGAGTCGCGCAAGATAATGTCGCCCGATAAGTTCCATCTGCACAATCAGTTTCTGCTGGCGCTGCTCAACAAGGTGGACGCCTTCTCTCAACCCGAGGCCGTTACGCTGCAGTCCACGCCCTATCCGGCTGGAGGGGGCAGCAGCAGGGGGGGCAATACGCCCAGCAGCAATCGACCAAACAAGCGTAAGCGCACCTCGCGCACCTTCTCGGAGCGCATCAACTTCGAGCTGTGCGACGTGCTGGAGTTCGTCAAGGAGGACAACATGCAGCTGATCCGCCCGCCCACTTTGGCCGGGGATCAGGGACAGCAGCATCTGCCCAGCCAACGCTACTGCGCCCAGGAATTGTTTCTGCCCGATGCTGGGTTTATTATGGGTCGCTTCCTCATCGGCGCCTGGGACATCGGCCTCATCTCCGTGGAGGACAACGTGGCGGAGTACGTGGCCATGGGCGTTCAGGTGCTGCTCAAGAATCTGCTCTCGGCGATCATCAAGCAGCACAAGCACTACAAGACCAGCGGCGAGGGCAACTTCTACTACGACGTGGGCGCCCCGCTGCGCGATCCCTCGCTGCGCAACACGGTAACCAGGCAGAAAGTGGACGACACGCCCCTGGAGCACGACAAGGAGCTGAACACCGCCAACTTCATGCGTCGGCAGAACGACGACATCGTCTTCCTCTCCGCCTGCGAACAAGTGTGAGTTTATGGGATTAATTATACCCTGTACCCATTAAAAATAGGCTTAATAACTTTGGTAGATTGTGTGTAACAGGCAGCAGTAGGCGTGGCACACCCCACAAAGTATATATATTATCTTGATCTTAGTCGATTTAACCTTAATCCGTCTGTCCGTCTGTGGGAACGCGTCGATCTCAGAAACTATAAGAGCTAGAGCAGCCGTTTTGGTAAGTTTTGATAGGTGTATGCCATACACTGAACCAGTTTATTTGAAATAATGGATGCCACGCCCCTACCTTCCATTATAAACATTCAAAAAATACATTAGCCAATAAAAAAGATACAAATCAATTCAAATCAATTATGTCTTCTACGAACTGTAGAGATGCTTAATATCTACCAATTCTGTAAATTTCATTAAAATCGCTCCATAATTAAGAGAGATATCAAAGTTTTGGCTTATGCGTGTGAATAGCGTGCGAGAGAGGGATGGCAATACCAATTTGATAGTCGCTTTGTGCGTATGTGTGCGTATAGTCATACACTTACACTAACAACATACTTTAAAAATGATTTTGGCTTAATAATTCCCATCAATACCTATTTTTTAGATTGCCCTGCGAACGCACTGTGCTCACCCTCAAGGATTGCCAGCTGGCGTTCCGGGATAGAAATCTGATTGCCTCCCACTCCGTCTACTCCATCAACATGGAGCGCTTGAATATGATGATGCACTAAGACCGATTCTACAAGGTTTTAGCGATGCAATTTCAAGTCTTAATATAGCAATTATTATTTATAATAATAGATTTATGTAATAATATAATATAATGTAAAAATAATTGTAATTTCTCTACGTATTAGAGCGCAATTTATAGTTTTTTTTTTAAATATATGTATATTATTTCAAAATATTCTTTATAACTTTTTATAAAACAAATCCATTTCGAGTGACAAGTTTTAAATTTAATTCTACAAGTTTTTAACAATGGAGTTATAAATAATATAATATATAATGGAAACCAAGTTATATCAAGTTGTTTAAGTTGGAGTCTAAAGACATACATAAGTTGCTTGAAGAGTGTGGTCAACGAGAGTTGGGCCAAAGAAAGTTGGACGAACGAGAGTTGGGCCAACGAGAGTTCGTCCGACGAGAATGCGGCCAGCGAGAGTTCAGCCAAAGAGCGTTGGGCGAGCGAGAGTTTGGCCAGTGAGAGTTCGTCCGACGAGAATGCGGCCAGCGAGAATTCCGGCAGCGAGAGTTCGATGAGATGGGCTAGCAAGAGCTCGGCCGACAAGAGCTGGGAGAGCGAGAGTTAGACCAGCGAAAGCAGAGCCAACGAGAGTTTGGTCATCGAGTGTTCGGCCAGCGAGAGTTGTGGTAGCGAGAATTGGGCTAGCGAAAGTTCGTACAGCGAGAGTTCAGCCAGCGAGAGTTGGAGAGAGACTGAGAGTTGGGCCAACAAGAGTTGAGCGCAATGAAGCAAATAAACTTATTGTTGAAAAAAATATAAATTCAAGTTGTTCTCTTATATTTCTTGTTTTATCATATATGTAAATTAAAACCAAATAAAATAATATTAATATTAAATAATTAATTGTTATTTTTCAATAGAAAATTCATTTTATTTGCTAAATTTAAACTTAAATCTAGGCAAGAAACTTATTGCTTGGTTTACTTATTATCATTTGGCAACGTTTATGTTGTGAATCAATTGTTTATAATATCGGTTTTAGCTACTGATAAATATATATATAAATATATTTAACAGAGCTCGCGTGGCGGCGGCTTAAAGGGCACCTGACCAGGTGCAAACTGCTCCGCCTTGAAGGCGGCAATCTCCTCCTCCGTGAGGTCCTCCATGCGGCTGTAAATCGACAGATTGCTGGCGGGCTGTTGCAACTGTTGCTGTTGCAGCTGTTGTTGCTGCTGAAACTGTTGCTGCTGAAACTGTTGCTGTTGTTGTGGCAGCTCTGCCTGCATCTGCTGTGCGGCTTGTGGCAGCTGCTGGAAGCCCGCCTGTGCGAAGAAGCCGGAGGGAGGAGGCGCCGTTTGTTGTGCTGCCTGCGCAAAAATGTTGCCAGGTGCAGCAGTTGCTGCTGCAGCTTGCGCAAAGATGCTAGACGCCTGCTGCTGCTGCTGCTGTTGTTGCTGCTGCTGTGGCATGAACGGATTGGCTGCAATTGTTGAAGTTTGGCCAAAAATGTTGCCACCAAAAGCAGGCGCCGCTTGAGGCTGCGCAAACAGATTAGGTTGCTGCTGCTGCTGCTGTGGTTGCTGCTGCTGCTGCTGCTGTTGCGCAAAGATTGAGGGCTGTGCTGCAGGCTGCTGCTGCCCAAATCCAGTTGCAACTTGTTGCTGCTGCCCAAAAGGCTGCTGCGGCTGTTGCTGCTGCTGTTGAAAGATGTTTGTGCTTGTGGCACCGCCAAAGATGCTGCCGCCTGCATTATTGTTGCTGCCGCCGCCTCCGAAAATGCTGTTGGGCGTGGCCGTCGACGACGCTGTTGCAAAGATATTGCCGCCAAATCCGTATTGTTGCTGCGTCTGATTTGTTGTCTGTGCCCCATCGGGAGTGTCGTAGACCTTGATCATCATGTCGACGATCTGCGGCGTCGTCTGCAGCATCGCGCGCATCTTGTTGTTCGCCTCCAGCACCTGCCGCGCGTACTGCTGATGGAACTGATCGAAGCAGTTCTGGCGGCGGCTTTCGTAGGCCTGGAATCGCACCTCCTCGAAGGATTGATCCTCTATGAAGTTGGGTATGCTCGGCTTGTCCTTGAACGGCCCGTACACCGAGAAGGGCCACATCTTGCCGTTCAGGCACGCCTCCATGTCCGTCTTTACGAATTGTCTAAAAAAAACAATAAAATTAATAAATAATTTATATTAAATTAACGATTATTGCCGCATTTACTTCACATCAAAGTGCTCGTTGTGGCATTTGGTGCCGAAGCGGCAGCTGCCCTGCTGGAAAAAGCGACACACGCCCATCGTAATTTATAATTTATTTAATTTGTATATTTTATATCTAATTATTTATAGAAACTTGTGAAATTTATCAAATGTTTATTTGCCGACTGTCGGTGTGGCCAGCTCCCACTTAAAGCAGCTGTTTTTGTTATCGATAAGTCGCTTGGCAGAGCTCAGTGCTGACAGTTTTTTCATTTGACGGAAAACAAACGGAAATAAAGCTAAAAATTCAAATTTAAATACAAATACAGTGTTATGTCAATAATTGCATGCCTATCTTTCTATACAAATAATGATGATTCAGATAATATTTGACATATGCAATTAAATTAAAAATTGGTAAACAACAAAAGAAATAAAATTATAATTGAAAACAGCTACAAAGTTTTACAAATCAATTCAGCCTAAATTCTGCTCTGGCTCAAACCATTCTAGTTCAGATTTTAATTTTTTAATACAGCCAAATAAATAAATAAAATAAAATGCTCGCAAATGACTATTAAACAGCCAGTTGTGATGTAAGAAAGCGTGTTTGGCATCACTGGCGCTGCCAACTTGTGGCATCGAATGCAGCTCTGCCAGCCTATCGATCGCTGGCAATCGTTGGCGATCGATAGCTGCGCATTAACATTTACGTTTAATTTGTTGTTGGAATTCGAGCGGTTCGGTCGCGTCGTCGCCTGTTCGATCTGCATTAAAATGTACGCACGTCTGTATATATTGTTATTATTATTATCACACGCACACAACAAGCGCCGTTGCCTCCACTAGTGGCAAGTGCAGTACTGAAATTATAATAAGAAAAGGCAACTGGCAACAGGCAACAGGCAACAGGTCGCTGCGACTGCGAAAAGGGCAGAGGCTGGAAAATCCAAGCCAATAAAAGATACATACAAAAAGCCGAAGTGCGCGAAAATTGTGAAAATTGTGTGTGCGTGTGTGTGTGTGTGTGTGTGAGTGTGTTTGTGTTTGCTTGTATTTGGTGTTGCAATAAACAAACAAACAAACAAAACAGGCAAATTGTGCGAAATTCGCTGCGTCTGCTTGCAACGGAATGCGGCAGCAACAGCGACGCGCCTGCGCCTGCGTCAGCGTCAGCGTCTGCAAATATTTGTTGTTGCCAGCGCTGCCAGAACTGTGCAATTTTACACGCTAATTGCGCTGCACCTCTGCTGGGAGCTGAGCGGCGACTGTTAATCTCCCTGTCTCTCTCTGGATAACTGTTAAGCCATTTGCACATGCGTGTGTGTGTGCGTGTTTGTGTATGTAAGTATCTCGCTGAATCCTTTGCCTACGCACAGTGTTGCCAAAATTAGCTAGCTTAGCTATAAATAAATATTTGAAAAATAGCTGCCAATAAATATAAAAAAATAATTTAAATGCTTGCAAATAAATAACAAAAATAAAATAATATACAATTTTCAATTAATGTTTTAATTACAAAATATATGAAAAATATCTACAAATAAATATAAAAAATAAAATTGAAAATGCTTGCAAATAAATTACAAAAATAAAATAATATACACATTTCAATAAAATTTTCAATTAAATGTATCTCGCTGAATCCTTTGCCAGAAATAGCTAGATTTGCTATAAAAATATGTGAAAAATAGCCACAAATAAAATTGAAATGCATGCAAAAAAAAAACAAAATTATATACAATATTAAATTAATTTTTCAATAATCCTTTGCCTGATAAAACTGGATTGCTATAAAAAAAATAGCTAAAAAACAGCTAAAAATCAAATAGAATAATATTAAAATGCATTATAAAAATTAAAAAAAAATGATATGATAATATAAAATATATAATAATAGAGAAATCTGAAACTCGCCAAATTGGCAATGCTGCTGCCGTCAGACGACAGAGGGCGCTGCCCACTAGCATAGAAAATTAACCCATAGAGCGGGATAACAGCTTGCTCTCCTCCCTCCCAGAGAGAGTTGTGTCGTTCAGTTCAGATACAGTTCAATTGAACTCAAGAAATGTGGCTCAATGAAGGCTTAATGTAGTTCTCACAGAGTTGCTAATAAACTAGTTCAGCTAAAAAAGTGAGCTTTATCCTTTAACCCTGTTATATAGGATTAAATATATATATTTGTATATATGTATATATAATAAAATAATTATAAACTCTATGGTATAAGTTACTACAGACAGTAACAATAAATTATAACAAATAAAAAAAATAATTTTATATATAAAAAATATTTTCGCTGTTTCTTATCCGATTAAAACGAAATCTACAGGGTCAATAGAGAATGCCATAAGCTAGTTACGTACCAAATTACAAGTCAATAACTTTAAAGCTGTGGCTGCAGTAGCTTTTTGCGGTTTGCGGGGGAAGGGGAGGAGGTATCCAAAATCTAAAACAAACTCGTACTGCTTACTGATTAGGAGAATCTAAATCCCAAATATGGTGTCTCTAGCTCTTATAGTTGCTGAGATCTAGGTGTTCATACAGACGGACAGACAGACAGACGGACAGACGGACATGGCTATATCGACTCGACTTGTCGTCCTGATCAAGAATATATATACTTTGTGGGGTCTGCCACGCCTCCTTCTGGGTGTTACACACATTTCCTCTTTGCACTAAACTAATAGACCCTTTTTACTTTTTTAAAGTAAAGGGTCTAAAAATAAAACTATATCCTGCTGGCTCATTAAAAATTGAACCAGTGAATTGAACCATTTTGAGCATCTCTAATACAAATTGGTCTATTCTGTGACGCTGACGCCCACTTGACGTCTTGAAGTTGGGCGCGCCCACAGTTGTTGTTTTTGTTTTTGTACGATTCTCTTCGAAAGAGAGTAGAACAATAAAGAAAGAGTCGACGCTATCAAAGCCATTTTCATTTTCCACTTATCTTGACAACAATAAAATACAAGTAAAAATCAATTTTCCGAACGAGGCAGGACACAAGCGGCAGAAGGTGTAGGCAGATGAGAAGTAGAAGGAGGAGGATGAGTAGAAGGAGGGGGAGTAGCAGAAAAGGGTCAAACTGAGAGAATGACAATAACATCAATTCTGAGGCATTTATATGCGCCAATAAATTTCACAGTGAAACGAGAGCCAAAAAAAACAACAAAAAGCGGGAAGAGCAGAAGGGGCAGATGAAGACAATAAGAGAAGAAGATCAAACAAAAAACTGCAGTCGCTGCCGACGCCGCAGCAGGTAAAACCAACAGCAACAACAAGTGCAGAGAGAGGCAGAGAGCAAGAGAGCGCGAGAGTGAAAGAGCAAGCACAACCTGTTGCGTTTGCTGTTACGGCTGCTGTTAAGTCAATTTTGTATATCGATAAACTGTAACTAATGCCAAAAACAGCAGGCAGCAACAACAACAACAACAACAACAGTTATGCAAAGCTCGCCTCTGTTATTGTTGTTGTTGTTGTTGTTTTATTTTGTCAATGAATTTGCTGCATACGAAAACTTTCTTTTCCTTTTGCGCTCTTATCACGCAGCATCGCTGCCGCTGCGCTGTAGCTTTTTTTTATTTTTTTATTTCTGTTTTTTTTTTTATATACAGTAGAATCCGGTTATAGCGACATTCAAGGGACCGACGATTTTACGTCGTTATATCCGGCAGACGCACTATCCGAAAGGAGCAAAAAAAAATTTTTTTTTTTATATTATGGATGTCATGTTCGTAATAGGTTTTAAAATAAAACAAATTAATTTTTTAATCAAAACAAAAAATTTAATACAGTAGAATCCGGTTATAGCGACTTTCAAGGGACCGACGTCGTTATATCCGGAAGACAAAATCCATGATTTTGTTTCTTCTTCGTATTGAAAAAACACAAAATTCATGATTTTGTTTGCTTCTTTTAGCATTGTTAAAGAAATCAAATTTTCCTCTTTAAAATTTTTTTTTTTGTTCGGCACGTCGCAATATCCGGTTGAATTGAAATGAAAAATTGAATTGAAATTGAAAAATCTCGTCGTTATAAGCGGTTTGTCGCTAAAAGCGGAGTCGTTATAAGCGGAGGCCGTTTCATATAAGTTTGTATGGGGACCAACCAAACCATCGAGTTTTCGTCGCAATAACCGGACGGACGCTATAAGCGGCGTCGTTATAACCGGATTCTACTGTATATAATTGGGCGGCCTTTTAGCTGCCGCATATCAGCTTCATGGTCCATTAAGACAATTTAGGTTGCCTCTCCCTGTTAGCGCTCTGCGTGGGAAGCTTGGAATGCGCCTGTGTGTGTGTGTGTAGCTCTCTATCTGTGTGCAGCTCTGTGCTGTTGTTGTTGTTGTTGTTGTTGTTGCTGCTGCTGTCATCTTTGGTGCCATCTTTGATTCCAACCAATTGAGCCTCATGTTGCCGCAACAAGTGTCCCAGTTTGTGGCCTCTCTCAGCTAGCAACTAGAACTAGTTTAACTTTCCTGTCCAGTCACTGCCGCTCTCTTCTCCCTCTGCTCCCTGTCTCTCACCCTCTCCTTGCAGGCTTGCAGTTATTTTCTCTTACCGTTGGCAACATTTTCTCACAGAGCAAAAAAAAATGTTGCAGGCGCGCCTTGGAAACGAAGAAGAAGAGGCAACAGCAGCAGTACGATTTATATCGATTTGTAGCGATATCGATTTAATGCAATAAATTTGATATTTGCACATTTTTTTGTCCAATTAATTTATATTTAATATAAATTAATTAAAATCGCAAAAAATCATTATATATAAAATTTGTGGTTTTTTATCGGATTTTTATTCTTGTTTAGCCGAAGGCCAGTTCCATCCAAATTTCGATAGGCTATACATTTATTTAAAACCTTCCCGTATAATAAATTATATTCCTAATAATAATTTATATATAATTTTTTTCATCATATTTATTTTTTAAATAAATGTAAGCTTTTTTACCCAGATAAGTGATAAAGTATTCTATTACTGAATTCAAAACTTATCAAAAAGCTAAATATTGGTTTGATATATCAAAATATTATATGATAAATTTCTACATACTACTAAAAATCAAAATATTTAATACATTTTCAACGCAGATATTGCCAACTAAAATTTAACTTAATAAATAGTTTGGATTTAGATTGAAATATTCAATATTACTGCCCGATATAACAGTTTAAATCGTTATTGGCTGTTTAAAAGGAAGCTTGTTTAGGGGAAATTCAAACCGATTATTTTATGATTAATGGCAAAACGAATTGCATGTAATGCAGCAGCATTAAAACTATAAGTTATTATTTTATCCAGATTTTTATCGATTCTACAAATCGATTTGCCGCCATAAATAATTGTTGAGCAACTGCTGCAATTGGCAGCTTCCTCCAGCGAGCTTTAGTTACAGTTAGACCGTCAATCTGCTCAGGCAACGCAAACGAATCACAATTGATCCCCCTCCCCCCTCATACGCTTCCATGGCTAAGACTCTGCCTATTGTGACTGCGTGCATGGCGGGAATGTTGCTAAGCAATGTTGCTGCTGCAGTCGCTGTCAACATCATTTGTTGCCGCTGTTAAACGTTACATTGCGCGATAAACGCCGTGGAAATTTACATAAAATGTAACTGCAAAACAACGGCAACAAATTTCTATGGCCTGGCAATTTGGCTAAGAAGAATAAGAAGAATATAGGAATATCGCATGCGCAAATTAACATTAACACTTTGTTGCCGTTAAGAAACAAGTTTGGCGTTGAACCAAAATACTTAAACTGCCACACAAGCGCGGCATTAGAAGACAAGAAGCAAAGCGCAGAGAGAGAGAGATGAGGGGGGGAGACAGAGAGAGAGAGAGAGCTCAGCAAGCTCGACGTAAAGCTACTCTGTAAAAAAAATAGAAATTAATATACCAATTTCATTAACAGAGTTTTTATAATATTTTAACTTAAGTGAAATCAGTCGATATAATATATAGAATTAAAAAATAAAACAATACAAATTCAATAATAATAAATTTAATTAAATCAATTTACAGTAAACCGAAAATATGAACTAACTTTAATTAAATTTAATTTAACTTTGATTTATAATAATATAATATAATTATTGAAGATAAGGATATACTTAATAAAAAACCAGATAGTAATTTATCAGTAATTCTGTCATATTTGCATTACATTAATTTTATAAAAAATATATCTTAATATTCGAATTGAAATTAAATTTTTTGCATATTTATTTAATTTAAAATTCTGATTGAGTTCAATCTTTAGCTTTTTTATGGTTAGGTGGTCAAGAACAGCTGCTGTTAAAGTGAGCTCTGTTAGTTTGCTGCTGTTAACAAGCTGTTGACGAAAAGCTTCTGCAATCAGAACACTTGTGTGTTGCTCAGAGTTCTACCGAGATTTACAGGGTATAAGAGCAGCCGAAACGGCAGCTCGCAGAAGAGAAAAGTACGTTTAGAAATTAGAAAGTACGCGGCTCGGTGCGGTGTGAGTATAACTCGATTTGTGACTGTCATAAATGGCGGAAATTGTGGGTCTCAGCGATGTCGACGTCGCATACAGTATACAGTATATACATATATATAAATATATCTGTATATATGTATGTATATCTACAGCATCGGCTCAGACTTTCTTGAGCTTTGAGCGCACTTTCCACAGCTGCGTCGGCTACTGCCGGTCTTTTTCTTCTTTGCGTCCCCCCTCCTGCCCCTCCTCTCCCTACGCTTCTGCTTCTTCTTTGCCTATAATTTGTGCCATCAGCATTTTGTTGTCGTTATCGTTAGCGCTCAAACTGGAACTCCACTAAGAGAGAGAGAGAGATACAGAGAGAGAGAGAGAGAGAGAGGGAAAGAGAGACATTTCTCTCTGGAGAAATGAAAACTCATTTGCAATGAAGCGTGGCGTTTTGTCCCAAACTTATTTAACTGCCCTCCATTAAGATAATAATAATATTAATATGTATATCCAATAATTCTTGGGCTTTAATTTATTTAATGTATTCCAAAAATATCTTGTAAAGTTAAAGAATAAAATTAAACGGAAATTCGTATTCAAATCGTAGTTCCATTTGTATTTATTTTCGATGATTAAAAATATCAATAATTTAGTTAATAATAATTTTGAATAACATAAAATTTTAGAATAAATAGAATATAAATCAATATAAATTGAATTTTTGTTTAATTATATAACACAGAAACCAAATAAATTTAAAATAAAACGTTGCGTTTTGTCGCAAACTTATGAGACTGCCCTCTATAATAATAATATTTGCAATAATTCTTATTCAATAAATTCAAAATATATCAAAATGAAATATCAAATTTTATGATAAAAATTGTTCAATAATTGGTATAAAAACATTTATTTGCTATCATTAATATTGCAAATAATTTATTTAAATAAATATGAGTGAATAACTTATTAGACTGCCCTCTATTATAATTATGTTTGCGACAATATTATTCAATAAAATCTAAAAATTCATTGAGAAACGTTAGAATAATTAGTCGAAAATTCGTCTAAAAATATTTCATTTAAATTTATTTTCTATAATTAATATTACAAATAATTAATTTAAACAATATTTTAAAAAGAACGTAAATAAACAACTTATTAGACTGCCCTCTGTCCATAACGCAATAATTATAATACGCAACGGAGCCTTATTATAAGTATTCAGAGTGTAACGGCGATCGGTGTGTTATTAAATTCGCTTGCCTCCCTTTTTCAATTTTTTTTTATTTTTATTTTATGACTTATTCAATTCATTTGCTGCGACCTGATGAAAACCGGCTGCAATTTAGGCCCAATAGGCCCCATCAGGGCCCAACGGACAAGCGATCTGCGTTTATTATTACACTTAATGTGACTTGATTTATAAACAAGCTGAGGCAGAGACTGTGGCAGGGGCAGGGGCGGTGGCAGGGGCAACATCTCAACTCGCAGCCTCTCAACTTGCCACAGCTGTTGAAAGATGCTGCTGCCCCTCACAATCTGCCATGGCTGAGTGGCTCTCAAGTATTGGGTTACCTTACTCTACCTTATTTCGCCAGACACAGATACAGATGCAAACACACACACACACACACCCAACACACACACACACACACACACACAACAGTCTTTTAATTAGGCAAACACTCTACGGTTTTCCTACCACTTCTTAGCCAACCTGCAGATCAATATTTACTAATCAAAGCAAGCAATATTCTGCAGTAATTAAAAGTCTATATAACTAAGCGTACATAGACCTAAAAGACCCTATGTAGATTTGCCAAGTTCAGGCTTTACAAAATAAATATATTTATTAATCTAATATCTTCATTAAATTAATAAATTTATTTAAAACAATTCGTTCAAAAAATCTAGAAAATCTGTGATTTATATTTTTTTGTAATATTCTACAATTAAAATACTATTTAATTTTTATTATAGAAAAACTCAATTAGTTTTATTTAATTATTGAAGTTTTATTTCATTAAACCCTTTACTTTAAAAAAGTAAAAAGGGTCTATTAACTTAGACACCCAGAAGGAGGCGTGCCACGCCCCATAAAGTATATATATTCTTGATCAGGACGACAAGCCGAGTCGATATAGCCATGTCCGTCCGTCCGTCTGTCTGTCCGTCTGTATGAACACCTAGATCTCAGCAACTATAAGAGCTAGAGACACCATATTTGGGATTTAGGTTCTCCTATTTCGTAAGCAGCACGAGTTTGTTTTAGATTTTGGATACCTCCCCCCCTTCCCCCGCAAATCGCAAAAAGCTACTGCTGCCACAGCTTTAAAGTTATTGACTTGTAATTTGGTATGTAACTAGCTTATGACATTCTCTATTGGCCCTGAATTTCGTTCCGATCGGATAAGAAACAGCGAAAATATGGAACTAACAATTTACCGCACTAGGCAGAGGGGGGGTGGTGTGCCTTCCATACGCGGTTAGCTTAGTGTGCGTGCCTCTGATTGTGTTTGTATATACATATGGTAGTAGTAGTAGTAAAGTAAAGGGTCTTCTACTGTCGGTTACGTCCGACTGTAGCCTCCGTCCCACTGATCTGCCCCGTCCATATATTTTTTAAAATAATAATCACTAAACTTTCCAAAGAATTCGAATTGGCATGAAAATAGCTAAAATGTTAAAGTTACAGCTGCTCGCTTTACAGCGCTTTAACAGCGCCATGTTACTTGCAGTTTGCTTGCATGCAAATGTTTAACAGCAGCCTGCCATAACATGAGCTTAACAGCGAGCGTGTGAATATCAATTTATAAATCATAAATCAGACGGCTTGCAGCGCGTCTCTCTTAACGAGTGTCCACTGTGGTTTAATGGAAAAAAGTCTGTCAATCCGGAAGTTTCCATCGCACAAAGGCGGCCGACAACACGTTGTGCTCTACAACCATTTCTATGGGCCGCAAATAAGCGGCTTTTGTTCAAGAAAGGAAATAGAATTCTACAGCTAACACACACACACACAAGCCTATAAGTATATATCTATACACACACATACATACACACACAGCCATTTTAATAGTTTCCGCTTTACGACGTATTATTTATTATTGATGAGCAGCAGAAAAAATCACAAAAATTAATAGAAAATTAATTGGACTGCAGTGGCTTTGCCCCTTGCCCCCTGCCTCTTTTCCCTTGCCACCGCAGGCATTTATTGCGCATGCGCGACCTCCTTGCCCCTCCATTGTAGATGATATGTAGTTGTTGTTGTTGTTGTTGCTGTTGCATGTTTTATGGTTCGTTCACGCTCGCTGTGAACTGTGAAAAGCGTGTCGCACACAGCGTTAGCGGCAGGGGCAGGGGCAACATGGGGCAGTGGCAGGGGCATCCAAAACAAACATTCAACCGAGGGTTAAAGCGTGCTAATGCTTACATAATGATATCTTTTCTTTCCCTCTCTCCTCTCTCTCTCTCTCTCTCTCTATTTCTCTCTTTGATATTTCTTTTTATTGATGTGCAGTTGTTTGGATTTTAAGCGCATGATTTATTGAAAACACAAAATAAAACTTGAAGCGGAAAATTATTATTTGTAAATTAAATAAAAACTAAATAAATACGATTTTTTATTTTATTAAATTGAGGAAAATATAAAATCTAAAAAACAATTTAATAAATTAAATTTTACAATAAATTTACTAATTATTTGGTAGACAAAAATAAATTTACTATATTTATAAAAATATTATATTAACAAAATAAACCTAAATAGTATATGGATTATTTTATTTTGTTTTATTAAATTGTACTAAATATAAAATAATTAAATATAAAAATTGTACTAATAATAAAAATAAAATAAAATGTAATTTGTTAAAAAAATATAAAATTGTAAAAATAATTTAAATAAAAACTAAAATATATAATATTTTCTAATTTTATATCATTAAATTAGACAAAATATAAAGTATTAAATTTAAATAGCAATATAGAAGATTTGTTTATACATTTATAAATAAAAACTTAAATCTAAAACAGAAATGCCAAAATAAATATTCATTAATTTATTAAAATTTGGTTCCATTAAGTTAATCCAAATATTAAATTAATTCAATTAATATTATTAATTAATTTATTTATTTAAGTGTCGACTAAGACCAGTCGGCCAAGAAAAATTAATTGCAAATTAATATTAATAATAATAAAATTGAAATTAAAAATAAATAAAACCTAATTTAAAAATATAAAAAAATAATAATTCCATATTTGCTAAATATAAAAAATGAAACGAAAGGAATTTAAATAAAATATCTATTTATTTTCTCTATAGCTTAGAATTGTTTAGACTTTAATCAATTTAAAGAGTATCCAACCGATGTTGAAATTATACCAAAATTCAACGATTTATCTATGATCTATGCCAGCTACTTCAGTTTATTTCCTTAACCTCTGCAAGTCCATAAAATTACTTAAAATAGTCTATTCAATAGAGAACTCTGCTAAAGCCATAAAAGCATGAATATTTGCAAATATTTCGCAATAAGCTCATACATCATTGGCCACAACGGATCTTGAGTCGAAGGCAGCGCTGATTTTTCTAGTCTAGTAAGCACATTTATTGGATTTGGATTCGTGTTGTTTATATGCATAGATCGCATAGAGACATGGAGACACTCCCAAATTCTGAAACTCTCAATGCCTCATGCCACACTCGATACTCAATTTAAATTCTTAGTTCCCGTTCGATTGGGCTGAGGCTGCATACGATTACGAAACCCAACAAAAAACTTCCCCCCCTGCTTTATAGAACTGGCAAAACAACAAAAATCTCCATTCGAAACTTATGTTTATGTTCGGAATGCCATAAACTTCTCGATTTCATGCCGAACAAGGGGAAAAAATCAAGCAAATTATGTCTATGAGCTGAAAACATTTTAAACAAATCGCACAGCAGAAGTGTCTGCATTGTTTATATTGTTGCTGTTTCGTATTTATTTATCGTATTTATAAAAAAAAGATCTGTTGGCAAAAAACTCATTAGCACGCCCTCAACAGAGACTCTCGAAAGTTCGTCAATTTGTCTAAAATATATATGTATATGCAAATATTCATAGGCAGCAAATGTGGCTCAGAGCACACATCAATCTTCCAAAAAACCTGTAAAAGAATTGGGCAAAGAACTCGAATTCGACTTGGAGTTGGAGTTTAACATAAACAGCTAGAGAATGTTTTGTTTTTTCCTTTTTCTTCTTATTTTTTTGGCCCCGTAACCCAGTAAAGTTCAAATGTACAAATATTTAATTATCATCTTGAACATTTTCGTTGATGTTCTTCTCAAGCGTTTTCAGCGCTGGCTTGTCTTGTTTTTCCACAGGTTTTTTCAGTTTTCTTTTTTTGAATAATCATGCACATGGAGAATTCTTTTTTCTGTTTTTAACCCTTTATGATATGTGTAAAAACGGGGTTAATAACTTTGTGCAAACGTAGACAACAGGCAGAGAAAGGCGTGGCAAATTCATTCGGAGTCTAGATAGGTGTATGCCATACGCAGATCAAGTTTATTTTCCAAAAACCGAATAACAAGCATAATATTCAATATATAAGGTTGTTATTAAGAATATATACTCTCTACCTTTATATTTATCTAACCTGAAAAGCTTTTTAAAATCGGTTAGCAAACATGGAAGTTATTAATGAAACAATATTCCAGGAAGAAGAATCATTGCTGTTGCACTCTGTATAACTTTTTCAAATTACATTTAAAACATATGGTATAAGGTATTCTACAGTACGGCGCATCCGACTGATCGGCTCTGTTTGTACTGGTTTTTCTTCTAATTTTTTCTGTTTTGTTGTAAATGTAAAAATTTGTTTATGCTAATGTCGGGGTTATTTTTTTTCTTCTTGAATCTCTTCTATTGTCTGCTGGGGCGTTTCATTAATTTGCTGCTGTTGAATTTCGTTTCTGGCTACTTTCGATTTTTGTCGATTTTTACGGTTTTATAGCTTTATTATATAGACACGCCTCCGACCCCTCTCTCACCCGCCGCCCCCGGGCCTTACAGAGTGCGTGATTAATTGCGGCTCAGACGGACGTGGGCAGAGCGCTTGGAGCCTGAAGTGTAGACGTTTATGGTGCGATATTTGGTATTACGAATATTGGTATTAACCCGGTGTCGGCTCAAGAGTTAACAGCCAGAGCAATTGGACGGAATTGTTGGGCCTGTGGGTGGACACGCTAACAGCCCAAGCTCTTAAAAGTCTGATTTTATTTAAATAGACAGCTCCGAAATGGCACATTAATCTGCATAACCTATTTATGCGCATAAAAGTCAAAGTTAAGCAGAGCAACTAATTTTCAATTTACATAATTGCCAAGCAGCAACATTAATTATGCCGCTCTCTGTGGTTTGTGTCTCTGCTAACAGTCTGTTAACAGTTGTGAATTTAAGAGCAATGTTAAAGCATTTGTTTTAGAATAACATAATAAGAAATATAGGAACGGGGCAGATCAGTGGGACGGAGGCTACAGTCGGACGTAACCGACCGTAGAAGACCCTTTACTTTGAGTATATGTACATACAAACACAATCAGACGCACACACACTAAGCTACCCGCGTATGCAAGGTACCCCCCCTCTGCCTAGTGCGGCAAATTGTCCGTTCAATATTTTCGCTGTTTCTTATCCGATTTAAACGAAATTCACAGGGTCAATAGAGTTTGTCATAAGCTAGTTACGTACCAAATTACAAATCAATATCTTTAAAGCTGTCGCTGCAGTAGCTTTTTGCGGTTTGTAGGGTAAGGGGGGGAGGTATCCAAAATCTAAAACAAACTCGTGCTGCTTACTGATAAGGAGAACCTAAATCCCAAATATGGTGTTTCTAGCTCTTATAGTTGCTGAGATCTAGGTGTTCATACAGACGGACAGACAGACAGACGGACAGACGGACATGGCTATATCGACTCGTCTTGTCGTCCTGATCAAGAATATATATACTTTGTGGGGTCTGCCACGCCTCCTTCTGGGTGTTACACACATTTCCTCTTTGCACTAAACTAATAGACCCTTTTTACTTTTTTAAAGTAAAGGGTCTAAATATGAATACAAAAATAAATGTATAATGAAGAAATTACATCTGATTTGAAAATAATAACGTAAATAATAATAATTAAGAAATTAAATAATTAATATAAGAATCGACTATATGATTCAATATATTTTTTCTTTATTAAGCAAAAAATTTTATTAACTTGAAGTTAACTTTTGCAGAAATGTAAACCGTTTTGCCTATGTTACATTAACAGCATCTTAACAGCGGCAGCTACTGCTACGCTGTTAATGCAAGCTCAGCTTGAACGCTGCTGCGTAGTTCTGTTGGAGGCAATGGAAAGCTTTGCTTCCAGTCATCAGCTTCTACATTTCGCTCCGTTTCATTTAATTCCAGGGCATGGCAGCACGCAACGCCCCTGCCCCCCGGTCCCCCCCTGCCTTGAGGCAAGCACATTATAATTCTTATGACGACGCCGGCTTTTTGCGCTGTTGGCGTTGTTATTGTTGTTTCCTTTTGAGCTTTGCTTACCGTGCTACACACACACACACACACACGCTTACACACACACATACACGAGCTTTATGACATTTATGGCTTTGCATAGACTAAGAGAAAACACAAACAACAAAATGGAAAGCAATCGTAAAATCGAAATCGTGGGTGGGCTTAAGAGAGTATTTATTTTAACGACATTTAACTAGTCGAAGGCCTAAAACATATACGATATGTATGTATGTATGTATCGGTATCAATATCAGTTTCAGAGCTATGCACCTACAAACATATCATTTTTCAGCTGGTTCGCTCGTTTGTTTGTTCTGCGTGCTCACGGTTCACTGATTGATAAATTTTTAGCGGCTTTTCCAGTCACGGTGTCACGTGCAATTTAATCGTCTTATTCCACGCTCCCCCCCCGCTCTCTTCGTGATAAATGACTCTCTGGCGGAGCTGTTGTTGTTGTCAGTGTTGGCAAAGCCGATTTTTTACCGCCAGATCCGACTCTTTATGAAGGGCATTTGGTAGAAAAATTTTAAAACTCTGCCAAGCGCATTTTTGGCTTTTTCTTCAAATATTTCAGCTTGTCATATTTTTCTTAAATTTGCTAAAATTCACACTAAAATCAGAAATAGTTATAGGCCTATTGTCATAATTTTGATTGAAATTTATATCAATATTATACCCTTAAGTTAAAGGACATTTTTAAGAATAACTTGGCTGTTTTCTATTTTAGACTCCGTACTTTAAAATGCGGTAAACTGCATTACGATCGCATAGTAACAGCGAAGATATGTAATAAACAATTTGCTTGACTATACAAATGGGGCATGGTTTTTTGCTCATGAGGCAGTGATTATGGATACAGTGTCGCCTGTTGTCGGTTACGTCCGACTGTAGCCTGCCGTACCACTAATTTGTATTAAAATAATAATAAATCTATTGTAATTTTTAGTACTAACTTGACTTTTTATTTATATTTATTTATTTATTTTTAATTTTTGTTTAATTTTTTTCCCCTTCCCGCCAAAAAAGCGTTTCTTGGCAACACTGTTTGTTGCTCTGCCAGTTCACCACACCGCTCTCTCTCCTCTCTCTCTCAGTCGCCATCTTGCTTCCTTTTGTTCGCCTTCATTCATGAAACATTTCGCCGATTCCGCCCGATTGCCCCCGATTGTCTCTTCCTCAAGTCATCTGTCTGTCTTAGCGACAGAAGAGTTAAAAAAGTCGTTGTTGTTGTATTTGTTGTTGTTGTTATTGTTGTTGTTGGTATTATTGCTGTCATTTGTCATTCGATACAAGCAGCGAAGGCGTTTGTCGAGCAGCGTTTGAAAAACGATATGTGCACACACACACACAAAGAGACACACACCACACACACGCATGCATGCATTTACACCACGCGTTTTTGTTGCGTGCAATGCAAATGCAATAGAGCGCATAGATCGGAAGAGAGAGGTAGAGAGAGAGTGAGCGAGAGCTTAAGAGAGCGCGTGGGAGTTGTCTTTGTGCTTGCTCCCTCTTTCCCCTCTTTCTGCTGTGGTGGGTGGATGCTGAGGTGTCAACTGTGTGCAGGGCTGCAGAGCAAAGCTTAAATACTCATAATGGCAACTGTTTTACATGGTTTTACTTATTCAACCCTGGCTTACACGCACACACACACACACACGCACTCACACTCACTTGCGAAATGTATGCATTATGTGATCAATGATCTTCTTTGAGTTGCGCATAATATGTATCTTTTTTTCATCATTTGAACGACTCAAAAAAGACTCATCAAGGTAATTATTGTAAAAATTAACTTCCAAATTATACTTGGGGGAACTCTCTAAATACTTTAATAAATCAATAAGTATCTTAGTTGGAAGTTTCAACAGATTTACATTAATTTTTGAAAAACAACGTAAACCGAAGTAAAATCGCATTTTTGAAAGAATTGTATTTCTTATTTCAATTTATCTGCAAAAAAAAAAGAATCATAAAAATCGAAGTTTATACCAGGAAGTTTATAAAGGGTTGAAGGAACAATTTGTTAACCATAAAATAATATAATAAAATGAATCGAATTAAATTATAAAGTAAACTTGTGTTTATTTTTAGATATTTTTCAATTTTTTTGTTTATGTTATTTTACTGGAAATCTAGTAAATTCTGACAATTCTGAACATAATTATTGCTGTTCAGCAATTTCAGGGTTGCCAGAAATTGCTAGATTTCCAATAAAAAACATAAACAATAAAATTAAAAAAATAATTTAAAATAAATGCGACTTTCGGTAAAAAAAATAAAAAAGAAATTAAAAATACTTGAAAATAAATAATTAAAATACAATCAATGTACAAATATTAAAAAAAATGACAAACTTTCGAATGGATTTATAATAAGCATAAATAAAATTCGGAAACCCGTCGAATTGGCAACGCTGTTGTTGTTGTAGCTGCTGTTGTTGCTGTTGTTGTTGTTGTTGCTGTCATTGTCGCCATTGCTGTCGTTTGCTGAGGTGAACTGAGGTGAGCTTTGGCTTTCATTACAGATCTCATTGTCTGTGTTGGAATTGTGTTGTTAAGTAAGTGTACTTAACCCACATGACTTGTGGTTTTCTCAGTCCCCCTCTCCGCTGTCTCTCCTGCTCCTCTCGGCCCCCTCGTTGCTGCTGTCATCACATTCAAAAAGCTGTCGGTCTTGTGACCAGTGCGTGTGCTATTAAAGAGATTTCTTAACCTTGAGTACCTTTCAGCACACACACACACACACACACTCTCACACACACACACTCACACTCACACTTAAGCATTCGTATGTTTTTTACCTTCGTTTCTCATTTTATTTATTACCCAATCTTTTTTTTTTGCTTATTATTTTTGGGTATATTAAATTGATGTTTTCTTAGGTCTATGCTCATTTCCTTAATTAAACACTTGTTTCAAGCTTCGTTGGGCAATGCCATAAAAAAAACCTCCAAGAAAAATAAAAAATATAAAAAAACCTCGTCAAAATATGCCGACTGTCAAAAATGTGTAGTCAAAATAAAATTGAATTTATGTATTGCGAAAATTAGCAAAAAATCACGTACGCATTTCGATCTTGAAGCTGATGTCAGCAGTCTTAAAATATTGCAGAAATAATCCAAAATTTCTTATAAATACAATATAGGCGATAAGCAAAAATAGCATAAAAACCTAGAGGTAAAAAATTTAATTGTATAACAAATATAATTATAATTAATTATATAATATTAACTATTGTATTCATCATTTATTTAATTGCATTAATTAATTAATTGTTTAAGCCATCATTCATTAAAATCGATACACGTTTTTACGATTTACGGGATTTCCCAACCGCATTAAAATGTTTTTAATCCATGCCAATTATAATCGTAATAATACCTTTTACGAAATTGCTGAACATGCAAATAATTTGTAAAGCAAAACTGCCCAAAATGTGCCTACAAAGATTACAAACATTACATTTCACATTTCATTTATAGAGCCCACTGTGTTTACATAATCGCTCAATTTGTTGCTAACATAATCCGGCTTTACAGCCGCTATTAACAGCTGTGAGCTAAGCTCGTAAAGCTAATAAGACGGCTAACATGCAACTGTTAATTAACAGCATGGCTGCACATTTACATTCGCCGGGGAGGCTATCGACGAAATTTAATTACTCTATAAATTCTCTACTCTCTCTCTCTCTTCGCTTCGCATGAGCATAAATATGTATGGAATAAATGCGATTTTGTGTGGCAAGCGCCGAATAGTTTTGCAATTGATTGATGGCATTAGAAAGGTGAAAGCTTTAACAGCTGTTGGCTTGTCCTCGCTGTTGGATTAACAGCGAGCGCTTGACAGCAAGCAGTGCACAGTGGGCGGGGGCGTATGCTAGAGTTGGCAAGCGGCGAAAAATTAATTTTATTTACAAAGTAAATGAAAATAATACAATTTAGCTTCAACTACAAATTACATAATTTAAAAAATATAAATAAATTAAAAATACTTCTAAAAATATATATAAAACATTGGAAAAAATTTATTATACTTTTATAAAAAAAATAACCCTGTATTTCCCATTTTTCAATGGGTACAGGGTATAATAATACCTATTTTTGCACAACGGTTTTCCTCTTTAATTATAAATTAAATTATATTATTACTATATATTTATTCAATTGAATTCTTTAAGTTTCGTCAAACTAATTACTTATTTAAACAATTAATTTGCAATAAATAACACAATAATATTAGTGAGTTTTTTTTTTTAAAGCGAAATTTCTCTCTGAAATTATGCATTGAATAATCAATATATATAATGAGTATCCTTTATAAATAATAAAAAAATAAACATATTTTTTAAATTAAATTTTATTACAAATATACTTGAATTTTAATGAAAATGTTTAATGAAAATGTTTTTTTTGCCCAAACTGTTATTTGTATAAAAATAATTGCATTTAATGTAACATAAGTTGTAAGAGAATAATTGCTTAAGCAAATGAAGAACATCTGCCATATCATAGACTTGCCAATTCTCTCTCTCTTAAGCCATTTAAGCTGTCACTGAGTTCCTGCGAGTGGACAACAACAGCTGCTGCTTACAGAGAGAGAGATGGATGAAGCGAGAGAGGGAGGGAGGGAGAGTAAGAGTGAGAGTAGCGCGCTGTTCGATCAACAGGTGTGAAAAGGCGCGAGAATTTCGCAGAGCAGATGCAACGCAACGCTCGAGAGCGCATTGGAATGAGAGCGCAATGGCAATGTTAAAGCTCTCCCCTCTCTCTCTCGCGCTCTCTCTCTTTCTATGCAAAAATTACAACAAAAACGCCAAACGGCAACGTCGCCATTACGAAATAACAAAAGAATGTGGCAGGGGCTGAGGGGCAGGCTAAAGGCAACAGGCCCTTTGTTTTTGCTCTTTGAGTTATTGTTGTTTGTTGTTTGTTGTTGCCCCACACAACGAACGAGTCGTTGGCAGAGGGAGGGGACAGGGGCAGAGGCATGGCATTCTGAAGGAAAACTTACAAAACACAAAGCAACAGTTGTAAATCATCGAATTACCTTAAAATAATAGCAAGCGCTCTCCTTCCCCCCCTTCCCACCTCACTCGTGCTCTCGCGCCCTCCGCTCTGCCAATGCGCTCTCTTGCATTGTTGTTGCTGTTAATGCTGCAGACGAAAATGAAATCGCCAAAAGCAAAAGCGCAACAACAATGCGAGAAGCCAATCAGTGTTGACAGAAACAGCTAGTTTTGCAAAAAAATAACTAAAAAAAAATAACTAAAAAAATAAATAGCTAAAAAATAAAATAAAAATGCATACAAATAAAAAGAATAAAAAAAATTTTGAATAAAATTGTTTTAAAAACATTTAAATCTGGCGGGAAAAAAGCAGATTTGGCAAACATGCCAACAGCTTCAATTCAAACTTCACCACAAGATTGCATGGGCAGGGGGCGGAGGTAGATTTATATTAGCACACATACACACAGACTCCGGCGACGGGCGACGTAGTTGATGTTTTTTTGCGACTTGCGAAATGAATAAACCCTAAAAAGCAAAAAACAAAAAAAAAACAAGAAGAAAAAAAACAACAAAAAACTTCGTGTGTCAGTTACGCTTAATGAGCACAAATATTGCTCTCATTGTTGTTGCTGCAGATTTGTTGCTTTTGATTGCTGTGCCGTGAGTCCAACTCCAACTTCAAGTCGTCGCAGCGGCAGCGACAGAGGCAGCGGCAGAGGCAGCGCCGAATCTCAGCTCAGCCTGCGCCTCGGCCTCTGGGGTCGATTTCAATAAAGACGACACCGTTGTCTCTGCCTCTGCCTCTGCCTCCCCCTCTGCTAGCGTCTCTGCCATCGCCTCAGTCGGAAATGCCAATACACGAGGCGATCGCTCTGCTGCTGCGCAAATACTGCTTAACAGAAGGAAAGCTCCATCTGATATGCATGTGTGTGCCTGTGCAAGTGTGTGTGAGTGTGAGTGTGTGTCTATGTACTTGTGTCAAAGCTTCAAAGAATGTTTACATGATTGGCGAATGTTAGGTCATGTTACAGTGGGCACTTGCCTGAAAATAAAATCATGAAAATAATATAAAAAATAAATATATATAATTAATAATAAATAAATAAAAACAAATAATAAAAATAAAATAATAAAATTAAAATAATAAATAATAAAGTATTAAAAATTAAATTATGCAAATATTTAATAAAAATTAAATAATAAATTGTAATTAAAATCAAAAATAATACTAAAATAGTTAGAAATCAGAAAGAAAATAAGATAAAAATAAAATACAACTAATATTTAAATAAAATACTAATGATGTGCAAATAAAATACAAATAATAAAAAAATAATTATATTAATACGTAAATAAAATAGTATAGGTATATAATATAATATAAGTAATATAATATGTGTAAATAATAAAATAATATTAAATAAAATCATATAAATAATATTCAATATAAAACAATGTCAAACGAATTGCCAGTAGGTTTCACTGTATGTGTATCATTAATATATAATATAATATATAAAATACAACAAAATAATATAAAATAATATCAACAGAAATGCCAGTAGGTTCCACTGTATTAGCCACGCTACACCGCACTTATAGAGAAACCTTCGAGACCCAAGTATAGCTGAACTCCATTCGATCTCGAGCGGACGGAGTGTAAATAGCAAATCATCACCTGGTTGGCCGGAGCTTTAAAAACAGATTTGCCTGGGGCCAAACATATTGAACGCACGCACTTTAAAAATTTATTTCTGTATTTTTGCCTCTTTTATTTTGTGTTTTTTTTGCCTACTTATGCGTGTAGGTAACGCCCCCCGCCCATTCGGAACCAAGAGTCTTGTTTATGTATATTATTATTATTATTACTTTTGTTGTTGTTACCATGTTTTTGCTGTTTTTTATTTGGTTTTTTTGTTGTTCGCGCCTGAATCCGAAACGTGGCAGCTGGCAACAGTTGAACCTACTAATGGTGCCCATTGTCTCCTTTGTTTTTGGGTGGTAGAGCCCGATAGATGTTTAGGCCTTAACTACTTTGGCGCTGGCTCAGTTTTGTTGCTTCACAAATAATAAATTGGTGTAATTAGTGGCGTTTTTAATGCGAGGTTGAGATCTGAGGTCGGGTCTTGTAATAACCAGACAAGGGACCATCCCAAGTCCCCACTAAGTATGTAAATCCAAAGTGATTCTTCCTCGCCGAAACTCAGCCCGGGGCAACCGATTGTGCAAGGGGAGGTGGGAGGGAGGTGTTGAGCTGCTAAATTGAAGCCAAGTTGAAGCCGGTTTTCCCATGCTTAGTGGGTGGCATCCGCAGTCAAAGTTGTGGGAATTCTACTCATAAATATATGATATTGTGATCATCATTTTTGCCTTTGCCTTGGCCCTTACAATGGGAACAATAAAGACAAGCCGGCAAAAAACGAACAGAAAAGAAATGACAAGAGGCTTCTGTATTTTATAATGTGAAAATTACGAAATTACGAAATTACTTAATGCCAGATTGAAATTTCAGATATGCTGCTGTCTGGCATATTTGACAGATTTCAAGCGCAAAAAAATTTTATAAATAGCTGCCGTATTTAAAATATTCTTTTATGCTTAACTTAAATAAGCTTAAAATAATAAAAAAAACATATTTTATTTATGTTTCTAACTTAGGAATATCTGTATAAAAACACTTGTACCACAGACAAATATATATCGAGCCCTTCCCGCGAAAAAGACGTAACCAACATTTTTTCGATTTTCGGTTTTTGATGTAATTATGTTCATAATCACCCAACTCATCTACACAAAAAATTGCATAATTTTATCTTGCGTATTTACTGAGATATCAGTCTGTCAATTATATCGCAAGCGCCAGATTTTCTGCGAATTTCAGACGCGTTTTCGCGAAAAAAACGTCTTCTGTAATATTTGCTGTTGTTGGTTACGTTTTTTTCGCGGGAAGGGCTCGATATGTTAATAATTCACATCTGTTTGACATTTAAATCACAATAAAATTAAATACATATTTTTAAATATTTAATTTAAATTTCTAACTTGTTAAAAGTTATATAAAATTCGTTTAGAGCCCAGATAAATTAATGTATTTATTGATAATTCAGAACTTAAATGTTTATATATTATAATTTTAAACAATTTAAATAAAAACTTTATTAAAGCAACAAAAAGATAATTAAAAAGTTTGCTTTTTTATTTAAATCTGTCGATTATAAATATTATTGATATTATTCTTATTTTAATTTATATTTTCGATAATCTATAGTTGTCACATTCTCCCACTCATGCGTGTGAGTGAGGATGTATGCTCCCTCTCTCTCTGGCGCTCGCTCAATGCGTCTGCAATACGGAGAGAGCGTCATAGAGCGAGCTTATTTTATATGCGTGTGTTGGTGTGACACTGCAATTTGTTCTTGATATTCGCTCACTGGAAGAGTGGAGCTTAAAGAGAGAGAAAGGAAGAGAGCAGCCGTTCAGTAGTGTAGTTGCAGTTGCAGTCGATGGATGGCGCTGCGTGTGATCGGACGTGTTGTGAGGAGTGGGAAGCATTTAATATTATATTTAATATTAATATTATAAAATTTTGTGATATATTTAATATTTGTAATAGGAATTTATTTCATTTTGAATATAATTTAATAACTAGTTCATCAGTCATGTGAGCACTGTGCAGTGTCTGCATTTTTAACAGTTCTTAAGCATTAGCTTAACAGCGAGTCAACAGCTACCATTGCTCTACATAGCTGTTACTCACGCTGTTAATGTAAGCTACAGCGAGCTTTTACTGCTTGTTGAAATGCAACGTAATTAACCAGATGAAAGCCACTTAAATTAATTGCTGCTGTAAATAGAACAGAGGAGAAAATAACAACAGTTACAACTGTTAACGATGTATGTCATGTGTGGCAGGCGTTCCCTCTTCATCTCCCCCAGGCTCTTTCACTTTCGAGAACCGAATGAAGTTGCCCGATGCACGCGATAGTTACAGCGACTGCCAATTGCTGAAATTACAAAACGTTGAGCTTTCAATTTCCAAACCAGAAGCGGAAGCGGGGCATGAAAAAGCGCCATGACAGTGACAGTAACATTGACAGCGACAGCGACAGCTCTATTAACATTAACAGTGGGCTTAACAGTAGCTGCAGACGCTGATTTGCTGCTGTTGTCAACAGACTTTATGACGCTTCGTTGCACTGAACAAAACGAAACGAAACGAAACAAAACAATTGATGGAGGCATTGTTTATGTGGCATGTGGCATGTGGCCTCTGGTGCATTAAATGCGCATTTCACTTTCTATCAACATATGTCGCGACAGACAGTCAGACAGAGGGAGGGAGGGACAGGGAGACAACCTCTAATGGCAGTTTAATTATGAAGTGTGCCTCTGAGCTCTGAGGCCGTGCCCTCGACTGTCGCATAAATTACATTTTACAATGCGCTGATTTATTGTTGATTTTAGTTTTTCTCTTTGTTTTTTTCTGCGTTTATTTTCTGCATTTTCCAATTTTACTTGCTGCAGGGCTGCATTAAATGTTGCAGTTCCTGAATAATGAAAGTTCATTTTAAAAATAGTTTCAATTCGGAACTGCTCTAATTTATTGAAATTAAACGAATTAATAAAAAAAATTCAGCATATTTTTAAGTTAATAGAGACCTGTATAAACAAATTTAACTTCTTAGATATTATCAGAATTATAAAAAAAATATATTTTTATAACAAAAAATAAATCTAAATAAGATATAAATTTAAATTGAAAGATTAATCAATATTAATAAATAAAAATAGAACATAGTACATAAGTGAGTTAGAAATAAAAATAAAGAAATACGCGTTAAATAAAAATGACGAAAATTAATAAAGATAATTAATAAATAAAATTATAATATACATAAATAAATTAGAAAGAAATCTAAGGAAAATACACGTTAAATAAAAATGACAAGAACTAATACATAAATACAAAAAATAAAAATAAAATATACAGACATGAATAAGAAATAAAAATTAAGAAATCTGCGTTTAATAAAAATGATAAATATTATTAAAGATAATTAATAAATAAAATTAAAATATACATCAATGAATAAGAAATAAATATAAGGAAATACAAGTTAATTAAAAATTGAAATATGCATAAATGAATAAGAAATAAATATAAGGAAATTCAAGTAAAATAAAAATTAAAATAAAATAAAATAAAATTATAAATATCAATATTAAAGTCATGAATGGATTACCATAGCTGTTAATTCAATATTGGGCAAACAAATGCTTAAAATAATGTAATTAAAATAAAATTCAAAAGAAGTATACATTTTTGAATTCCGCTTAATTTTGAACCCGTTTTTGCAGCCCTGAATTGTTGTGTATTTTGCTAATGGCGCGCCCGTTTTTGTTTTATTTTGCAGAGACTTGAGCCAGGGCATGGAATAGAGCTCGGGTCATAGACACCGGAGCGGAGGCTACGACATAATAAAGATACAGCCACAACAACAGCAGTAAAAAGCGAAGCAAATCAGGAACCTTAAAACATTAAAATGTCCGGCAATCAACAGCAGCAGCAGAAACAACAACAACAGCAACAACAACAACAGCAGCAGCAGCAACAACAGCAACAACTACAGCAACAACTGAAGCAAAAGACATTAACAGAAGCAACAACAGCAGGCACTTTGGGCAACAATTTGATAAAAATTAATAACGTTGACAAAATTGTACATAAAACGAC
>JAWNNJ010002166.1:0-12959 GCA_035045125.1 Hypselothyrea guttata | reverse complement strand
TGAGTCGATTGCATATCTTCGCTATTTCCAATTCAAATCAAAAATAAATTAATAGCATCGGTGGAGAATACCTTATGCTACGTACATGCCAAATTACAAGTTTGTAGCGCTATTATTAATTAATATTAATTAATAAATAAGGCGACACGAGCCTTTTTCTCATGTAACAGATTATTCGGACGAACATGGGGCATAAACCCTCAGATGATCTACTGGTCTTATACAACTGTAATAAGACCAATAATAACTTATGCATCTCTTGCCTGGTGGAAGAAATTCACTCAAAGAAAAGCAGCAGCTGACTTAGCTAAGCTGCAACGACTAGTAGGCATCGGAATCACCGGGGCAATGCGCACAAGCCCCACAGATGCACTAGGAGTTATAACTGGCATAGCACCACTTCCTATATTCATTTAAAGGGAGGCTTGCCTAAGCGCACTGCGCTTGGAAAATATCGCCAATCTGAAGATTGGAGACTTGACGGGTCACTTAGGAATTCTGGCATTCCTTCAAAATGACCCGATTTTCCGCATCTCAGATGAGGAGGTAAAAACCATTATTTTCAACAGGTCCTATGATGTAACTATCAATGAAAGAAAGGCCTGGAAACCCTCAAACCTCTGCAACACAAACCAAACAGAAACTTGGTACACAGATGGATCCAAACTGGAAAATGGGGATACAGGGGCAGGAATCTTTGGACCCAATCTGAAGAAAGTCGTCCCCATGGGAAAATCACCTACCATCTTTCAAGCAGAAATGCATGCAATAGAGATCTGTGCTAGAAAATGTCTTAGAAGAAAAACAAAAGGCAAACAGATCTTTATAATGTCGGATAGCCAAGCAGCCCTATTGGCACTGAAGTCATTCTGTGTGACATCAAAGCTAGTATCCGAATGCATAAAACTCTTAAATGCTCAAGGCACCTCTAACTCCCTCCAGCTAGGGTGGGTGCCGGGACATGAGGGTCATGCAGGCAACGAAATGGCAGACAAACTAGCAAAACGGGCAGCAAACTGTCATTTCATCGGGCCCGAACCCTTCTGTGGACTCTCAAAAGGACACAGAGTAGAGAGGCTCAGAACCTGGAAAGCGGAGGAACTAAAAAGGCACTGGGCACACAGTGACGGCCAAAGGCAAGCCAAACAATTCCTCTCTCCTTCAAAACAAAAATCCCAAAGGCTACTTCAGCTGAGTAAGAACGACTTACGCACCTTGACAGGCTACCTCACCGGTCAATGCGGTCTGAGGTATCACCTGAAGAAGTTGCACCTTTCTGATACGGACACCTGCAGATTCTGTTATGGGGATCAAGAAACAGCGGTACACATCCTGTGCGAATGCCCAGCTCTCTGCAGACAACGATATCAACATCTTGAGGAACACATAATTCCTCCCCACAAAATATGGAGTATAAAGCCTAACAAAGTGCTAAACTATATAAAAAGTCTCAAAATAAATATACAGAGATCTCCATAACCCCATTAGAAAGGTCTACACAAAAGATCAAAACTCTGGTCGAAGTGTACAAATAGACCTACACAACAAAAAAAAAAATATATATATAAATTGAAATATTACACATCACTATGGTACAAATTACTACACATAACAGTAATAGTATACCATAAAATAAAGAATAATAAAAATTTTTATATTTTCACAAAAAAAAAAAAAAAAAAAACTGTAGTTATGGAATTTACATTTGTTACAAAATGTTTAAATTTCATTAGATTTGCACCATTTCACCAGTTTTATTAATTCTAATATATGAAGGTAAATTGAATGTTATATTAGGAGTATTTTTTGCATCATCACGAGATGTTGGGCGAACTATATAATAAGTAGATTTGCTGGCGATAAGACCAGGAACTATTCCCTCTCAAAACTCTATAAGTGGTGGCCATATCTTTGATAGAAAAGCCTTTTTATACCCTGTGCCCATTTGAAAAATGGGAAATACAGGGTTAATAACTTTGTGCGAATGTATGTAAAAGGCAGAAGAAGGCGTGGCAGACCCCACAAACTATATATATTCTTGATCAGGGAGACGAGCAGAGTCGATTCAGCCCTGTCTGTCTGTCTGTCAGTCTGGATGAATGCTGATATTTCCTAAACTATAAATGCTAGAGAAGTTGTTTTGGTAATTTTTAAAAGGTGTGTACCATTCGCAGATCAAGTTTATTTCAAACCTTGGATGTCACGCTCCGGCAGCCTATAATAAATGAAATAAAATACATTCGCCAATTGAAGAGACACAAATCAATTTAAATTCTGTTTTTGGTAGTTGGTAGGTCTATATCATACGCAGATTTAGCTTTTTTCACAATTTGGATGCCACGCCTCCTTTACGCCCCAATCGATAGAAACCGAATAACAAGCGTAATTGAACATAGTTGTTATTCGGCATATATATTTTTTGTTGCAATATATTAAACTATCCTGAAAATCCCATTGAAATCGGTAAATAAACACAGAAGTTATTAACGAAACGACTGATTTGTCGGGTCCAAATATAATATTTGTTTACACATTTTTTACGAGAACAGTGTATTAAAATAAAAGCAATGACGGTCTACACTACATCTGCTTGTGACTATAGCCGTTTGTGGTTGTGCCAAAAGTTTTATTGAATGTGTATGCTATTATAATGTGTATATTGTGTGCTCAGATTTGTCAATCATACTATATTTAAACTTGTGTAGTGGCTTGCTCTTGACCGTCAATCCATACTATAATATACATAAAATGCCTGTGAATTTATTGTTGCTTTTGGGTGCATTGCCCCATAATTTTAAATTTTTAACAACTCCTTTTCTTAGACCCTGTACTTAAAATAAAAGTAAACCAGTAAGGACGGAGCTACAGTTGGACGCAACCGACTGTAGGAGACCCTGTACTTTGTGTTTTCTTCGGTGTTTCTTGTTCGATCGTAATGTGATTCGCAGCATCGATGGGAATTGTCATAGACTACGTACATGCCACATCCCAAATCTTTAGCTTCAAAACTGAAACTTTTAAACTGCAAACTGTTTCTAAATTTGTTTTTCGGTTAGCGGAGGAATAAGCGGAGTTATCAAAAAATCCAAACTAACTTGATCTGATGGCTGCATAGGAGAACATAAATACCAAAAAATGGTATTTCTAGCTCTTATAGTTTGCAAGATCTAGGTGGCTGCTCTGTCTGCGCTATCTTCGCTTTTTCTTTTCCGTTGGTAAAATAATTCACAGCATTGATGGATAATGCTATAGGCTGGGTACATGTCAAATCCCAAGTCTATAGCTTATAAACTGTGGCTGTAGTGGCACCAACAAACATTTATAAGAAAATTGTCTGTTACATAACTTCGCTGTTTCTTGTCCGTTTGTAATGTAATTCACAGCATCGATGGATAATTTAATAGGCTACGTACATTTCAAATTACAAGTCTGTAGCTTTGTTATTGTGGCTGCAGTGGCACATACATGCATTTTGAAATACATTGTCTATTGCATATCTTCGCTATTTCCAATTCAAATCAAAAATAAATTAATAGCATCGGTGGAGAATACCTTATGCTACGTACATGCCAAATTACAAGTTTGTAGCGCTATTGTTGTGGCTGCTGTGGCGCTTTATAGTTTTCGAGATTTTTGAGGTAGGTGTAGATGTTTTGATTATTCGCGGATAAAGGAGGCGAAATATCCAACAGTCTGAAATAAACTTGATCTGCGTAAGACATCAGCTGACAACCTGAATTCCGGAAAGCGTTGCGACTCTGGCTCTTTTAGTTGCTAAGATCTAGGTGTTTATACGGACACCAGCAACAGACGGACAGACGGACATGGCTATATAAACTCAGCTCGTCGTCCTGAGTCAGAATCCATATACTTTGTGGGGTCTACCACGCTTCCTTCTGCCTGTTACATACATCTGTCAGTTGCACTAAATTAATAGACCCTTTTACTTTTTTAAAGTACAGGGTCTAAAAAAGAACAAATGTTTCAATATTTTTATACCCTGTGCCCATTTGAAAAATGGGAAAAACAGGGTTAATAACTTTGTCTGAATGTATATACCAGGCAGAAGGAGGCGTGGCAGACCCCACAAAGTATATATATTTTTGATCAGGGAGACAAGCTAAGTCAATTTAGCCATGTCCGTCTGTCTGTCCGTCTGTCCGTCTGTTTGAACGCGTCGATCTCAGCAACTATAAGAGCTAGAAAAGCCGTTTTGGTCATTTCTGAAAGGTGTATACCATACGCAGAACAAGTTTACTTCAAATCTTGGATGCCACTCCCCTTCCGCCCACAACAAGCATAAAAAGAATTCATTCGCCAATTTAAGAGACACAAAGCGAGTTATATAAATTCTGTTTTCAGTTTTTTGTAGGTCTATATCAGGTGCAGATAGGGCTTTTTTCAAATTTTGGATGCCACGCCCCTTTTACGCCCTAATTCATAAAAACTGAATAACAAGCGTAATATTGAACATAGAACGTTGTTATTCGGTATATATACTCTCTTCTATTATATTAAACTTTCCTGAGAAGCGCATTAAAATCGATCAATAAACACAGGAGTTATAGGTGAAACAATATTGCAGGGCGTTGCTCGCTCACTAGCAGCGCGGCCAATTAAGCGGCACATATAGGAAACGTAGCAGAGAAAGCATTGCTGCTACGCTGAATATGACAGTTTTATTATATTTTGTTTTTAATATATTTAACTATCTTGAAAAGCGCATTTAAATCGTTTAATAAACAAAATATAAATAAATTAAATTATGTATAAACCAGTAAGGACGGAGCTACAGTCGGACGCAACCGACTGTATGAGACCCTGTACTTTGTGTTTTCTTCGCTGTTTCTTATCCGATCGTGATGTAATTCACAGAATCGGTGGAGATTGTCATAAGCTGTCATTAGTCATTAGCTGTTAAACTGTAGCTTTAAAACTGAAAACTGTTGCTAATTTGGTTTTTCGGTTAGTGGAAGAATGGATGGAGTTATCAAAAAACCCAAACTAACTTGATCTGATTGCTGCATAGGAAAACATAAATACCAAAAAATGGTACTTATAGCTCTTACAGTCTGCAAGATATAGGTGGCTTCTCTGTCTTTGCTGTCTTCGCTGTTTCTTTTCCGTTGGCAATGTAATTCACCGCATTGACGGATAATGCCATAGTTTGCGTGCATGCCAAATCCCAAGTCTGTAGCTTTTGAACTGTGGCTGTAGTGGCACTTACATAAGGTGCTTCCCAAAATGATAAGACACATTATTTTTCGCGTAATTCAATTGTATTTTAAAATTTAAAAAAACTAATAATGCAGAATGAAAGAATAAATCAAGGGCTATAAAAAAGTAGTATTTCGTGGAACTTATAGCATTTCCTGGAAAAGTAATTTGGGTTTAGCATGAGTAACTTACAAATTCGCATGCTTGCAGCCTTCCCAGAATGATAAGACACTGTTAAAAAAATTGAAATTGGCGCCTGATATTAATTTTTTTGGTGGTTATTATTAATTATAATTAAAATTTAATTAACCCTAAGTAGTTTGGGTCACTTTACAGTGCAGCGGGAGAAAAAAAAAGATTTATTATTTCTTTTTCGTCGTCGGCCATGAATATTAGCCAAGTTTGTGTAGAAATTGGACGCAGTCGGACGGTTATTGTTTTTTTTTGTTTTAATTCTCAAGAATATGGCATAAAATGTATTTCTAGACGTAAACCGAGACCGAGTGAACGTTGGAAAAGTCACATTTTTTAATTCACACCATCGGCGGATAATTCTATAGGCTACGTACATTCCAAATTACAAGTCTGTAGCTTCATTATTGTGGCTGTCGTGGCACATATTAGCATTTTGAAAAGAATTGTCTTTTGCATATCTTCACTATTTCTAATTCAAATCACAAATTAATTTATAGAATCGGTGGAGAATACCATAGACTACGTACATTCCAAATTACAAGTCTGTAGCGCTATTATTGTGGCTGCTGTGGCGCTTATCGTTTTTGAGATCTTTGAGGTAGGTGTAGTTTTTTGATGATTCGCGGAGGAAGGAGGCGAGATATCAAAAATCTGAAACAAACTTGTACTGCGTACGATAATAGAGAACCTGAATACCAAAAAATGGTGTCTCTATCTCTTTTAGTTGCTGAGATCTAGGTGTTCATACGGACAGACGGACATGACTATATCAACTCAGCTCGTCGTCCTGAGTCAGAATATATATACTTTGGGGGGTCTACCACGCTTCCTTCTGCCTGGAACACACAGCTGTCATTTACACTAAATTAATAGACCCTTTTATTTTCTTAAAATACAGGGTCTAAAAATGTTAAATTAAATTATATACTGTATTTGCGAGCGCGCAGCGCGAGCTTTGGCACAGGGTATATGTCAGTCGGGCCCGTCCGACTGATCTGATCCGCCCATTCTGGTTTAATTAGTGATTTTTATATACAAATACAATATGTCTATCTATAAATATTCAAAAAATAAACTGTTTTCACATTGATTCTGAAATAAACGCGATTGAATTTTGTTACAATAATTATGCCCTCTAGTGTATTTTTGCACTCTCATAAATGTGACTTTTAACATTACACAATTTTATTATATTACTAAACCTAACTGAAATAGGAATCAATGAATGTTAAAAGTCAGTCATAATGCAAATCATTAAAACTTGCATACCTGCCGTCGCATTTTTTACGCTGGGTTGAAACTGTTTTCCCATTTTTATACCCTGTGCCCATTTGAAAAATAGGAAAAACAGGGTTAATAACTTTGTGCGAATGTATGTAACAGGCAGAAGGAGGCGTTGCAGACCCCACAAAAGTATATATATTCTTGATCAGGGAGACAAGCAAAGTCGATTTAGCCCTGTCTGTCTGTCTGTCTGTCTGTCCGTCTGTCTGTCTGTCTGTCCGTCCGGATGAGTGCGTTGATCTCGGAAACTACAAAAGCTAGAGAAGCCGTGTTGGTTGCAAAATATTTGGTGTATTCAATACGCAGATCAAGTTTATTTCAAATCGTTGATGCCACCCCCCCTTGACGTCCAAAAATCAATAAAACTCACATAACCTCGAATTTTTAACACAAAAAGTTGAAAAAGTTGAATAACAAGCGTAATATTGAACATAGAAGGTTGTTATTCGGAACATAAGCTCTGTTGTATTATATTTAACTATCCTGAAAAGCGCATTGAAATCGGTTAAGAAACACAGGAGATATAAGCTTCACAATAGTTGAACTTAAAAGTTCAGAAACAAACGTAATGTTGTTATTTGGTATAAATGTGGGAATGGGTTAGCATTGCTATTGCTGTCATCCCCACATTTACACACATATGTTGTAGAACACAACATATTTTAGTTTAGTTCCAACGCTTAAACCTGTAACATCTTAAATAAAACCAGTAAGTACGGAGCTACAGTCGGACGCAACCGACTGTAGGAGACCCTGTACCTTGCGTTTTCTTCGCTGTATCTTATCCGATCGTAATGTAGTTTACAGTATCGGTGGAGATTGTCATATACTACGTACATACCATATCCTAAGTCATTATCTGTTAAACCGTAGCTTTAAAGCTGCAAACTGTTGCTAATTTGTTTTTTTGGTTAGCGGAGGAATGAGAGGAATTATCAAAAAACCCAAACTAACTTGATCTGATGGCTGCATAGATAAACCTAAATACCAAAAAATGATATCTCTAGCTCTTATAGTCTGCAAGATCTAGGTGGCTTCTTTGTCTGATCTACCTTCCCTGTTTCTTTTCCGTTCGTAATGTAATTCTCAGCATCGATGGATAATGCCATAGGCTGCGTACATGCCAAATCCCAAGTCTATAGCTTTTAAACTGTGGCTATAGTGGCGCTTATATATATTTATAAAACAATTTACTGCTGCATAACTTCGCTGTTTCTTCTCCGTTTGTAATGTAATTTACAGCATCGATGGATAATTCAATAGGCTACGTACATGTCAAATTACAAGTCTGTAGCTTTATTATTGTGGCTGCAGTGGCACATACATGCATTTTGAAAAAAATTGTCTATTGCATATCTTCGCTATTTCCAATTCAAATCATAAATAAACTATTAGCATCGGTGGAGAATACCATAGACTACGTACATGCCAAATTACAAGTCTGTAGCGCAATTATTGTGGGTGCTGTGGCGTTTATAGTTTTCGAGATTTTTGAGGTTTGTGTAGATTTTTGATGATTCGCGGATGAAGGAGGCGAGATATCAAAAGTTTGAAACAAACTTGATCTGCTTGCATTAGCTGACTACCTAAAGCCGGAAAGCTGGTGTCTTTAGCTCTTATAGTTGCTGAGATCTAGGTGTTCATACGGACAGACGGACAGACGGACGGACGGACATGGCTATACCAACTCAGCTCGTCGTCCTGAGTCAGAATATATATACTTTGTGGGGTCTACCACGCTTCCTTCTGCCTGTTACATACATCTGTCAGTTGCACTAAATTAATAGACCCTTTTACTTTTTTAAAGTACAGGGTCTACAAATTTTGAAACATTTGTTCTTTTTATTTTTTTATACCCTGTACCCATTGAAAAATGGTAATGTTATTAACCTTGTCAGAATGTATGTAACAGGCAGAAGGTAGACCCCACAAAGTATATATATTCTTGATCTGGAGGACAAGATGAGTTGATTAAGCCTTGTCTGTCTGTCCGTCTGTATGAACGCGTCGATCTCAGCAACCATAAGACCTAGAGCAGCCGTTTTGGTAATTTTTGAAAGGTGTATACCATACGCACAACAAGTTTATTCTAAATTTTGGATACCACGCCTTTACCGCGAACAATGGCCATAAATACAATACATTGACCAATTTGAACGCGTAGATCTCAGAAACTATAATAGCTAGAGCAGGCGTTTTGGTCATTTTTTAATGGTGTATACAATACGCAGAACAAATTTATTTCAATTTTTGGATGCCATTTTCCTACCGCGAATAATGGCCATAAATATAATACATTGACAAATTTAAGACATATAAATCTATCTAAATAAATTCTTTCTTCAACGAACTGTGGAATATCTATCAATTTGGCAAATTTCAATTATATCGGTCCACTATTAAAAGAATTACTATTAATTAAAGATTATTTTTAGACCCTGTACTTTAAAAAAGTAAGAGGGTCTGTGGTGGAGTTTTTCAATGTTTATTGTTTATTTAAATCAAAATGTAGTAGTAAATTTCAACGCGCTCTTCAATAGCAATTTTATCATCTTTTTCCATACAATACATACATACATACTAACTTATCGATTCATCGATAACTACCAAATCGCAGCGACTACAGTGTTGCTGTCGATAAAATTATAATTTGGCCGAGCCGACCGTTGTCGATTCAAATTCAAATATTTAAATATATTTTCGCAGCGACATATTCCGGCCTCTAGTGCTGTCTCCCAGCACGATATTTTTCGTCGCAGCGTTGAACTCCAATTTTGCAAAGACGATTTACGGGCCGACGATAAGTGTTCTTAGCGGTCTGTAGATCCACGACACGTACCACGCCGTCCTCTCCAGCTTTTGCTTACATATAGCATCTCGTGTTATAACATCAGCTATGTTATCATCGGTTGAAATCCAACGCCACTCTGATTTTGTAGACTTTTCACTTATCTCGCCCTCGGTGGTCCACAAAGGCAGGGAGGGCCTTCTCGGTGTGTATCCATGCCAGCGCCGTTTGTGAATCTATCCAGAAATAACGTTGATCAATGTTGATTTGAAGTTCCTGTTGGATCATCTCTGCCAAGCGACTGCCTATACACGCCGCCATTAGCTCCAGCCTCGGGATTGTCATGGCTTTTATTGGAGAAACTCTGGCCTTTGATGCAATTAGCGCTACATCGTAATTTGGTGAGTTCTCCCGTTTAAAGCAACATCTCATATAAGCAGCTGCTGCATACGCCTTACTGCTGGCATCGCTAAAGATGTGCATTTCTAATCGGTCAGCTTCCGTAAATTTTATACTGTAGCACCTCGATATTTGAGTGTTCTCGATTGACGACAACTCCGTCAACCGTTTTTGCATTTGGTTATAAGTTCGTCTTTGATTACGTCGTCCCAGCCAATGCCAGAAATCCATACATCCCTCATGAGAATTCTGCCTTTGATGGTTATATGTGTCATCAGGCCCAATGGATCGTAGAGTGAGTTAACTGCTGATAATACCTTCCTCTTGGTAGGGATCTGACCGCCTGTACGGATATCACTGCTCACACGATGCATCGTTCTCATAGAGTAAGAGAAATATCCGCCGTTTGCGTTCCAAAGCACTCCAAGAACCTTTTGATGAACGTCTGTCTTGTCGCCAAATACTGCTACAGCGCTGCTAGATCGCAGCTCCAAGGGAATCTGATCCATCACTTCTTTACTGTTGGAGAGAAATTGTCGAAGTTCGAAGCCAGCTTTAGCATGGATGTGCCTTATATTTTTATACCCTGTACCCATTGAAAATGGGAGAAACAGGGTTAATAACTTTGTGCGAATGTATGTAACATGCAGAAGGAGGCGTGGCAGACCCCACAAACTATATATATTCTTGATCAGGGAGACGAGCTGAGTCGATTTCGTCTGTATGAACGCGTAGATCTCGGAAACTACAAAAGCTAGAGCTGTCATTTTTGGCGTGTTTGGTAGATAAATAACGTACGCAGATCAAGTTTATTTCAAATCGTTGATGCCACGCCCCCTTCACGCCCAAAAATCAATAAAACTGACATAGCCTCGATTTTTTAACACAAAAAGTTGAATAACAAGCGTAATATTAATTATAGAAGGTTGTTGTTTTATACATAAACTCTCTTATATTATATTTAACTAGTCTGAAAAGCGCATTGAAATCGGTTGATAAACACAGGAGATATAAGCTACACAATAGTTTAACTTAAAAGTTCAAAAACAAGCGTAATATTAAACATAGAATGTTGTTATTTGGTATAAATACTTTCTTCTATTATATCTAACTATCCTGAAAAGCGCATTGAAATCGGTTAATAAACATAGGAGATATAAGCTACTCAATACTGCATGTATTGCTTCGCACGCGCCCAGCCAGTGTATGTATGTATAAACAGAAACACACATGCATGTAGAATAGACGAATACCATATATGTATGTGTGCATGTACGCATGTAAACAACACCAATTGCAAGGTGCCAAAATAAGATTGCGCAAAAGAACAAAAGTCTGTGACGCGTGACGTCAGAGACCAAGCGACAAGTGTTCGAGCGCCACCTTCATCGCCATACCATGTGCCAAATTGAGTTTTGGCGGTAGCGTTGCCACCTCGTCAGATCGTTTTGTACGTTCGTTCGATTGCTAGCTAAATACGTTGTATAATTTTTATAATATTTATAATATTCGTACTATTATAAATAGTTTAAAGCGCGATTATCATTGCGAACGTTAAGTTAGTGAATTAGGCGTGATCCGTTGCGCGCAATTCGTGCGTTTCATTTATAGATAGATTAAATTATATTTAAAGAATTTTATTATATACTGTACGGGCGAGCGCGCAGCGGTAGCTGTGGTACAGCGTATAAGACAGTCGGGCTTGCCCGACTGTCAGGTCGAGCGCTCCAGAGCGCGCGATATTTTATTATTATACTGTTTGCTTCCTCGACGGATGGTTTTGAATCCAAATAGTCATCAACATAATGGTTTTCAATTATAGATTTAACCACATCTGGAAAATCCTCTGCATATTTTCTAGCATTGTAGTTCTTAACAAATTGCGCCAGGAACGGTGATGAGGTTGTGCCAAACAACATGGCCTTCATCTGGAATATTCGAGGTTGGGTCTGTGTATCCAAATTTCTCCACAAGAAACATTGAGCAGCTGCATCATCGTCGGCGATGTAAACCTGGTTGAACATCTCTCGGATATCTGCTACGACGCACAGTGGCTCAATAGCTAGATTTGGCGTGCCAAAAATGATTTCCCGCTAGACGAGTTGCGGGATAAAATTAATGCCATCTGATAGATATATATTTAAAACTGGGGAAACCGAAATTTTGGTAAATTTGGATAACTGGTTTGGTAGTTAAAGCTTCTCAAAGTTGAGAAATTTTTTTCGTTTTGCAAAAATGCTCCTATTTACGTTCAACTTGTCCAACTTTAGTGGCGATAAACATAAAAAGTATAAGAGATATCGATTATGTGTAAATTTATATTTGCAACTACATTAATTTTGAATGTTATACAACAAAAAAATTTTGATTTATTTATTTGGGATTTTTTTTTAGGAATTTTTTTGCAAAGTACCTGTTTTTGAGCATATTTTTCAACTTTACATAGAGCTCCAAAATTTTGGTCGCGTTTGGTAGTAATTCCGCAAGTGACATCATATTCTACAAATATTCCTTTACATATTTCCAAAAGTTCAGCTGCGGGAAATTGCGGGAAACTGAGTTATAGTAGATAAACCCAAGCAACCTAGTGCAAAATGCATGTGATTCAGGGTAGAAGAAGAAGAAAATGTACCGCATGCAGTGTCTCTGTTACCTGCATATTCGTCTGTTTTTATGTGAAATTTATTGTTTTGCTTTAAAGATGACAAAATATACCAATAAATTAATATTTTATGTAAGTTAAATATAGTGCATTATGCAATATGATATTTATCTACTCGTTTTATATCTCAAAAATACAAATTTCATGTAGATTTTGTGGGTTTTCGCTTAAATACCATACTCTTCAAATACGCTGCCTCTATTAGCAAATTAGTGCAAAATTGATGATATTCAACAAAATATATAAAAATATTACGTACATTGTTGAACAATCTTTGACTTAAAACATCTTTTCACTGTGCGACGCACAGTGGCTCAATCGGCGAATTTGGGGTGCCAAAAATCATAGCTCCCAAACGGGTGGACATATCTTCCTGAAACAAATTGCGTTTTAAAGAAAAATGTTCAAATTTTC